>OY283140.1:4207789-4757789 GCA_958299785.1 Medicago lupulina
ATTGATAGACTTCTAATATCACTAATTTAATGAGTTTTATGGTCAATTTTCTACTAAATAAATAATATTAAAAACAATCTATTATATATATATATATATATATATATATATATATATATATATATAAACAATTTGTTCTACTTTTTTTCTATAAGTATAGATAAATGAATGGATTAAGGAGTATTTTTTGTTGGGCATTAATTTTGGGCCTAAAAGTGTGTGTGAAGAGGAAAAATATTAGTAATATTGAGAGTGAGGTTAGCATCGGTTCGGTTGATCTGTTCCTTCGGTCTCAAAATGAAAAACCGAGAACCAAACCAAACAAGGTCAGTTTAGATTAGATCGGTTTTGAACCGAACCAAACAAGATCAGATACTTTTTCGGTTTGGTTTGGTTTGGACTCTCGGTTTCATCGGTTTTGTCCGAACCGCTTGCACCCCTAATTTTGCATAAAAAAAATTAATTGAAACTCTACATTATGTTGATATTTTTATAATAATCATTAGTCTTAAAAAATTTAGCATATCAACTTTCTCATATTGGTATACAAAAAATTTGATTATGGAGATACAAGTACATAAAATCTGCAACGAGTGCGGTGCAAATATTTAACGGTGTTTTAAATATAAAATAAATAGTTGTTTAATAGAAACACTAAATTGATTTTGATATTTTGAAAATAATCATGCATTTCCAAACTTTTATCCTATCGACTTTCTCATATATGTATATAAAAATTTGTTTAGACAAATATAAGTACAAAAAATCTGCAACGGGTGCAGTGCAAACATTGAACAGTGTTTTGCATATAAAATAAAAGGTTATTTAATAAAAATACTACATTAATTTTGATTTTGAAAACAGCTATGAGTTTTTAAAATTTTATCATATCGATATATATATATATATATATATATATATATATATATATATATATATATATATATATATGTGTGTGTGTGTGTGTGTGTGTGTGTGTATAAATTAATTTGTGCAGATATAAGTACAGAAAATCCGCAACGGGTGCAGTGCAAACATTTAACAGTCTTTTACATATAAAATAAAAATTATTTGATAGAAACACAACATTAATTTTGATTTCACATCTATAATCAAATAAATTTCTCATTGCAATTGTACCAAAAAAAATAAAATCTTATAGCAACTTTCTCATATATCTACATAAAAATTTGTTTTTGCATATATAAACAAATAAAATTCATAATTGGTGTGACTCAACTATTTAACAAATTTTTGTATACATAAAAAAAAAAATATTTAATAGAAACATTACATAATATTCATAATTTTCATTTAATATCTATAAACATTCTACCATATTAACAATTTAATTATTTTTTTATATAATTATCGTAATGTTACGGGACCCGTGCGAAAGCACGGGTCTATTACTAGTTATAAACAAAAAATATAGAATTTGATATCAAATTATAAATATATCTTGCAGGGTAGTTATTCCCCTTGTATTTTTAACCTTTGTTTTTGTTTGAACATTTTATGTAATTATAAATATATATACTAATAATTAATTTTCAAAAATATGTATAGCTTTGGTATTTTGTATAATCTAAAAAAATATCAATTGAAATTCGAATATTTTAAAATAGTTATATTTGAAATTGTAAAAATAGAAACTTAATTTAAGTTAGCTAACATATATAACAAAACTTTCGTATAAAAAAGAGAGTTAAATGTGTTTTTGTTCCATATATATATATAACAAATTTTCATTTTAGTCTGTTTAAAATTTTCCATTCATTTTTAGTCCCTAAATAAATTATCAATCTTCGTATTTGGTCCCTACTTTTAAGTAATTCATGTGTAGCATTCATGTTTTTTAATGAAAAAACGTTTAGAGTATTATAATCTTTTCCAAAAAAAAATAGAATTTTTTAACTAAACATGAATTAAATATAATTTTTTTATGTTTTTTCACTTAAAAATTCATATTTTTTTGAAAAAATATAATTTTTTTAGTAGATATTCTTATAATATTCTTAACATTCCTAAAAAATTTCATTCAAAAATATGAAGGCTACATATAAGTTGACTTAAAAGTAAGGACCAAATTAAATATGAAGATTGAATATTTTTTAGGGACTAAAAGTGGAAGAAATTTTTTAGAGGGACTAAAACAAAAAGTTTGTATATTTATAAGGACCAAAAACATATTAACCTTACATTTTGCGCCCCTTTGAATATGTTTTTAAGGTTAAATTAGTGGGTCTCAATTATTTTAAGGTTAAATATGTTTTTGGTCCTTACATTTTGCGTGACTTTGAAAAATAGTCCTTACATTTTAATAAATGATTTTAAAATCCCTAAAATAATAAGGACTATTATTTAAAATCACGCAAAACATAAGGACCAAAAACATATTTAACCTTAAAATAATTGGGACCCATTAGCTGCCACATCAGCATTCTGTTAGAGAATTAACAGTAGGGACTAATTTTGATAACAGAGATAAAATGTGAGGATTTTAAAAACATTTAATGAAATGGATGGACTATTCTTTAAATGGGTGCAAAATGTAAGGATTAAAAACATATTTAACCCTGTTTTTTTTTAAATAAATAGATAACATAATTATTTTGTTAGTCATAATGTCTTTAAAACATTGAAATTATATATTTAAAAAACTATAAAGGAAGTAGACTTCTAACCGAGGTATTTCGTGGCTAAGAGCTGTCCCTGGAATTTGTCAAAAAAAAGGATTTGTTAGAGTGTTACAATTAAATTGTATTTTCTAGTTTCTAGTGTTGATAGTAAAATAACTGCAACTGTTTTAAAAATTTATAACTCACGTTATATCACATTTATATCTAATTAGGAAATTATCCTACTAGGGTGCAAAAACTTTGACCGAAATGATGCTTCTCCTTGTTAGCAAATATGGCCATTGCAGTCCTGAGTTCCTTAATATATATATATATATATATATATACTTTCTTGACTGAACATTCAAACTGCATTACTCTTTGTCGCTTTTTCACCCTTCCGGGTCGTGTATTATATGTGTATAGTTGCAAAAATTGTTCAATTTAGATAGAAGACTTACTATGATTCAAATGAATTCCACGAGGTATTTGAAAGACCAAAGGCTGTCACAAGGGATTTGGTCAAAACACACAATGCATGCAATTGGGGGTTTATAGCAGTATTTTATAGGCATACTGTGAGTAACAAAATAAATAGTGTTTTCTAATTACTAGTGGTTCTTTTACACATGGTTAGCGAGATTTTTAATAATTCATTAAATAATGATGTTTTAAAGTGAAGGTAGTTTTTATATTTTTATTCAGCCATACTGACTAACTTAAGCATCCCATGTTATCAATTTTGACAATTTGAATGCAAATTGCAGTTAATCCATAGATTCTACACATACAAACACCCTTTTTTTTAGTGTGTGAAGTACAACAAAATATAAAAAAGAAATACATGAGGTATTTGAATTTGAATTCGAGTACAAGTACAGCACAATATAAGATAAAAGAAAAACATATGGAACATATATTCTAACTAGCTATTATGGCTCACACCAACATCCAGACCAAACCGTGTGGACTATATCTCCCCCCATAACTTTAACCATAAGACACTCTACCATAAAATAAATTACACACAATGACACAATGTTTTTATATCGCAAGTAGCCTATACATCAGTGTGTCAAATTACAGACAACCAATTTCACCTCTACTCGAGGCTCAAAAGCTATAGAACAAAACATATACTATAGAAGGAAAGAATTTGCGATCCCAAGCAGGGCGGATCCAGACATCTGATATTAGTGTGGCAAAACATTCAAACTAACTATATTTATTAACAAAGTAAATTATTGATATCTTAAACAATATAGCAAAATGGTATGGGAGGAAGCATTTTACCATGGTGTCGCAGGTTCGATTCCCTACAACACCCATATTATATATAATAATTATTTAAGTCAAGTATATAAAAAAAATCGAGAAATAATCCGGTGTGGCAACTACCACACCATGTTTCACTGTGGATCCGCCCCTGATTCCAAGTCGGTCAAAGACTGCATACCCTATATCATTCACAAAGAAAACCCACATATAAATATAGGTTTAATAAACAAAATTCCACCCACTTAATTCTTTAGTTGTTAACATTTTCCTTTAGTTAATTATATGAGTTATTTATATTAAAAATATAAGGATGTGTGATTATTTTTAAGATCTGTTTAATTATTTTTTTGAAGATACTGGGGTTAGATGTATTAATACAAAAAAAATTTTGCTATTTCTCATGAAGGATAATATTTTGGGTAGCATTTCTCATGGTTATTATGTATTTGATTACCATGCCTACATAAAGAAAAATATTATTGGGTAGTCCTTATGTCTTTTATTATAAGACCATCTCCATGGAGTCTTAACATCAAAAGATTAAGTACCTAATAGGTTTCATTGGGGAAGAAAAACAAAGAGTATCTATTGAGAAGATGTGCTCTATTAAAGTCCCCCTCTCTCATTTTAGGGAGCCATATTTTTTAATATTAAAATATAATGACATAAAATTATTATTGGAACTTAATTAAAACTTTTTTAGATCCGTTGAGTTGAAGTGATTGAATGTTTATTATGTATTATTATAAATAAATGATGTGTTCAAGTGAAACTCACTAAAATGCTTAAAAATATTAAAAATATGTATCTTTGTTGTATATCTTTTAAACCTTCTATAACTTTCATAGATGTTAAAAAAGTGATCGTAACTCCTTTAAAATAAAGGGAAAATGGTAAAGAATGTCCTTAGGGTATTGGTTAAGAGGATAGAAATAGTAATATTGTATTAGGAAAATGTGAAAAATAATGAATTTGACTTTTTAAAAGTTAAAATATTATTGAATTCATACAAACCTACTATGTTTGATTTTCTTAACAAGTGACTTTAAGACACTAAATACATTTGTTAACATAACCCAAAAAAGTGATCGCAACCAAAAATTTGTAAAAATTGTACGTGTTATTTTTTACAAAATTTCTCATGCATTAAATGATATAATATATGGCAGAAAACAAATTTTATACGTCTGGAAATTTGATTTTTTTTTTAAAAAAAGAAAATTGGCATCCGGTCTTAGAATTTACCGAAAATTTATATGGACTTAGCCCACCAAAATTGATACCAGAAAAAATCAATCTTAAAACATTAAAAAAAATACATTTCAAGATCACAAATCAACCATTAAACTAACCCTAACCCTACAATGTAAGGATGATCTTATATCAAAGGCCTAAGAAAAGTTACAATGAAGTAATGAGCGAGTATGTTTTTATTTGGGGTCAAGCACTCAAGTGAAGTCCACGGATCTTCAAAAAGTAAACTCAATGAATCTTCAATACTATACTATCAATGAATATATTATAATGTCTGGTTGGTGGCCATTAAATTGCTTGCCTCCATGCATGGTGATCATGCCACGGAATCAAAATCAAGCAAATGCATATATAGATTCCTTTTAGTTGACATTTTTAACATGCATTGCCTTCAATCTTAGATTATCATCTCCAATTTTCTTAAGATCTAATCTTCCTCTCGCCTATATAAACACCCATAATCCTTCTCACTAAGTACAAAACAACTCCTAATACAATTTCTTCATATTAAAAAAAAAAAAATTATGGCTTTCAAGAACTTTTCCATTCTTGCACTCTACTTTTCTCTTTCACTTTCCATCTTGGCATCATTACCATTATCATCCCTAGCTGATAATTCTAAGGTCCCACCACAAACAATCTGCGAGTCCACCGTAAACCCTCCCTTTTGCAAAACTCTACTTGCTAACCAAAACGGCACCGTAATTGACTATGGTCGTTTCTCTATCCGAAAATCCTTATCCCAATCCCGCAAATTCTTAAACTTAGTACTTTCATATCTTCAAAATAAATCATCTTTGTCACAATCCACAATTTCAGCTCTTAAAGATTGTCAATTCCTAGCTCAACAAAATTTCGAATTCTTAGCAAACACTCATCAAACTGCTAATAAAACTAGCAATGTTCTTCCCATTTCACAAGGTGAAGAATTTCAAACCTTGCTTAGTGCTGTTTTAACAAACCAGCAAACTTGTTTAGATGGTTTAATTACCGCATCTTCGGATCAAACATTGATTAATGATTTTTCATCAACAATTTCCGATGATACAAAGATTCATAGTGTGTCCCTTGCTCTATTTTTAAAGGGTTGGGTTGGTGACAAAAAAACACAAACATCATGGCCGCAAAATGGAAGACATTTGAATTTTCACAACGGTCGTTTACCGTTGAAAATGTCGGATAAAGTACGTGCTATTTATGATTCAGCTAGAAATCGTCATGGGCGAAAGTTACTTCAAACAATTGATGAAAGTGTTACCGTAAGTGAAATTGTGATTGTTAATCAAGATGGAAGTGGAAATTTTACAACTATTAACGATGCTATAAACGTTGCACCAAATAACACCGTTGCTAGTAGTGGTTACTTTCTGATTTTTGTTACTGAGGGTGTTTATCAAGAGTATGTATCTATACCCAAAAACAAGAAGTACTTGATGATGGTTGGAGATGGAATTAATCGAACTATTATCACTGGTGATCATAATGTTATTGATGGTTCTACAACATTCAATTCAGCAACATTTGGTAAGCATAAAGTTTGTTAATTTAGTTATACTCAAGTATATAATGTTGAATTGATTTGATTGATGTCATTAATTACAAGTAACACGTATGCATGAGTACGCTTAGAGTTGAACCAATCAAAAGCTAGCTAGCATCAAAAGTCACGTTGAATTTTTTAAAAACTAGTATTATCTTGACTAATTGATTCTAATAAGCACTTTACTTAAACATGAATTATTCCTTACTTATAGCATGCATGAAAATTAATTTATCACATGCATTTGGAGTATTTGGTTAATGAATTTATAAGAAATTATTTGGTGTATTCCTTACTTATATCATTATCTCCTCACCCCTACAAAACCATTCATTCAAAGATAGCCTAACGATATTTCTTCAGTAACATTTACTTACACATGATTTTGCATACGATTTCAATAACACTTAATTTACTTTGAATAAATATTTTATAGCTTTTGTAATTTAGAAAAGAAAAATAAGTCATTATCTCCTCTCCCGTACTTGCAGCTGTGGTCGCCCAAGGGTTCTTAGCAGTTAACATGACATTTCGCAACACGGCTGGACCAAGCAAACACCAAGCAGTTGCACTAAGAAACGGAGCTGATTTGTCCACCTTCTACAGCTGCAGCTTCGAAGGCTATCAAGATACTTTGTACACACATTCCATGAGACAATTTTATCGCGAATGCGACATCTATGGAACAGTTGACTTCATATTTGGAAATGCTGCTGTTGTTTTACAATCCTGCAACATATATCCCCGACTTCCAAACAGTGGACAATTCAACGCTATAACCGCTCAAGGCCGAACAGATCCAAATCAAAACACGGGAACTTCTATACATAATGCAACTATAAAACCTACTAATGATTTGGCTCCGCTGATTGGTACGGTGAAAACATACCTTGGTAGGCCATGGAAAGAGTACTCAAGGACAGTTTATATGGAATGTTTAATGGATAGTTTGATAAATCCTTCTGGTTGGCGTGAATGGAGTGGGGATTTTGCATTAAGCACATTATATTATGCAGAGTATAATAATACAGGACTTGGTTCAAATACTAGTATGAGAGTGAATTGGATTGGTTATCATCTTATTAATGCTACTGATGCTGCTAATTTTACGGTGGATAACTTTTTGGATGGGGATAGTTGGTTGCCTCAAACTGGTGTTTCATACTTGAGTGGATTGATCATATAATTAAACAGAACAAGCTAGTTATAAGCTAGTATGTAAAATCAGATCAGCAAAGATTATTAATAATTCTTTTAGTTCTATTGTGTGTAAGCTTCTCTACTGTGTAATTATAAATGATTAAATAATATGCATTACTTCTTTCTCATTTTCTGTTGGAATCTTCTATTTAGGTAGGTTTACCTTTTCTACTCCTCTTGTAATGCATCTTTTGCTATTTAAAAATGCCAAAATGCTTCATAAGTGCTTATTTTGATAAGAGTAATATTTTGTAACTTCAACTCTATAAAAAATTAAGTTTAAATTCTCTTAAGGATGGTTATAAGATTTTCTTATAAGCTAGAGCGGTTGAACTATAATTATTTTCTCTCTAATAAATAATAATCTCTTTTTTTTTTTTAAGAAATATAAAATCTCTTATTTACCTTCTTTATAATAAAGAATCTCTACTAAAGAGAGCCAAATTGTCAAATTGACCAAACACCAAACTAGATTCTCAGTTGTTTGTGAAACCACTCATGAATAAATAATTGAATTTCTTCATTACGTATGAAAGGGAGAAGGAAACCAGAGAAAAGAGGGGAGATATGCAAGAAACATAGAGGAAGCCTTAAGAGGTTAATTAACAAAATATTTTGAAATCATTTTAATTTAAATATTCAATTTTTTAAAATTATGTTCCGTTTAAGAAATTTCTTTTTCAAATGGTTATTGACCATTTCTAGTTCAGTTTAATTTTAAATATTTAGTTCCTAGCATTATTGAACTACTTCTAAATTCTAATAACCATTTTTGGCCAAGAACTATAATTTTATAATAATATATGTTTCGTACCTAGCAAAGACCAAATTTGGCCAAAAAACGTAGTCCAATTTATAAAGACTTGTCATCAATTGTACATACCACACCGTTTTCAGTTGTCTAGATATCTGAAATCTCGTGATCTAATAATAGCTTTTTGATAACAATCGGAACAATCAATAATTCACATCGGATATATTGCTACCGCACAATCGTTTCAGACTTTGAGTTCATCACACTACACTTCTATAAAGTACTATTTCCCATGTAAAAATACATTTCCACATTCAGTTAAACTCATAGACTCTCCTCAAATATTAAATGACTTGAGTTTTGAAGTCCTCTCACGTACGCCACCCTTCAGATGAATAAAAGTTTTCTTTTGGTTCATTTCTGATCAACATACAAATGAATGGATAAAAGATTTTATATTGTCATGAGCTGATAAGTTTATCTTTGGTATTAAAATGAGTTTGTTGAACTCATTGTGACCTGATAATTCTATAGAAATTCCAAAGTGTAATTTTTGTAAAATTAGGATGATTCAATGCGATTTCATCAAACTCATCAGAAATTCAATCATGGAACGAAGCGTATTTAAACCATTCTACACTCATGGGGAGTTTAATTTCCTTAGTATCCGCGTCTTATTCCAAATTCAAAGGTTGAACCAGGGCAGGCGGTGTCTATTTTTTCAAACAATTAGTATATGTGAGTGAAGCCTTAACGGTTATGACTGACTTCAGAGTCTTTTCTTCTGACTCATTGCCGTGTTATTCATCCATCCCATCCCAGCTTGCAAAATTTGGCAAATATTGAAACTTGAAGAATTTCATCAACGTGTTAGCTAAGGCCAAACACCGCCTCCAAAATGGCCCCACCAAACCAAACAGCTATATAGACTTGGAAAATATATTAGTTTGCGCGTTCTAGTGCTCATTAAGTCAAAATAAAACACAACAAAACTATCTTGATATCTAATTTGCCAAATTTTCCAAGTGAATTACGACCAATCATTTTAGGCCTAGGACCCGACGACCTTATTTTTTATGAATAGAGTAAACCGTTTAGAGCTAATGGCCAAATCAAGTGGGAGTATAAATTTATCCGTTGATTAGTTTTTATAATGAAAGTGTAAACTAATGCCGGCCAGTAAAATATTACTACACTAATTACCATACATACATGAAGAAAGTCAAAATCCTTTACAAATGCCAATAGTCTTACTCTTTGAATAGAAGTTTAATGAGCATATATATTTACGACGGTGGTATATGACATTCAATAAGAGACACCATATCTTTTATTTCCTTTCTTCTTTTTCTTACTCACCTAAATTATGATTGTCATTTGTCAACCCCGTTTGTTTTTAAATAGCACCACGGTTTAAGGTATTAACCAATCTTCGAGTAGATGGAAATTATTTTTTTTTGTAAGGTGAAAATATTGGTTTCATTCAAGTAAACAAAGTATAAGGGATGCTTATTTATAGTAAAGCATCAACAATGAAAGTAAAAAACTAGATAATTTGTGTTGCAAGTTATCTTATTAATACTTAGTCTAAACTTGACTAAAGCAAAGCAAGCAACTCTAAACAACTCCAAAGAAACTAAGTAACTCCTAACATTTTTTATTGAAACTAACTATCTCATAAATGTACTATTCCATGAATCAAATTTTTTAGGAGGGTTATGTTGTCAACTCTTCCAACACCATCTTGGTAAAGAGAACGTCTTTCTATATTATACTATCAAATTTTATATACTTGAATAAAAGAGTGGTAATATAACAAAACAATAATGCATATTATAAAAAAGTTGTAATATAACAAAACAATAATGCATATTGGATAGAAGTACGAAATTGATTTATATTGAAAATGTATATCATTTAAATCTTAGAACTATATGTTCATTTTAAAGTTTTTATTTGAAATTTAAATTTGAATTTATCGACAAAGAAGATAATATGTATTCTCACAAATTTTATGAAAACCAAAATTACAAAAGATAGACTAAAATATCAGATTACTTAAAAACTCTGCATAAAGACTCATAATGTGTTGAAATTTTTCGAAATCGTCTAGTGTTTCAATCACAAGTTCATATTATTTTATTTCTAAGGTATTGTCCGAGTTGACCTTGTCTGAACCTTTACAATTTTATCTTTTGTAAAAGTTATGTCGTTGATTTGCAGATATGGATGTTGTTTTTAAACTATCTTCAACTTTGATTTTCGAATGATGTAAAACTTTTTTATATCGAAACGGATAGTTTTAAACTTTCCTCTACTAAAATCCCATCAGATCAAATTAACATAAATATCAAATTTTGCCAATCGGCTAGCCTAGTTTCTTTTCTTTTTCCTTGTTTGTTTTCGTTTTTCATTTTTTCTTCATCAGAAATAAATAAAAATAATAAGTTAAACAGAGCATATCAATAAAAATAGTAAAAATCTAGTAAAGTTAATGCCAACAAATCTTCTTTTTGAAAAGAATAACAACAACAAAATCTTAAATTGTGTCACTCTCGTGCTATTGTTTTCCTAAACATTTGACATTTGTTAAGCTCGTTTGAAATATGGACATAGGACAAAGTACTT
Source organism: Medicago lupulina (assembly GCA_958299785.1). NCBI lineage: Eukaryota > Viridiplantae > Streptophyta > Magnoliopsida > Fabales > Fabaceae > Medicago > Medicago lupulina. The sequence continues at coordinate 4,219,065 of OY283140.1, forward strand.
GAAGTTTTTTAAATATATTACTCCTTAGTAGGCAGGACAAAGGATTTGGTAGATCAGTCACCCATTAATTAAATCACCACCCACTCCATTAATAAAAATACCAAATTAATCTAGATTTCTTAGTGTGAAACAAATTGATAATTTCTCCAATTTCCTAGAAGTGCCATATATTCCATATTCCATACTAGTAGTAGTATAGTATGTATGTTCATTGACAAGGTTGACTATATGCACTCTCTAATTCTATACTTCAAAATTACAATACAGGTCAACTTTTTGCAGCAGTTAATTGTAATACGTAAAATTTGACATGTCGTCTCTATCCCTAGTCAAAAAAATTGCACCCCTCTCCACTATAAATTGAATGTGACAACCCCTGTTTCCATATCACTAGCACTAACATTCTTGTGTCACATATATCAGCAAAAAAAACCAATATGGCTTCCAAGCTATGTAATCCCCTCTCAATATTTCTCATTCTTTTATCTGCTGCTATAGCATTTTCACAAAACACCGTTACTAATCCAAATCCAATTACACCTATTTCACCAGGAGCAGCATGCAAATCCACCCCTGACCCAACCTATTGCAAATCCATCCTCCCCCCTCAAAACGCCAACGTTTATGATTATGGTCGATTTTCGGTCAAAAAATCACTATCACAATCTCGAAAATTCTCAAACCTAATCAATCAATATCTGCAACGTCGCTCCACTCTTTCCACCACCGCTGTGCGAGCACTACAAGATTGCCAATCGCTCAGCGACCTCAACTATGATTTCCTTTCAAGCTCTTTCCAAACGGTTAACAAAACAACAAAGTTTCTTCCAAGTTTGCAAGGTGAAAACATCCAAACATTGCTCAGCGCGATTCTGACAAACCAACAAACTTGTTTGGATGGTCTTAAAGACACTTCTTCCGCTTGGAGTTTTCGAAATGGACTCACACTTCCACTTTCTAATGACACCAAACTCTATAGTGTCTCTCTTGCTTTCTTTACCAAAGGTTGGGTTAATCCCAAAACCAATAAAACCGCCTTTCAAAATTCCAAACACTCTAACAAAGGATTTAAAAACGGGCGTTTACCACTTAAGATGACGAGCAAAACACGCGCGATTTATGAGTCAGTTAGTCGGAGAAAGCTTCTTCAGAGTGATCAAGTTGGTGGGGATGTTGTGGTGAGGGATATTGTGACGGTTAGTCAAGATGGAAGTGGAAATTTTACTACAATTAATGATGCTATTGCTGCAGCTCCAAATAAATCTGTTTCTAGTGATGGGTATTTTTTGATCTATGTTACTGCTGGTGTTTATGAAGAATATGTTACTATTGATAAGAAAAAGACTTATTTGATGATGATTGGAGATGGTATCAACAAGACTATTATCACTGGCAATCATAGTGTTGTTGATGGCTGGACCACATTCGGCTCCCCAACATTTGGTAATTATACATTTCCAATTCTATATTTATCCATCAATATATTTTACTAAATAACGATTGTGGGGATCACATGATGGTGGGATCCATTATATTTTTCATTTTGCCCTTAAAGAAATGTCAAAAAGATATAATACTACTGCCGCTGTTTTCAATTTTAAAATCCTCTAGAGAGAAAAAAATGTCTATAAATATAAACTATCATTGAAAATTATTGGACTTATTCAACAAAAAAAAATCATTGAAATTTGTTGGATATTTTTTTCTAAATGTAACATTAAACTATTTTTTCTTGTGAGATAATAAATCAAATATTTTATCATTTGCCAAGAACATGTATCTAATGAGCATTTTATGAATGTTGCAGCTGTGGTTGGGCAAGGATTCGTGGGTGTGAACATGACCATCCGTAACACAGCAGGTGCTGTGAAGCACCAAGCAGTGGCACTTAGAAACGGAGCAGATTTATCAACATTTTACAGTTGCAGTTTCGAAGGGTACCAAGACACATTATACACACATTCACTAAGACAATTCTACAGAGAATGTGACATTTACGGAACAGTAGATTTCATATTCGGAAATGCTAAGGTTGTTTTCCAAAATTGTAACCTCTATCCACGTCTTCCAATGAGTGGACAATTCAATGCAATCACTGCACAAGGAAGAACAGATCCAAACCAAGATACAGGTACATCAATCCATAACTGTACAATTAAAGCAACCGATGATTTAGCTGCTAGTAATGGTGCTGTTTCAACATATTTGGGAAGACCATGGAAAGAGTATTCTAGAACGGTTTACATGCAAACATTTATGGATAATGTTATTAATGTTGCTGGGTGGCGTGCTTGGGATGGAGAATTTGCATTGAGCACATTGTATTATGCTGAGTTTAATAATAGTGGGCCAGGCTCTAGCACCGATGGTCGAGTGACATGGCAAGGTTATCATGTGATTAATGCCACGGATGCAGCTAATTTTACGGTGGCAAATTTCTTGCTTGGTGATGATTGGTTGCCTCAGACAGGGGTGTCTTACACTAATTCCTTAATTAATTAATTAATGTCTTAATTAGACACATATATACTACTACTACATTGACACATTCACTTTGTTCTTTTTATTTTGGGTTTTTTTCTTCCACTATAACTACTTTGTAAAATAAGTTGGCGATTGCTTGTGTAAATTGTACATGATCATGCCGACAAATGTTGAATTAAGCAAATTGTTTCATTTCATTTTATTAATGTGATTTTCTTATAAAGCAAATTTTGATTACCGTGTGATTGTCCCTTTTCACAATTATATTTAGCACTTTGTCTCTTGGTACAATTATTTAGGATCAGCTTTTGAGTCTTTCATGCATCAACCTCAGATATTGACTTGTTCAATCATTATGAAGTAATGAATAAGTCAAACAGAAGATATCATCAACGCGTCGGCCATTAATACTTTCTTCGGTCCGTAGTATTGACTTGTTCTCTCATGTCCCTTTATTTGATTTTACTTTCTCCCTTTCATCATGGAAGGACAACTTTTTATATGAAGGGGAAAGTTTAATTTGGACCACTAAAAAGATGGGTCCAACTTGCACCCATTGAATGTAAGTCATTGATTTGTTATAAAAAAAGTTTAATGGTGTAGATTAAAGGTAGGGAACCAGATATGCAAGTTGCTTCCTTTCTCATGCCCACATGTAGTTGGCTGCATCGAATAATTTCTCTGTCATTTTTTTTGGCAGAATGCTGGGCTTTTGGAGGCTTAAAACATAACACGTTTTTGTGAAAGAATGTCAATATGTTTAATTTCTTAATGTTACTTTTCAATACGTTTTTGGAGGCTTAAACATGAAACGTTCTTGGGCTTAATTTTTCAAGAACATTTTAATGGCATCCTCTAGTAGCGATGGCTGGAGACAACCATGGATAAAATATCGAAACATGCCTTACTTTTGGTTCAAATGGTGTGAGCCTTTCTAATAATGCAGATTGTTTTCAAACAATGAATTGTGATGTCAATGAAGGGGATTCACAAATTTTTATTATGGAGGAAGAAGTAAGCAATATGACGAAGGAGAGAATGATATGGAAGTTTGTAATATGAGGAAGGATTTTGAGACTAAAATGGGCTACTAACTGCTAAAACCAATGATTGAGATAGCTTGGGTTATAGAATTTACAGTTAAAATATATCTTCATAATTTGAAATGGAAGAAGAAGTAGCGACATATGGTGCTAAAAAGAAACTGGCAGAACAAGGTACATGAATTCAGATGAAGGAAATTGTCAAGTTTCCAGAACCAACATGACTTTGGATTTGTGGAAATCATTTTGAATCTTGGATCTGGCTCAAATCAATGATATAAGCAAAAACACAACAACCAAGAGAGAAACATGATTTTTTTTATTTTATTTTATTAACTTTATTGAAAAAAGGATTTAATCCTATGTTTTTTTGGTGTAGTGTGTAGTGTTGCTTTTTAACCTGAACATTACCTTCTATAATAGGTCATTTTAATGGTCCAACTTGGACTTAAACAATTGGTGGTCCAAGTTAAATGCACCGATATGAAGTGTTATCATACTGCCACCATTACTAAATAGAATCACAAATTTGTTGAAAAATCACAAAGATGTTATAGCATCTTGTAAGGGATCCCAAAATTGACAATGTAATAATTGGATAATTGCAAATTGGTTGTCAATTCAAAAGTAAAATTGTATATGAGAATCTAATTACAGTTGGTGTTTTTAGTACATAAAAGAAGACAAAAGGAATGATACAAGAAGACTAAGTCTTAAGACCAGCACGAAGCAAGCACAATTTTTACGAGAGGGTCAAATATAAAGAAGAAATAAAATATATTTTTAAAACTAATATATGAAATTTAATCAATAAGTAAAATAAATTTACAATAATTTTTAATTATATTTAATGAAACGAAAAAACTAAAATCTGAACAATAATTATTTATAAAAGTTGAGTTCTATGAAGTTTTAAGAAGTCAAATTTATCTATAATTAACACTAAATTAAATAGATTATTAATATTTTATTAACATCATCCCTATTTGAACCAACAAAATTATTTGGAATAGCCAAGTAATATATTAATGGGGTAGCTACATGCAAAACTATAATATTTTTTCAAGTTTTTTTTCTTCTTTTGGGGTAGCCAATGCTGCCCCATTCACATACAGTCATTCGCCCCTGCTTAAGACTAAGACATTACTTTATTAGAGAGTACCGAAAGGAGAGGGGATAGACTTCATCAATATTCTTCATACCCTTTAGTAATCATTATTTTCCTATTTATACACAATCATTATACACAATCACTAGCCACATATCCATTTACCCCAACCAATTATATTTTGCAAGTGTATTTTCTCATGTGCTATTTTAAATCGTAAAACACCTCCAATGGTTCAACTCAACTTTAGTATATATCTTGAGTGGACTTTTTTTTTATTCCATTAATGGTGCAACTTTGAAAAACTTATGTTAAGTCCCACAACTTTTACTAGCATATTAACATTTTAACTAGGTTTGATTTTATCTGCATTTGTTAACTAAAAAACAAAGCAAATCTGATATTTTTATTATTTTTTTGTAAAAGTACATTGTTTGGTGTCATATAGCGTTCCTTCCTGAAGTCACGGTTCCGCCAAGTTGTAGTTCTCTTGCCGAACTCCAATCAAAAAATTTATGAGAAACCCAAGTTTGTGTAATTACACGTCAACGAACTCAATTTGAAAAGTATCACTAAAGTTGTTTAGTGTCTATGTTTATGTCGATGTTTCATATATTTTAACAAAAAAAATCTTTATTATCTGCGATAGAGACTCAAGAGGAAAAAAGACGTTCGCATATTCGTAAAGTCGGTGAAAAGTAATTATTTATGTGAATCAAAACTTTCAAAATTTGAATGAAGGATTCACTATGCCATAACAAAACTATATATATCAAAGCAAATCCTTTTTGAGTGAAATCTTATATTGGGGTACGTATCTTAACAAACATTTGTTGAAAATGACAATCTCTTAATGAATCATAATTGGCTCAGGGATGTTAATGTCTGGAGTATGAACATAGGACAAGTTTTCCCGTTTGTTTTGTTTTGCATTCTTCGATCACATGACAAAATAAAAAATAAAATAAAATAAAAAGACAAAAAGTTAACAACACTTTTTAATACTATAGAATCATATAAGATTCACATAAAATTTCACAAGGATATGAGCGTGATCAATATAGCATAGAGCATAGATGATTTAAATTACACTTTGATTGGTTGGGCAGAAGAAGTACGTTTAGGCAAGGACCTGGTAATAAGAACAACAATGTTGGTGAGTCTGCGGAAGGTTCTACTCTTGACAGACAAAACATCATCGTTTCCAGGAATAGAATTATCGCAGGTGGTAATAGCAGCCAAAGCAGCCTTCAACCATTTCTGAGTATCAACATCAGATTCAACCAACAAAGAAGCAATAGTGTCTTCAAGTTGAGACTCAGCATCCAATATATTTTCTTTGCAATCAGCCAAACCTTGTTGAACTTCGGGGTCTAAATTAGCATCATCAATCATTGATTTCACGTCGTTTAACATTGCAGAAGCATTTCTAGCAGCAACTCTTAGTGCTATAACTGCCAAATCATTAATGTCGTCTGCCATTGCGGATTTTGGGTCGGATGAGAGAACTTCAACACAGAGCTCGCTGTTTTTTTGTGCTAGGGCGCATACCCTTGTGATTAAATCTGTACCTTTGGTTTCTTGTGCGACTGTTTGGTGTGCCAATACAATCACGCAGATAACCAAAACCGAGAAGAGTTTTGCCATGGTGTATTTTTTTTTTTGTTGTCACTTATTTTTCTTGTTCTTCTCGGAGTTGGGTTTTTATTGATTGTTGTGTGCAACCACGAGGAAATAGTAGAGGAAGGTTTCATCGTTTTATAATGGGAGAGAGGTACATTTTGTGTCCAGTGATTTGTTTTTTGCTATAATAGGAATTTGTTTGTTATTCAATACACTTAATTTGGAGGAAGATCTTTACCAAAAAATGAACCCTTCATCGCACTCTACGTTCAAGGAATTCTACATCCTTAATTTTGACCTTACATCCTTTTTCTATTTTTGGTGATTGATTTAGATTGCACACTTATTTAGCTTCTTTTTTATTTATGGAAAGTATATTTTAAGTTAAAAAAAATTGCGTTAATTATTTTTATAAGAAATGGAAAAAGTTATTTAAAATATATTGTACAAACTAAATAAAAATTACTAAAAAAAATAAAAATACTTATCATATAATTAAAATTTTATTAATTCAAACATGGTTAATCATATAGTTGAACTATCGTTAATCAAAGTTGAATTAATAAAAATTTAAAATGTGATTCACCATGTTTGAATCTTTAAACTAGTTTTCATATGAGTTTGATCACGTGGTGCTAATGCACGGTTGGAATTGAGTGTCCTTTGGGCCACACCAAGATATGACTCTTGAGGTTATCCCCCTAGTGCTTAGCCTCCTCAAGTTGGGGCTCCTGTACTGGCTCTGCTGGCTTAAGGTTGAAGACATGGTGAGGCTTTGGTTGTTGAGACGGTCTGGGTCTGTCATGTTTGGCTTTCCTCTAACGCTCCTACCTTGCCGAGACAATCAAGCTCATTTTGTTACCTCTAACAATGTTGAGGTGTGTGTCCACGTTCGAAATAAATCTAAATACTTAGAGAAACTAAATTGATGAACAAAATTCTGAGATAAATCAACATTCAACCGCTTAAAGCCTATTTCGAATTTTACAAACCAAAATGCTAAAGAAAATGTTTCGGCTTCTACAATTTGAACACAACCACCACTCTCAAGGAAAAAGAATCCAAACGAAACACCAAATGTTTGAGCATATGTAAACTAACCGCGTTTTTAGTAGTTGGGAAGGTCTCACAATCAATGAATTCATGCAACTTTACTTCAAAAATGGCACAATGTAGCAAGGTTAGGAATTGAGGATTTTTTTTTATGTAGTTTTTATGTTAGAAAACGTAACTGAAAAAAAATGAGAGGAGTCTAGGAAAATCTTTTATATTGGCATGGTTTGAATTCTATAAATATAAATTAACAGTTTTGTATGTTTATGTTCACTTTCATTTGAGTTAATGTTTGAAATTTGTTACTCAGATTATACGCGAATTCAATTGTAAATACTTCATAAGTGCGGTGGTAGTGTCTGATTCTGCATTTGATGTGTCTTTTATAAATAAATTAACAAGGATAATGATTAAGAGCACGACATAATTTTTCGTGCATGTTGCACGACAACATATTTCTTTCTTTTATTTGATGAGAGTGTTGTGCTAGTGTTATACCAACATATACATATCTCTTGTGAAAGTGTTGTACTACTCCATATCAATCCTATGATATAATATATATTTATATAAAGGCCTTCTTCTTCCATTCAACTTTCGATTCAGTTTCGATTTTCATCTTCCAATTCGTTTTCAATTTCGATTTCGTGTTTGTTGTTTCAATTTCGATTTCGATTTTCGATTTTGTTCCAATTCAATTTTAGCTTTCGATTTCATCTTCCAATTTGTTTTCATTTTCAGATTTGCTCCTCCTTTTGCGGGGGAAATTTGCTTCTCCTTGCATCATCTTTCCTTAATTGTGAGCAAAACACATGTATTGTACACACTCGTTCCAAAATTCTCTATCATGCAAGGCTTTTTTGTCAAACCCGCTCCAACAAACCCAAGCAACACATGATTTCATGAAGGATTCCTTATTTTTATGTTTTTTTTTAGCAAGAAGAAAAATAGTGGATTTGGGTTTGGGGGGTGTGATATGTACGCACGCAAGGAAGAAGATGAGAGTACGATGGGGCATGTTAGTTCCAGATTTCATGAAAATCTTTCAACCTATTTATGCAATGATTGAGGATACGCTCAGCAAGAGAAAGATGTTGATAGACTCATAACAAGGTTTGTTTCAAGAGATGAAGCACACATTGTTCTAATGGAACTCATGAAATGGAGAACAAATTTCGTAATGTTGGGATTATATATTTTAGTGGAAAAAAATCTGGATTTGTGTTTGTTGTTGATTATAATGTTCAATGGGAGAGATGAAGGATTGATGTTGATGATGAAGATTGTTGGATTGTGGTAGAGATTAAGATGTAAGAAGAAGGATGATGAGGATATTTTTGTCCATTCCCATGCCATTTTGCTAATTTGATGATGTGGCAGTAATTAAGTGGGTGTAGGGACGAAATTTTAAATGATTAAACTTTGCAAGGGTAATTTGTCATGATTAATGATTATAGGGATGAATTTTTCATTGACCCCTAATTGCAAGGACGAAACAAATATTAAAGTCTTATATAAACTATGTGCTAGTTTTGACTCAAATGCCAAAAAAAATCACTTTTCCCTGAGTGGTGAGCAGTGTACCTCTAAAGGTTGTCAAAATCGGGACTTTACTTCAGGTCGAAAGGGAATAGCAAAATCGGAACTTGTAAAATCGCAATCAAAATTGAAGGATTTTACTCAAGGACTTTTGTAGAATCGATATAGGAAATTGTAAAATCGCAATCAAAATCGATGGATTTTACCAAAAAAATATAATACTAAATATATGTTATAAATTGTATATAGTCATAAATGACTTAGTTGATAAGAAATCGTAAAATCGCAATCAAAATCGATGGATTTTGCTTATTTTGAGATTCTATTATGGATTTAAGTCGTTGAAGGTGATGAAAGTCGCGAAATCCTAGATTTTAAAATTTAAATCGGAATTTTGACAACAAAATACCTCTATCTAAGTGTTGTTCTATTCATTTAAGATATAAAAAGCAAAACCACATTTATGATGGAATTGGAAGCAAATTAAGGGGAAAAAAAACATTGTCGTGCCCCAGTCGTGTAATTAGAGTGTCGTGCGATATAGCACCACTCAATTAATAAATGCGTAGATAAAGCACTGCATCCAATTAAACAAATGAAAGAATACGATAAAGATTTATCGTTTGAAAGCAAAACAAGTGCTAGTCGCTTTAATTAAGTAGAAACTATAAAGCATATTTTTATTGCAAAATGTCTAGCTCTAGCTTTATGCAATTTAAGCATATCAACTTATATAATCACTACCTGTCCTTCTCCCTTTGGGGTTTTGGTGGTGAGATCCCAAAATTCCTTCCATCTTTTCCACTAGTTGAGGAAAGACGTGATTGAGATGAGATGAGATTCTATGCACACAAATGCCAAGAAAATATACAATTCTCCAAAGTAGGTCAAACATATTCTTCTTTTCCTATTTTTCAGCCCAATGCGGTGGTGTTTCATTTTTGCTTAAGCAGCCATGTCATCAATTCAATCATCATGTCATTATCTCCAGGAGAATGCACAACACTTCATTAAAGTCCACATTGAAATATGCTTCATTCAATTTTAATCCAATGATCACCAACAGTGAATCTTATCTTCGGGTACAAGATCCGACCCGCACCACCTCTGGTGGTAACTCAACAATTACACTAAACGGCTTTCTTGGACACCCAACCGGTTCAGGAAAATTAGAACAACCCTCGCCCGGTTCTCCTGAACCCGAAACAGTACACGTTTCAGTGTAAAATTGAACCATCGCCGGTTGGACCGGAGCTCGACAGAGAGGGCAATTAGAATGAGAAGCAAACCACGGTTCAATACACAGAGAATGAAAATCATGGTTACAATTTGGAAGCGTACGGCATTCATCACCGTCGGTGAACTCCGACAAGCAGACAGCGCAGTCATGGAGAGTACGGCCGGTTGCGGCGGCGGAGGAGGAGGAGTAAGTAAAGGTTGGAAGCAATTTTAGAACGGAATGGTCAAGGCGTTCTTCTTTGAAAGTGGTGGTGGTTACTGAATCTTGAGAGAATAGACGACGGCTGCGAAGGTGGCAGAGGTAAACGTAAGTGCGAAAGAGAAGGATGATGAGTATGAGTATGAAGAGAAGGATGGAAGAGCCTATCATGACCTTGCTGTTAAGGGCATACTTTGCTTCTAGGTTTGGGTCCGTACTAGTAGACATGGCAGTGAAGTGAAAACAGAGTGTGTGTTTGTAAAGTAAAGGATAAGCGTAATGATAGGGTACCCTTAATAATGATGGGGGTTTTGATGAAATGAAACTGTGGGTAGAATGGTGGGAATGGGAATGCTAGTTGATGGTTTTTTATTTGGATTGGAATGATATGTTCTTATATATATGTAATAATGTAATAATGATATTTGGAACCATTGATTAGTGATTAGTGCTTTTTGAACTTTTGTGGATTCTTCACAAACATGCTCTTTTTAGATTTTTATAAATCTCAAATTACTTATTGAGTTGCCATGTGCCATGTTTATCTGGCACACACTTTCTTATGATTTTTGTTTTTAGCATTTCTCATTACTGTTTTTTTTACTTTATCGTTGTCCATCTTTCATTTTCCTTCTCTTTGGAGTAATTCGTTAATTCTTCCTTTTGGCATAAGAAAAAGGGTAGTGATACATAGACCACCTTAGGTGGCATATACCACTTGTACACCCACATACAATTGTGACATGTGTCCATGTGGTCCCCACACACACACAAAACTCACATTTTATGTCTCTCATACACTATCACATGGGAGTGGTACAATGTGTGAATGGAAAAGTGTGTGTCCATGAAACATTATCCTAAGAAAAAAGAGGAGTGAGGAATCTAAAGAGATAGTTACTGGTTAGAGATTCCCAAGAGCCACGTGTAAGATTTCCGACATTTAAAAATCATCCATTTCTTTTTTTTTTTTGGTGATCATCCATTTCTTTGAAGAAAAGACAATGATCGGACTTTTGTTAACATATTTTTCAAATTTTCCATCCAATATTTTTTCATATGCATATGCCAATTATCGGACATTAGACTTAACCGTTAAGAAACTCAAGCATCTATCATTTATGTCACATTATGTTGATAACTCAACAACTTTGTTCTCTTTACTTTTTGCCTTATCTGTTAATATGTCATTGATTTTGGTGACAAACTCAACAACTTTGTTCTCTTTACTCCTTTGCCTTATGTGTTGATATGTCATTGATTTTGGTGACAAATTTGGATTTGCTCAGTCACAAGTTCACACAAGAAAGTTATTCGTGCAAGGTGATCACTGAATTTGTATTGAATAGTCTACTAATAATTTAAGTAAAAAGGTGATCATTGAATAGTCTACTAATTATTTAAGTAAATTTTAATTTTTATTTATCCTCTAAATATTGAATATGAAATTTGAATCATCTTATAGAAACTCAACATTCAATGATAGACTTTTGCGGCCGTCTCTTTGCCATAGCAACTCGTGAAATCAAAACGTCCAATGTGATAAATGTGGAAACTAAAAAAGGATTCACATTATTCGTTGTCTTTCAGATAAAAGGAGAAATATAAGAAGAAAAATTATAACAAATGCACTTAGGACATTGTTTAAAGAATTGAAAAAGATAACCTTTGTATAGAGAATGATATCTATTATTTTGATAAATATTATATTTGTATTTTGCAGACAAATTTTTTGAATTTATTTCTTAATAAATGATTTGAGCATTTGTTAGTATTACATATAGATTTAAAAAAAAAAAATATCAATGATTAAGTACAGCAAAAGGAGAACAACTTGATGTATGGGCCACTAGCTATAAACAGAAAATGGGCTGACAGGATAGCACCGAACATTTTTGCAAAAAAAATCAAACGACAATTTGACTGTGAGAAATGATATTAGATCAACTTTTTTTATAACTTTTATCACAGGTATAGGAATATATTTGCATTGTGTTTTTATTTTCTACTTTCTCTCTCTATGTTATTTTTCTTATGCCAATACTTACATATTTTGTATATTTTAATTGTCTTACAAGTTATCCCTAAAAATAATTGTTCAAATAACTTTTATCTTTGATTGTTTGTCTTCTGAACACATATGCTACTGTTAACACAAAAAATAGGGTTAAATAAATTTAGATCTCACTTTGAAGAGCTATCTTAAAGGATGAGGATTGGTTGTGATATATACACACATAGTCGGGGGACTCTTGTGAATGTGATATACTGATATTTTAATAGGACTAATGAATACATTCACGTCTAGCGTGAATTCTAAGTTGAAATATCATATTGTCATTCCATTTTGAATTAACAAAGAAATGAAAGAATATGAAAGACAGAGTCAAAAATGGACATGAAAAGACACAAATAGTTAGAGAAGTTGAGTTTTTTTTTTTCTTTTTTGACAAAGATAGAGAAGTGGTTAGATATTAGCTAATACAACGAAATAAAAATAAAATATAAACTGAGGTCTGCTCCACTCGCTCACCTTAGGCCGAGCCATGTTCAAGTTTAGCTACAAAACAGTGATAGTAGTTTGTAAATATTTGGTATCCCCTCCCGCAAGATAAAATTTTATTTATAAATAATAGTCATGTATTACGGAAATACCCAAAGGTTTTAGAGCTGAAAAACCCTTTCACGCTCAAACCTCCCGGCGTCTCAGACTCTCTCTACCGTCTCTCAATGTCCCTGGCTGGCGGTTTCCATCAGCGCCTCTCCCTCGCCTTGACTCAGTTAGTGCCTCTTCCTGTGACAAGCGCGCGGCGCCTCTGCCCTCTCCCTTTCCAACTTCATTTTCAGGTTTGTTGTCATTTTCACCTTCTTTTCCTCATCTCCATTTCTGAGCTATAAAGCACGGATACCGACACGAGACACGACACGAACACTAACATGCCGAGGCACCTAATAATTTGAATTTTTTTTACATAATTTGGTGTAATTACAAGTGTCTTGTCGGTGCCATGCCACGACACGCCTAATTTGATGGGTGTCTGTGCTTCATAGTTTTTGAGCAAAACTGTTTGATTGAGATTGTCAGTTTTAATTGAATTTTTACCATTCTTCCTCGTATCGTTACCATTATAGTGCATTTTTTTAATCGATGTTGATTAACAATTAAGTCTTACTACCCTATGTTATTAGTAATTGATTTGTCTGTTTTTAGGAGCAATACAATACAATGGTTAAACCTAAGAAAGTTGATGCATTTTTTAAGAGGAAAACTTCGGATAAAGATAATGGCCGCTCGTTCCAATATTTTGGGAAAGATCCGCTACCGTTGAAAGTGATAAAAGTGATGAAGTCGATGATAAAGAAGATAACAATTATCAACCATATAATGGGTTGGTTGCGAAGAAGCCTATTATCATGGTAATGGGATTGGGGAAATTGGGATGAGCTTTTCAAGATTATAATGTGCTTGTTCTTATGTCAAGTTAGCTTAGGTTTGGTACTAAGAGGTGTGTTATGGACACTCATAGGAGAATGAGTGTTTGAGAGAGTATTAGAAAGAGAGTGTTTTTAGCATATTTTTTTATACTAAATGTACTCATGTCCTTTATGCAAGATAAGAGGGAGCGATTGTTCAAAAAAAGAAGGAGGCATTTTCTTCGTTATAAGTTTTTTTTTTTTTAGGGAAAAAATTGAATAAATGAAAAATTGAATTAATTGTTGATTTGTTTCATATAAGTAATAGATTTGAGAATGTTGTCTTTTGGAATTTGACTTGATTTGTTGTTAATTGTAGTTTTTCAACATTTAATAAATGAAAAATTGAATTAATTGTTGATTTGTTTCATATAAGTAATAGGTTTCAGAATGATGTCTTTTGGACTTTGATTTGATTTGTTAAATGTTGATGTCTATTGTTATATTTCATTTGGATGTTGACTTAACTTTGAACAAGAGAGTGTCATTGCGATTAGGTTTTGTGTGATTAGACTTTAAGTTTGTTTTCATCTATAAATAAAAACATTAATTTGAGAGCGTTTGGATGAGATGACGTTGGTTTCTTATGACTTAACTAAGATCATGACTCTCTTACAGAGAGTTTACCGTCTGTACATGTCTCATAAGGCTTGAGAGATTAATCTTTGTTGTGTACGCAAAAATACCTGATTTATGCAAAAAATATTAACTTGTTTTGTGTATGGTAACTTATTTTATTCATAATAACATTTTTTTTAAAAAAAATCGCTATAGATCACAACACCAACATTTTCCATCTCAACTTTTCCAATGGATTTGAATAAATCATTTCGTGTAGCAAGCACTTTATCGAAGGTAAATATATTATTGTATGTTTGGGATAGCTTCTACAACCAAAAAGTCACGTTTGCACACACCTCCCACCGTGAAAAAAGAAAAGCTACAACTAGCAATATTAGACAAAACGTGGTTTGACTCTCTCCCACCGTGGGTTCAAATAGACACTAGTAGAATTCATTGTGTATTTTGAGGTTCATTTTCATTACCAATTGCGTCAATGTTTTCTTCGTTGATGTGCGTTAATGACGGAAAAAAATATTGATCAATTTACATGAACTTAATTTACACAATATACATTCTCCGATTTCATTTGTCAAGTCCTAGACGATTCATCTTTCTTGTAGACTCATCCCATCTTCATCCTCTAACATAACAGATTTTTTGTGATCAACTTTTTATCATTAACTAAGAACGTTTGCAATGGGGAAATCTAAATAGTACTTCTCATGCATCAAATTGGGAAGAAGCCACGTGTGTATTGAAAGTTGCTATGAATAGCTTCTATAAAAAAAGTGATGAGAAATGCTAAACATCCCAATAGTAATACGAGAGATTAAATTGAATGTTTTTTTGTGAACGTATAATTAAAAAGTCACAAGTTGAGAGTGAAAGAAAACACAAACTCACTTGATCGTTCTTGACATAAGAATCTAGAAACGCTGAACTAGAACCAGAAAGGAGATGGAAAAAATAGAGCACACAACGGTTCAAACCAACGGAATAAAAATGCACGTGGCATCAATCGGTTCAGGCCCAGTAATCCTCTTCCTCCACGGTTTCCCTGAGCTATGGTATTCATGGCGGCACCAGCTTCTTTCTCTCTCCGCTCTCGGCTACCGCGCCGTCGCACCTGACCTCCGTGGCTACGGTGACACCGACTCTCCGTCTTCTCCTTCTTCTTACACCGCCCACCACATCGTCGGTGACCTCGTCGGACTTCTCGATGCTTTGAAAGTGGATCGAGTTTTTTTGGTTGGACATGATTGGGGTGCTGCTATGGCTTGGTATTTTTGTTTGTTGAAGCCTGATCGTGTTAAGGCTTTGGTTAATATGAGTGTTGTTTTTCGCTCTAGGAATCCTGTTAGAAAGCCTGTTCAAACTATGAGGGCTATGATGGGAGATGATTATTATATGTGCAGGTTTCAGGTAAATCTGGTTCTAATCTTGAAGATATTTATGTATTTAGCAAATTTGTTTATAATATATGGTGATTGGTTAGAGTGCTAATTAGTACTAGTTACCCTTTGAAATGTAACAGTGTATTATGTTGGTTATAGAATTCCCTTGCTTTTTAAGTTGTTCTTCTTGAGAGTTTGATAGCGATATCGGATTATAAGTGTTTACGGGTCATTTTGTGAGGGCGACTTATATTTCAATCTAACTCCTAAGATGGTATTTGAGCTCATGGTTAATAGGTGGTCGGGTCTGCTTGAAGGGTGTGTTAAGAGTTATAGTCTCAATTGTAGTTATGAATGGTGGACATCTTTCACTTTACGAATTGATTTTGTGCAGTTGAGTTTGGCCATAAATTTAAACTCTGGCTAATAGCTATTGATGAAAAATTGCTTTGCCTTTAGCTATGCTCAATGTGCACTTTTTAATTTGGCATTTAATTAACTGCTCCAATCTCAAAACTTCAAGTTTGTTCTAGGTGTTGCATCACATTAAGTTTGGAGATTCTCTTTCCTATATGATAACTTTGCATAAACTTTTTTTGAATAACTCTAGGGTACACTTGCTCCCCAAACCTTTGCAAGATCAATTTTTGTTCAAGTTGTTTTGAGATATAAAGTTGGTTTGGTGGTTTGGGGTGAGAGAGAGAGAGAGAGAGAGTTTAAAAGTGGTGTGATAGGGAGGAGAGTATTTGATCCCCACTCCGAACATAAATGTTGACTATGCTGACATTTGTCCTTAAATAAAATTAGAAACAGAGGTTTGAGTTTCATACACCTGAAAGTGAAATCTATAATAGTCAGAATTGAGAAATCTGTATGTTTTGTCCAATAACTATAGGATAGATTTGTTCCCCACACCAATGCAAGATCAGTTTTGTTTCAGGGTTCTTTTGAGATATAAAGTTGGTTTGGTGGTTGGGGCGAAGCAGTTAAGAAGTGAAGTGATAAGGAGGGCGAGTGTTTGATCCCTTCTCCTAAAAGAAATGTTAATTGTACTGACATTTGTCATGAAAAGATGAAAATGTTGGTGTGAGTTTCATACATGTGAAACTGTAATCTTTAATAGTTAGATTTGTGGTTCATCTCAATTCGGTTTTTGAAGAATGACCAGTCTTACTCCAAAGGAATGATACATTAGCAATATATGCTCTAGCAATGGGGTTCTGTTATCTTTTATTGCTCCTGATGCTCTAAAATTATCTCATGATCCTGATAGTTGCCCATTAGTACTGTACTAGTCATTCAATTCATTGATTTTACCAACTGTAACAGATACTTTTGAGAACAGTGTTCAACAATTTTAACCGATATTAGGTATAACCCATTGTGTGTGTGCATGCTGCCTCTCAACTGCTCTTCTTCCTCTTTTCTTTTTTGAATCTCAAAATAATTGTTGCTTTCTAAATCCTTATAATAGCTTCTGAATCAATTTATGGTTTTAATAAACAGTAGCTGTCTAGTTCAATGTTGTTCACAAGTTTCAAAGATATTTATATGATGTATGGTGTATTGTATTTGGTTGTCCTGCAGAAACCTGGGGAGGCAGAAGAAGAGTTTGCGCGTGCTGGTGCTGCAAGAATAATAAAATCATTTCTTACATTGCGTGATCCTCGTCCACTTTGTGTGCCAAAGGAGACAGGTTTTGGAGGTTCCCCTAACACTCATATTACTTTACCTAAATGGCTCTCTGAAGAAGATGTCAATTATTATGCTACAAAATTTGAACAGAAAGGCTTCACTGGCGGACTAAACTACTATCGTGCCCTCGACCTGTAAGTTTCATCTAGTTCATTTTTGGAAACATAACTATACATATGGTACTGCTACTGCAGCCTCTATTTGTATTTGACACTAGAAACATTTTCTAACTTCATTTCATATATAATTGCAAAACTGTAACAAAGGACAATAGCGTTTGTAGGTTACATTTCATTTGAAGAAATAATTGAACTAGATGGACTTGTACTGCTGTAACCATGTGTCTAGAAAAGAAGTTCAGAGTAGAAACATTTTAATTTGCAAAGAGGAGATTATTATTAAGCTTTCCTTGCTTATTTTATTGAACGATTTGGGTAAAATATTTGTCTGCAGAACCTGGGAATTGATGGCACCATGGACCGGAGAACAGATCAAAGTACCAGTGAAGTTTATTGTGGGAGACCTGGACCTTACATATAACACACCAGGCGTTAAGGAGTACATACATAATGGTGGTTTTAAGAGAGAAGTACCATACTTGCAAGAAATGGTTGTGATGGAAGGAGTAGCTCATTTTATAAATCAGGAAAGACCAGAAGAGATCAGCGCGCACATATATGACTTCATCAAGAAATTTTAATCTGCTTCGTTCTTCACATGAATGCCGTGTAAAAGTGATTTATAATACATATTTTGGATTGCACTGTGCCACACGCATGCTAGAGTGCCAAGTTTGCAGAATTTCTAGTATCTAGCGCAATAGCTATTATTTCTGTGTCTTAAGATATAGACAAGAATCACACTTGTCTACAATAACTTGATCCCCTTTTCCTTATGCTTTGGCGCTTGAATCCTGCTCTACTCCGAAGTGGTAGGCTTCCTCTGGTCTCTACTGTCATCAATATATGCTGGTAGTTTAATGATTCAACTTAGCTAGATGTATTAAGGTTTTGTTTGAAAGTTATGAGGGAAAATGGATGGGAGGGCTTTGGAGGGAAAAGGGGGAAGGGAAACACAGGGGAGTCCTTCACTTTTTTTGGGAGAGTATATTT
This sequence comes from Medicago lupulina, assembly GCA_958299785.1. Lineage (NCBI taxonomy): Eukaryota > Viridiplantae > Streptophyta > Magnoliopsida > Fabales > Fabaceae > Medicago > Medicago lupulina. The sequence goes on from OY283140.1 coordinate 4,237,592, forward strand.
GAAGGGAGTTGGATGAAAATACTTATGAGAAATTTTATTTTTTTCCAATTTTAAATATGAGAAATAATGCATTTGAAAATTTATTCAAAATCCTCTAAAGTCTTCCAATGAGTTTTTTAAGCTCCCGAGGGTTTTAGTCCAGTAAATAATAAAATGAAGGGACTACTCACCCTTCCCTTTCCCGTTACTCTTTTCATCCTCAAAGTCCTCCCCTCTTTCCCTTTACACTACTTTCATCCGAATAAGTTGAGAAATCACTGTAAAGTGTAAAGGACAGCAAAACATGTAAACTCTCGTTGAAAAGTAAATTTCCATTTAGGGGTTGAGCCTGTATGTTATGAAGAAGATGCCACCTCACCCCTTCCCTTAACTTTTTAACTTAGAAATTTGATATTCATCTTGCATTACGAATGCTTTGTAATCCATTTCAGATTCTATCATGTATAGACTCTTGACCCGAAGGACTATACACTGACGAGGAGTTAGGCTTTTTGTAGTTGAGAAAGAGTTCATTGATTTCGTGGCCTACAATGGTGGAAAAATAGGAGAGAAAGTGGTAGTTCAAATATCTAACTTATCGAGGAGATATAGAAAAGAAGATTAGTGTGGGTTGATTTTTGTATGGGGTGACAGGAGGTTGCCGGAAATGAAGATAGAAGGTGCTTAGTGTTTCGAGAGGAAGGATATACTCTTTATTTATCCGACATGTGATAAATTTTGATTCACCCACCTAACTTAAGCACATTTACCCAACAAAATCAACGGATCGATGAATCTACATGAATTAAAAACAGTGACAACAGCTTCTCCTTAGTAAAGAAAGTATACACAATCATGTGAAGCTTTATTTTATGACAGAATACATCATGTAACCCTCTCTTATTTCATAAAACTATTAATTGAAATGAACGACTGTTCCATATTTATTGGTAAACAAGAAAGCAACAAGCTAGAGTGCATAAACAAACCACACAAATTAAATAAACTTCACCATCCTACTAATAATCATTCTTTCTGGAACACAACAGGGAGGGCATCACCACCATCAAGGGCCAATAGACTCTTGCCATTCTCACGAATAATACCAACAGTTCCGCATGCGAACCAACACCTAGGGCACACTTCTGTAGGGCACCATTGGATGTTATAGATACCAAGAGTTTGGCTCTGCACAATCCTAAAGAAGTTACCAAATGATCCAACTGTGCCATCATCTCTTCCAGTGGTAATATGCCTCCTACCACTCGTTGCGTCCCTCTCACCCAATCTCCATTCTGATGACTGCCCACAATTTGAAACTAGGAATTGGACTCTTAAGTCTCTACTAAGCCTCACATCTTCGTCATCATGATTGGAAGAAAAAGGTACGAATACAACAATCAAACCTGGCAAGTCAGAATTCTGATCAAGACCAACATCCAAAGGACATGATCCATTTCTGTTGACCAATGTAGTTCCTCCATTGCCTGTGATAGCAGGCCTGATGAAGTATTCGTCACCGGCCTCAACTGGTTCGCCGTTCGTGTCTATGACCAATTGAGCTATTGATGTTGAGATCATGAAGACACACACATGAGCAAGAATGAATATCGCGAAGGATCTAGTTGTCATGGTTGTTAATTCGTTATGTATGAATGTAATTAATAACCTCTCTTTGAAGGCTATCTTACAATATAAGAGGCTTTATGGGTTTTGTGTTTTTAATGTATCTTGCGAAGCAAGGTATTCATAGGATTGAATTGATCATGTTACCATGCAATGTATAATAATTAATGAATCAATAAAAGTCCAAATTATTAATTTACATGAATTTTCTAATTAGCTAATCAATCTTCCAAGGAAATGGATGAATAAAATTATAAGCATTATATGTTACTTTGTTTTTATCGCAAGATTTCGATTGGGTGGAATGGTGAATTTTTTCTTAGTTGGAATCGTTGCGTATAGAGACCAAAATCCACCAGAAGCATGTTAAAACACTTTTGTCTGTTTCATTTGTCCATTCTGTCCGCAAATTCATAAATAATTGTTCAAAAAATGTTGCATTTCTTGCATAGGTATTGTATGCGAGCGGATCCTCTCCTGCTGTGCTCTCTCCTTCAATCTCTCCTGCACTATTCACAGCTCTTGGATTAATCTGATGGTGAGGAACAAAAGACTTAAAATAATTAAAAATGTGATATTAGTTTACTTTGACTTTCGTTGTTGTTTTTACCAGAAGCTTTTGTTACACGGCCAGTCCCTTTGTTCTCAATTTTTTATTTATTTTCTTGCTATAACGTTAAATTACATGTTGAGGGTGATGTTGTTGCCTCTTAATTCAAATGATTGTATATTCCTACAAATATGATTAGTGATACTGATATCACAAGGTGCCTTGTGCCTATTCGATTGAAAGAGAAATTGCTTTGTGGCATCACAATTTGGATTTGTAGATACAAACCGGAAGAAGCCATAGTAACTCTTAAAGAAATCAATAAAAAACAACCGAAAAACGGTTCACTACAGTTTCGACGAGAACAGTTTTGTGCGATATAAGGTTGTGCATTTGTGTTCTATTATGTGAAACATGTTTTGTTTTAATAATTTGTTCTATCAGTTTTTTCATCCGTTAGATTAATACTATGTTTTAGATTTTATTGTTGAGAGGATTGAGAGAATAGTTGGATTGAGAGGATCCGGATTCGTATTGTATCCTTAAAAGTATGATAATATCGTGCAAGCATTTTGTAGTTTAATGCAATCAAAGTGGAAGCAAAGGCACAGCTCATGTCGTCTCGTTTCAAGCAGAAATGTCATTTCCTAATTTTAAATTTGCGATAAGGTTAACTGAAAAAACCAAAACGATTATATTTAGAGTAAATTACACTCCCCTCCTCTCAAAGATACTTGAAATACACTCTCCTCCCCTCTTATGTTAAAATATACAATTTCCTCCCTTGAAAAATAAAATTTACACTCCCCTCCCTTATAAGATGCTTGAATTACAACCCTCTCCCTTGATAATTAAATATACATTACACTTTAATCTATTTTAACATAAATAAATATTTTTATGATATATATTAATTTTAAACCACCCTTTAAGAAAAATTAATTCATTTCTTTATAATTTAAATGTTAATGATAATTAAATTTAAATATTTTGCTATTGATTTTATAATTTAGAGTTTAAAATTAACTTTTAAATAACCATGGTTTATTGTCGTTAGTAATTTTTCACATATTTTAATTTTATTTTGGCTTGTTTCATATTTTATAATAGGGTTTAAAACTACATGTTAATGAAATTGTGAATAAAAAATAGCAAAAAAATATGTATTCAATTTTTTATTATGTTAAAATAGACCTGCAATACTGTTATTTTCGAAGTGTATTAGATTATTATTTTTTTGCTAGATTATTAAAAATAAAAAAATATATATTGAGGGAGTAAAGTGTAGATTTTAACATAAGAGGGGAGGGAAATGTAATTCAAGCTTTTCTTAGGGGAGGGAAATGTATTTTTCTCTAATATGTTTTGAATAAGAGGGGAGGGGAATGTATATTTTAACATAAGAGGGGAGGGGAGTGTAATTCAAGCATCTTTGAGGGGAGGGAAGTGTAATTTACTCTTATATTTATTTTCCAACTACTAGCACTTCTTTTTTTGTTGAAAAAACACTTATGGCTTATTGACTAATGAGTATTGGGAATTCTACCAAAAAAACTAATGAGTATTAATGAGAACCACTTAGTACTCAACAACAAATCCGAATCTTGCTAAACTTTGCCATATTTTAAGTTTAATTGTTTGAATACAATAGCATTTGAGACAATTCTAACATTTAAACAAGAGGTTAGTTCGCATTTATTCATACATTTTATGTTTGAATTGTGTTTTTCTTTTTTTAGTTTTGGTTGTTTTTTATTTGATTTTTCTCTGATTTTTGATTTATTTCAAATATGGAAGCACACCCAGCAGTGTTTATTTTACATTCGTGTTTCAGGATATTACTAGTTGGTAATGTATTTTGATGTGTGTTGCAAATATGCAGAGTTTCTAAGCCCTCTGTACTGATATATTTTGGTTTATATAAGTCGAACACATTTTACATGTTAGTGTGTTGCAAATATGCAGAGTTTCTAAGCCCTCTGTACTAATATATTTTGGTTTATATAAGTCGAACACATTTTACATGTTAGGTTTGTAGAATCTAAAATAAATTATATAAAGAAAATAAGGGATTGGGATTTTGAGCTGAAATATATATTTGTTGTATCGTTGATGTCAATGGAAAAAAAAATACATATTTGATAGGTTTGTTACAGTTCACAAACATCAAACCTCTGTACTTTAAATCAAAATCAGAATTTTATAGAATCATCGCTCATAATTAACACACATTAGCCTAATAAAAAGAACGGAAACTTCGATACGAAATTTACTATATTCATGCGAAAGACGCATCACCGGTTGCGCACAAACCAAATCTCTCATCAATGTGTCCTTAAAAGTAAGACAGGTACACTTCTCTTCTTCAAACTTTTAAAATTACTTTTGAGTTGAATATGATATTAAACACAAATTGTAACCTCTCCTACCACTAAAGTGTTAAAAAAATTGCCTCAATGTTAAGACGTTTGATGTAATATCAACTATAAAACTAACCACGAATGAGATGTAAAATTTCACTTTGAACGAAATATAGGCAATTAAATTTATATTTATCATACTACTTTAAACTCAAATAAACTGTACCCTGCTTCAAGTTCAACTGCCCTTTCCCAACACTACGAGCGCACAAGAATATAAATTGTAGAACAAGTTACTCATTGATTGACTAAAGTTGACAGGAAAGTTTGTTCTAAATCAAAATTGTTTAAAAGCCGATCCATTCATTCCTTTTCCACTTGGGGAGAAGGACACTAAAAACAAAACGAATTGTTCACAACACCACAAAGGGAGAAAACAAAACAATACAGAACAATGATAATGAGATATGATAATAGGAAAGAGCATTGATGTTTGAGCTCCAAAACTCAAACTTTGAAGCCTCTGCTCTTCCTTTTTCCTCTAGCTGCTTCAACCTTTCGTGATTTTTTCCCACGGACATAGGGCTTAGTGTTGCTGTGTGGCACACCAGGAGCTCGGCCAAAGTGCTTGACAGCTTCACGAGCATTTTTGGGACCTCTAAGAAGAACCTGAAACATCAATACAAAAAAAAATGTCATTCCTCAGATGTATGTTGTCTTAATTTGCAAAAAGAGTGGAATATGAAACTCTATAATTTCATCCTTCCTCCTAAAGTTTTAATAAAAGGGCAACAATACTAGAAGCAAAAAAGAAGCAATTACCAAGATTGATCTAAATTTGCGACAACATATAGATATAAAAGTCAATAAACAAATAATTTATACAAATGCAAACTAAAAACAGGAAGTAACAAGATTTGTATGAAACATTATTTAATAGGCTGTCTTGGAACAGGAAGTATAACAGTTATAAGGTCGAAATAAACAAGAACATATGGTGAAACTGAAAATATAAAGTCAAGTAACCGCGAGTAAAAGCATTGTCCGATATTTAAAAACAAAGTAAAACAAAAACACAGGATTCCTCCACATTTATCATTCGTTTCATTTTCACTTTCATAAAGGTGGCAATAAGATAGCAGTGAAAACATAATTTCACACAAGTGGTCTGCTAAAAAACCACTACTTAAGATATGAGAAAACACAAAACTGCTACATGTCTATAAATGAAATGACAGTAAAAAAAAAGCCTTTATGAAGTTTGGTTGGGTAAACAAAACAGTTATAAACTTATAATGCTTGCACACATGAGCTAAGGCCAACTTCCAAACTTCTAAAATGACTGCAACTTTGACAAAATAATAACACTTAGAATAGCAACAAGCAAACAATAGTATTAAAATACATACCGTGTTCTGGCCTAAAGGAGCTCTAAGAGCCAGCTGATCAAATGTGAGGCACTCCCCACCAGCCTTCTCAATTCTAGCCCTGGCTTTTTCGGTGAACCTTAGAGCTGTTACCTTAATTGCAGGTACTTCATACACCCTAATGTCATCTGTCACCGCACCAACAACTACAGCAATCTTACCCTCCTAATACCAGAAAATTATTTTAAATGTTAATGTTACAAGAGCGTGATTGGATTTAGCTAATTTGAACGTATCTAAAAGCATATATGCAGATGAAAAACAGCTTAAAAGAACTTGTAAAAACAGCATATAACATGGGCCTGTTTGGATTCACTTATTTCAGCTGATCTACATGCATAAGTTTCATGTGACTGTTTGGAAAAACTTGTGACAACAGCTTCTGACATTGTTAATAAGCTGTTTTTAGCTTAATTTTGTAAGTTCTTTGAAATAACTTATGAAAACAATATACAAGAATAATTTACATCGTGACAAGTGCTTGAACTATTATCTAGCTGGGCCCATTTTTATAAGCTATTGCATCACATTTTCATAAGTCTAAATGCTAACTTAAGTAAACAACTTATAATTAAATTTATGTTATCCTTAGTTATAAAAATAGCTTAAAAATAAATACTAATATAATTCGCACTTAATTAAGCGATTATATACCTTTCCTTTGGTGTAACGAATCAACCTAGAAAGTGATAGTGGTGGCTTGTTGACTTTGCTCATGAAAAGCCTCTTAAGGATAACCTTATTGAAATTACTTTCAGTCCTTCGAACAAGGAAGCGGTATAGCTGAAAAACACATAAAAAAACAAATAAACAATGCGATTCAAATACAAATCTATCATTCAGATTCAGACTAACAAGTGATAGTAGAAAATGAATGAAGGTATACCTTAACGAGAAGCTTGAGGTAGATATCATTGGATTTTGGTGCGGTACGTTTTGTCTTCTTGGACTTACCTCCTGCCTTCAAATCGATACCCTGCGAAAACAGAGAAAGAGAAGTGAGATGAGAGGTTGTCGGAGTAAGAGGAAATTGTGGCGCCGATGGAGACGGTGGATTTAGAACGTACCATGGTGAAGAAGCTTCTTCTAGCTGCGGCCGAACGAGAGAAATGGGGCTAGGGTTTTGTTTAGGGTGAGATCAGTTTATTTATTTGGATTCTTTCGGCACTGATGGATAATATCCATGACCCGTTTTTCTTACATATGACCCTTTGTCATTTTAGTGGACTTAAGCCCATTTATTATTATAATTTTTCTAATTACACCCTGGTTTTGTCTAGTTACATCCAAAGACACGTTTTAAGCATGATAAAATGAGTAATTTATCCTTATAACTAATCAAATTTTCAAAACACCAACCTGAAAATTTGATTATATTTTTTTATTGAGGGAAATGTTGATTAGAAAATACAAATGTATCGTTTTTTTAATAAGAATAAAAATGTATCGGTTTACTTTCTTTATGTATCATTGTGAACATTCAAAATAGAAATGTAGATCCCTCTCGATAGTGGGCAAAGAAGTCCTTATGAAAATAGTATTTTAAGCCATCTCTTTCTGTTGTATGTGTGTTTTTCTCCTCCATACTACTTTGGGGTGATGAAATTGAGCTCGTGTTAAATTCCTTCTATCGATGTACAAAAAAAAAAAATGTTGGTCGTAACATTGATTAGTTAAGGTAGGATAGAATGACAAGAAAATATCATGAGAGACTAAATTTATGGGACCTTGAAAGTTTTTGCCTTACCAGGGGCGGACCTGGACTTGGAATATCACTGGGGCATAATTTTTGTATCAAATAATTAAATAAAATAGTAAATATCAAAATAATCAAAACCAGGCCAAACATTAAATCGATATAGACGTCAATTTAAGGTTTAAAGGTTCAACCGGATTCAATTAATTTAATATTTTTATTTTTTGAATAAATTAAATAGTTCCTTTTTTGTTACTTTATTATAATATTCTAGTGAAATTCTTTTATATTTCAACATACAAAGTATTTTTTTTTTACTTTTTAAATTCTTCATGGGTTTCTTGTATAAGTTTGATGAATCGCATATTTTATAAGCTCAGTCCATGATTTAACCTAAATTATATACTAACTCTAGCAACACAAATACCTAGTTGCCACTCATATCTCATTCTCAAATCCAAATATGAATATGAGTTTTACACGTTCATTCATCTTCTTTGTTCTCTTTTTATTTTTTTCCTTTGCTTCTTTTCTTCTTCAGTTCTTGTATGGGAACTTCTTCAGTTCTTTTTATTCTCTTTGTTCATTCATCTTCTGTTATTGTGTCTCGGCTGGTGTGGCACTTGCCACACTAGGCCTTGGCCAGATCCGCCCCTGCTTACTATGTTGTGTCAGCAAGGCTGAAAACTCATTCTTAAAAAAAAAAAAAAAGAAAAGAAGGTGGAAACACGTCACAATCTCTTCATCTCTCCTCACTAACTTTTTGGAGGACAGACATGATCGTAGTCCTAATTACACACAGAGGAGTATTGTACCATCGTTTTCCCTTGGATATATGTGGAAAACCGGTTACGGAAATGATATAAAAGTTTGATCAGGCCCTTGGATCTGGTCAAGACAATATATGCGGCATACTACCCTGAGTATGCTATATGTCACGGGACTCTTGATATAAAAGTTTGATCAGGCCCTTGGATCTGGTCAAGACAATATATGCGGCATATTACCCTGAGTATGCTATATGTCACGGGACTCTTGATGATAAGTTGCACCCTTTCCTTGAATGCTCTCATTTTGTTAATTGTTGGAAGGAATTTCATATGTGGACTAGAATCAAGCATCACTTTACCGGTTGGCAATCATTTTTCTGCCACAATTTTTCCTATTAGTGCAGGCCTTGAAGTATATTGGCATAGTTGAAATACTTTACCGTATGAACAACAATGATTTAACTTTAACTTTTTTGATGATGGACAATGCTTCAAATGTCAGTATGGCCAAAAAATACATTATTTGTGAAAATATGTTATTGATTCATAACTTTAATTTTATTTTATTTTTATGATGGACAATACTTCAAATGCTAGTATGGCCAAAAGATACATTATTTGTGAAAATATGTTATGCTATTGATTCACTAGGAGTTGAAGACACTAGTTACAATGGATTATTACTCAAAATTTCATAAATAAAACATTCATATAGACGTTAAGGCAGCCTTTATATAGATGAAAATTAACAGAGTTGTTTGTGCTATAACTAGGGCATCTTAGTGCTCGTTTGGAATCACGACACATTTGTTCTAAATGTGTCTCTACCAAGAAGTTGTATATATCGTGGCTTCTTCGTTTTTTCATCTAAAGTGTTTCGAAACGTGATATTTAAGATGTAAATGTGTATTCAAACATTCTATTAGAGGACGACCTTCACAACAAAAAAAAATGTTTTCTATGTTTATTTCTCTTCTAACATATTTTTTAGCAAAAATATGATTTTATCTAAGTCACTTATTAATTCTTTCTATCTTTTTCATCTTTTTTTGAAGTAGTCTAGTGGTCAGAATTTTACCTCTTAAAATAAAATAAATAAAAAAATTCAAAGTTTAAACTTCTCCCCTACACATGCAATAAACGTCTATACCAACTAAACTTATTACTCGTGGTAAAATTAAAATCATGATTATATCAACTAATAGTAATAACAATGGCTTTCCTCAAAAAGAAAAAGAAAAAAAAAAAGAAAAAGTAATAACAACGGCTTGAAATTGAACAATAGGACTGGTAAAAAAAAAATTGAATGAGAAAATATTAGAATAATCTTTATTAGCGCACCTTTGTTGAATTCGTCAATAGTTATTTTTGTATACATCCTCATGTAATCTAAGGGTAAAACCTCTTCGAATAAATATTTGGACCAAATAGTTTCGTATTTATCTTTTATTAATGTATCAGTCATTCGTGTCTACACTACCTCAAAGCAAAAAACAAAAAAACTCACTAATGCAAACTATGCCTCCGTCTCTAATTATAACACGGTTTATAACAAAAAAAAGATTGTTCTTAAATATAAGAATCACTATAAATTATTAGATGCATTTGTTTATCTTTTTTCAAATATACCCCTTATTAATAGTACTATCAATTTATTTTAGAATATGAAAAATAACATTGAATACATTTATATACAAATAGTAATTTAATAATAGTTACATATATGTCGGACAAATTCATTACTCCAACAATTTTTTTTAATACTCATGTTTTTTGTAAAGGGATTTTATAAAAAAGAAATGAGCAATTTTTTTTTTTTTGGGATACATATGCTATTGTGTTTTTGACAAACAAAAGAATCCAGCATAGACAAGTCAGAATTTTATATTTTTTGATCGATGGAGCTGATGCACCCACCGCATGTAATTTTGTAAAGTAATCATGGACACTTTTTTTTTGGTTGGAAAAGTTAAGATATTAACGAGGGATAATATAGATACAATATTCTAAAAATTAATATAAAATTGACATCTTATAAATAACCACGTAAACTACAAATATTATATTAACTATACGTTTTTTGGAGCTTAAAATCAAATATTTGGTACTTTTGTAATAAGATGATTAGAATTAAATTTTGGATGATTAGAAATCACTTGTTAAGTCTGTCCCAAGGTTTAAGTTACAAAACACAGGGTGATTATGATCACAATTTTGCTGAATTGAATCACACATAGTTTTCCTTATTAATAACAGGTTTTAAAGCAAATTTTATGAGATAGATTAGATGGAGGAGGGAACATGAAGTTTGCAATACGGTTTGAGTGTTATGAACTTGTTTGTCTTTTGACAAGGTTTTAATAAGAATGAGAAAACACATTTTAAATATCTTAAAGTTTTCTCTCACAAGTTTTTGAGTGAAAAATCATTTAGGTGTTTAAGAAAGTAAACAAGAAAAATTATCAATTACTTTTTTTACAAAAATAAATAATATTTATTCATTCAAATTGATAGAAAAACAAAGATACAATGTAAATTCGCTAAAAACAAAGATGATATATCTGCAAACAAACTCACAACATTCATGTTAATAAAATAAAACAACAAAGTACAAAAGGCTACATATATGACTATATTAAAGTCTCCGGATTAGCAACATGGACGATGATAAAGTTATTGATTAAATCTGCACTGAATCGAAGTTGATCTGACAATAACCGAACAAATACTTAAATGAAACAAGAAAGACAATAAGGACGACGAACAAACCAACATCGCTTTAAGGTGATGAAATCACAAAATAAAAAACGAAATAGATGTAAAATTCACTTATTTCAATAAAAGGGAAAAAAAAACGAAATTTATATGAACAAATCAGGATAAAATATTTGTCACTTTCAAACTTTTAATAGTAAAAGTGAAATGATAACTTTTAACTGTGAAAGAAAATTATAGAAATTAAGGATTGATCTTCTTAAGTTGTTAAAGTAATTTTTTGCAATTATTTTATATCTCTTGTAAAATTCGAGTGATGATTGATTAAATAATTGATTTTCTTTGTCAAGTAACTTAATAGTAAAATTTACTTTTAAGATAGATAAAAGATTTTTTTTTTTCAAGTAACTTAACAGCTAGATAAATTAATCTTAAAAATGAATGAATAAGGTGCTCGAAGGTCGGACAAATAACTTATACTTCTAACATAGTCAATTTGGACCAACTTGATAAATTCAAGAAATCAAAATACAAAAGTTTAATACTCATATAACATTACTACAAAGGAAAATGCAACAAAAATTAAAAACCACGTCATAAAAATACAAATTTAATTACAAAACTGCCCTCAAATTTTGAGTGAAAAACCCAAAAGAATACAAGTTGAGTTTTTGACGACCTTTATGATGTGTCCGAAAAATACTTTTACGGCAATTCAATTCAATTTCTGATATAATAAATCCCTAAATTTCCTCCTCCTGCCACGGCTATTCCAACGATGAACCCGACGAAACCTCCGCGCCGGAAAATCCCTCAGGCAAACGGTGATGACTCGGGTGACAAACTCGACCAACTTCTTCTCTCCACCGCCATATCCAACAACGAAGACTTAGGCCCCTTCATCCGCAAAGCTTTCGCTTCCGGCAAACCGGAAACTCTCCAACAACACCTCAAGCACTTCGCTCGGTCCAAAGAATCAGAGATCGAAGAAGTCTGCAAAGCACACTACCAAGACTTCATCCTCGCCGTCGATGATCTCCGATCTCTTCTCTCCGACGTTGAATCTCTCAAGTCATCACTCTCCGATTCGAATTCCAAGCTTCAGTCCGTCGCTCGTCCTCTTCTAACATCACTCGATTCATTCGTTGAAACGCGTAACGTTTCGAAGAATGTTAACCTCGCTATCGATTCAGTTGAATCGTGTGTTCAGTTAACGGAAGTTTGCTCACGCGCTAACGCGCATCTTGCTGGTGATAACTTCTACATGGCGTTGAAGTGTGTTGATGCTATTGAAAGAGATTATTTGGATAAAACGGCGTCGTCGACTTTGAAGAAGATGCTTGAGAAGAAGATTCCAGAGATTCGTTCTTACATAGAGAGAAAAGTGAACAAAGAGTTCGGTGATTGGTTGGTTGAGATCCGGGTTGTGAGTCGCAATTTAGGTCAATTAGCAATTGGTCAAGCTTCATCAGCGAGACAGAGAGAAGAGGATCTTAGAATCAAACAGCGTCAAGCGGAGGAACAGAGTAGACTCAGTGTTAGGGATTGCATTTATGCTTTGGAGGAAGAAGATGAAGATGGAATGGCTTCCGATGACGGCTACAGTAACGGTAATGGGAACGGTGGTGGAGTTTTGGGATTTGATTTGACTCCTTTGTATAGAGCTTATCATATTCATCAAACGTTAGGGTTAGAGGATGGGTTTAAGCAGTATTATTTTGAGAATCGGAAGCTTCAATTGACTTCGGATTTTCAGGTATCGTCTATGACGCCTTTTCTTGAATCACATCAAACCTTTTTTGCACAGATTGCTGGTTTCTTTGTGGTGGAGGATCGTGTGTTGAGGACTGGGGGTGGTTTGATATCGAAGATGGAAGTTGAGAATCTGTGGGAGATTGCTGTTAGCAAAATGTGTTCTGTGTTGGAGGATCAGTTCTCTAGAATGCAAACTGCTAATCATCTTTTGTTGATCAAGGATTATGTGAGTCTATTAGGAGTAACGCTGCGTAGATTTGGTTACCCGATTGATGCGTTGCTTGATGTTTTAAGCAAGCATAGGGATAAGTATCATGAATTGCTTTTGTCAGATTGTAGGAAGCAGATAGCCGAGGCTATAGGTGGTGATAAATTTGAGCAGATGTTGATGAAGAAAGAGTATGAATATTCCATGAATGTGCTTTCTTTTCAGATTCAAACATCCGATATCATACCTGCTTTTCCTTATTTAGCACCGTTTTCGTCCACGGTGCCTGATTGTTGTCGCATTGTGCGGTCCTTCATTGAGGATTCAGTCAGTTTCATGTCATATGGCGGGCAGCTTGAGTTTTATGAGGTTGTTAAGAAGTATTTAGATAAGCTTTTGAGCGAGGTTTTAGATGAAGCTTTGTTAAAGCTTATTAGTACCTCGGTTAGTGGTGTCACCCAGGCAATGCAAATGGCAGCAAATATGGCTGTTCTGGAGCGTGCATGTGATTTTTTCTTTCGCCATGCAGCACAGCTTTCAGGGGTTCCTTTGAGAATGGTTGAGAGAAGCCGGAGGCAGTTCCCTCTAAGAAAAGCTCGTGATGCCGCGGAAGAGACGCTGTCGGGGCTGCTCAAAGCCAAAGTTGATAGATTTATGACAATGATTGAAAATGTAAATTGGATGTCTGATGATCCACCCCAAGGTGGAAATGAATATGTAAATGAGGTCATACTTTATTTGGAAACTGTGGTTTCAACTACTGCATCCCAGATATTGCCAACTCAAGTCCATAAAAGAGTTTTGCACGATGTTATTTCTCATATATCGGAGATGATTGTTGGGACTTTAGTTAGTGATTCTGTTAAGAGGTTTAATGTTAGTGCCATTACTGGAATTGATACAGACATCAAGCTCTTAGAATCATTTGTTGAAACTCAGGCAACCCTTTTCTTTGACGGGGATGCTGATCAGTTCAAATCAGCACTTGCTGAGGCGAGGCAAATGATTAATTTGCTAGTAAGCAATCATCCGGAGAATTTTCTGAATCCAGTGATCAGGGAGAGGAGTTACAGTGCTTTGGACCACAAGAAAGTGGTGATTGTTTCAGAAAAGTTGAAGGATCCTTCGGATCGACTCTTTGGAACCTTTGGTAGTCGAGGGTCCAGGCAGAACCCAAAAAAGAAATCACTGGATACATTGATAAAAAGACTAAGGGATGTTAGTTGATTATTCTTATAGCTGTATGTAAGGTACTCTGTCTTGTTAATTTTCTTTTTTCGTCTTTAGTTTCATTTTAAATCCGAATTATTTCATTGTTAGTTCTTGATGAAATTATTTTGTTAGGGCTGCCTATCACTGTCTTCCAATTGCATTTTTAGATTTTACATTTGTTTGATATGTATAATTCGAATATTCATTTTTATTGGATTTGATTGGATTTCTACGTTTCATTTTATCTGTTATGTTTTCTTACTTTTGCTTCTTCGGTTTGTTTTTGAAACCATAATCTCCCATCAGATTTCTGCTTGCTAAAAGGATGTCTTTAACAGGCAACATGATGCTGCTTTATGAGTGGCGGCTTCTGTTTATTAAACTTGCATGGTTCTAAGTCTCGCACTCCTGCTAACTAATCACAGATTTTCGATAGTTCAACTTCAAGCATTTCCTTGACATTTGTGTATCTGTTAATCAACCTTATTCTTGCATTATATTTATACCGCATTGTTTGGCTAAACTGTTTTATCAGAAAGATGAAAAGGTCACATGTTCTGACCTATCACTTCTTCACATTTAGCCAATGATAATGAGGGTTTAGAGTACTGGAAATACATGGATTCTCACTTTGAGCTTTCTAAGACCTCTACTGATTGATCGACTTAGCCCTTGGGTGTGAATTAGAATGAGGTTAATTTCCAAATTCCAATTATGTTGGCATGATAGTTAGTCGGTCCCACTAATAAGTACATTATGAGATAATAATGCATAACAATCAAGTGTTCTGGAAACTGGACCCATTATGCTGATTTGACAGTAGAACTGGAACTGGTCCGCTAATTTTTTTAAGACAAATGTTAACTTGTGCCCTCAAGGGCACATGTTAATGAACTCATTATAAAAATATACGCATCAAAAGTCGTGTAGTCAACTTTTAAAAAGTTAAAATATCATGTTTTCCAATGTAAAATTGCTTTTTTTGGGTTTTTTTAACATGTGTCCTTAGGGCACAAGTTAACATGTCCTTTTTTTTAATTAGAAAATTGGTTGATCTCACGACTAGTAAGAGTCAAAGTAAAATCCGTCTAAAACGAGCGAAAAGTTGGTGATAAAAATTAGTTTGGTTTGGATATATTTTTAATTAAAAAAATAATTTTAAGGCAAATAATTCTCTGATGATAAATTATAAAAATCTGTATAGAGTTTTTTTTATCTGTATAGATTTTTTTTTATCGTTTATTCTTGACTTTTTATCCTATATATAATGCAATCGCTTTATGTTGATTTTGTTTAAATTAGATTTGACTTGAGATGCGAGTAATGTGACTGAAATTATGTGTTTAATCTATGTTACCAAATGATAATTCAAAAAAAGAAAAATCTATGTTACCAAATGAGATAAGAACAACGACAAATCTATAATCGGTGACAGTTTGTTTTAAGCAGAAAAACGTTGTCATTTCACTACTCTAGCAATAATGCAACCAAACAGTCTAAAGAATTTGAGGATAAACACTATGGTTTTGTTCGACACTTACAAGAAAATGGTCATGCATCATGCATAATTGCCGATTTCACCATTGAATTAATAAGTTACATCACATCTTATTTAATTTAGCGCTGAAATTTATTGATTTAATAATAGAAATCAGTTTGTGCATGATACATGTCTTACTTGTGTATAATAGAATTGACCGCACTATATATATATCCATCCACTTTAGCTAAGTGTAGGTACGGACAAGTGGATAAGAACGAGTGAGACGGAACCACAAATGCTTTTTAGTATTTAAGCGCAAGTGTACCGTAAACTATAATCCTTCATTGATAATAAACAAAACTACAACATATCTGTAGTCGGAGACATAGGCACAATTGAGAAATTGGTTGCTATTCTAACAAAACCTAAACCGACGGCTAATCAAACCATACACTTTGCCTTCATGAACCTGCAACAAAAGCATATATTTCAGAAATTTTCCGTCACAAATTGATTGTCTTCCTTGCGATTTGCGGATACAAAACCCACAACATTTAAGTGAGCAGAGATTGCTTGGTTAGTTAGTCTCATTTACTGAACAACTTTACACTGCCAGAAGGGTAACTATGCAAAAATAATACACATTTTTGACAAATTTATTACTACATCAACTTTCTTAATATCCGTATACTTTGTTGGAGGTGCTTTAAAAGAACTTTGTTGGAGGGTCGTATAGTAAGGGTTCGACGGAGTGTTAGTTTTAAGTATAGAATTTACAATTTGATATAAGCAAGTTGGTCGTAAAGAATCAAAGATACATATGTTAGTTTTAAGTATAGAATTTACATTTTGATATAAGCAAGTAGGTCATAAAGAAGCAAGTTCGTGGCATATGTAAAAAATCTTATAGGAACAAAAGGGTAAAAAAGGTTAGCAACATTATTGATCACAATTTTAAGAAATAAAAAAAGCTTTATGGGGGGAGGGGGTTGGAATACCCATGGAAAGTTAATACTTGTCCCTTCTTTTAAAGTTGTTTTGGGACCAAATTCATTTTAAAAAAAGTTAATATGTTTTTACTTTCTTGTAATTTGGGCGAGTTTCGGTTTATCTCCTGTAAAAAAAAAGTTTAGATTCCAACCCCATAATGAAGATTCTCCACAAAACACACCTGTAATATAAAGATTCTCCACAAAACACCCCTGACCTCATCCAGACCCTGCGTGGTACGCCACTGTGTAATTATTTTTTTTAAACCTGACACGTGTGTAATGGACGCTGATGTGGCACACCACTGTGTAATTATTTTAATTTTAAATTTTTTCAAAACTGACATGTGTGTAATGGTTTAAAAAATAAAAATAAAAACTGAAAATTTATTTTAAAAAATTTTAAAAATAAGAAAAAAAATCGATTTTTTTAAAAAAAACGAAAATAAATTAGAGTTTTTTTTAAAAAAAAATAATTTTTTATATTCATTTATATTAATTTAAAAATAGAAAAAAAATCAGATTATTTTTTTTAAAATTGAAAAATCGGAAAAAAATCAGACTTTTTTTAAAAATTTAAAAAATCAGAAACAAATTCAGATTTTTTTTTCAAAAAATTAAAAAATAAAAAAAAAATCCTAAAATTTTATAAAATCTTTTTCAAAACTAAAATATTAGAAAAAAATAATTATTTTTTACGAAAATGAAAAATTCTGGAACTTAATGTATTTCATAATTTTCGAAAATAATTAGAAAATATAATTCGAAAAAGTTTAGATTTATTTTTCGAAATTAAAAAGCTTGATTTTCATTTTTATACAAAAAATAAAAATTTTGGAAAATATTTTTCGTAGTAAAAAAAATTCCTGAATTTTTCAAAATTTTATTTTTTTGTAAAATCAAAATTCCTGATTTTTTTCTTCTTATTTTTAGAAATTTTTTTATTTTCCTGAATTTTTCAAAATTTTATTTTTTCGTAAAATCAAAATTCCTGATTTTTTTCTTCTTATTTTTAGAAATTTTTTTATTTTCCTGAATTTTTCAAAATTTTATTTTTTCGTAAAATCAAAATTCCTGATTTTTTTCTTCTTATTTTTAGAAATTTTTTATTTTCCTGAATTTTTCAAAATTTTATTTTTTCGTAAAATCAAAATTCCTGATTTTTTTCTTCTTATCTTTAGAAATTTTTTATTTTCCTGAATTTTTTTTTTAATTTCAAATTTGTTTTCCTAAATTTTGGTTTTTTTTTTAAAAAAAATTAATTATTTTGGTTTTCTATAGTGGAATTTTTTATTTTTTTTGAAAATATTTTTTTTACGATTTTTTTATTCTAAAAAAATTATTTTCTGATTTTTAAAATTATTTTTTATTTTTCAATTAATATAACTTCATTTATATTATTTTTTATTTTAAAAAAAGTAAAATAAAAAATTAGTTATACAGTCAGCGTGCCACATAATCAAATATGCACAGTCAGCGCGTCACTCAGCATGCTACGTCAACATTTTGTTCATTCAGATGTCGTCAGGGTCTAAAACGAAAGAATCTTAAATTACAAAGTTGGAATTTAAACTTTTTTTTACAGGATGTAAACTGAAACTCGTTCAAATTATAAACGGTAAAAACATATTAACCTTACAAAAAAATCATCTCCATTTTATTTCACCAACAAAAATACCGACTCAGAAAAAACAATTCCACGTGCTACGCGAGCTGCACGAATTGTTGTTAGAATATTCTCATAATATTAGGAGAAAAACTTGCAAGTCCAAACGGTCAAACGCAAAGTTGAATTTATAATAAGCACCAAAACCAAACAATCTCAACAACTGCAAAGGTAACGATGAAATCTTCAATCATATTTTTTTCTATTCTAATCTACTTAACACTTTCACACGCATTAAACCAAAACCAGAACCAGAATTCATCAGAATCAGTCTACGAAATCCTTAAACAATATGATTTCCCAGTAGGTATTCTACCACAAGGTGCCACTAGCTACGAACTAGACAAAAAAACAGGCAAATTCACAGTGTATTTTGACGATACATGCATCTTCCCTATAAAATCCTATGATCTCAAGTACAAGTCTACCATCAAGGGTGTTATCTCCAAAGGTAAACTCAGTAAATTGAAGGGTGTTACTGTCAAGGTTGAATTGTTGTGGCTCAAAATTGTGGAGGTGACTCGTCATGATGATTATCTTCAATTCTCTGTTGGTATTGCTTATGCTAAATTTGGTATTGATAACTTTTTAGAGATTCCTCAGTGTGGATGTGGATTTGATTGCAACGGTTTGAGTATAGATGGTAATTTTTCTTCTATTTAGATTTTGTTTTAATTTAATTTGTAGTTCAATTCAATATGGAGAACTGAACTGATTATAGGAGTCTCCACAGCATAATGCAGATGCCTTATTATGTTCTTGTGTCTTTAATTATTCGATCAAGGTCGGAGTGCTTTGCTGGAATCGAGAGTACAATGTTTATTTATAATGAGAGTAACGTTAAAATAAACAAAAGATTATTTGTGACGAAATAAAAGAAAAAGACAATCATGTAGTTGTTGAATTTTTATTTAACTGGCCGACACAAGTCTTATTCTTTGTCTCTTGTTGAAATTGGATCTTACTGGTAAATTTGAAGGTTAGATTCAATGTTTTAAACTGGACCGGACCGGCTAATTGTAACGGAACCGCTGAGAAGTGGTTAGGTTGTATGAACTGTTAGTCTTGAACTGCGATAAAACCTTTTGAAGATAAATCTACCAATATCACTAGCAGAAATCTTAGATTATTTGTAAAGATTTGACAATGTAGGAAGATGTTCATGTCCCCAATATAAGATCCAGGATCTAGGGTCTTGAAAGATAATTAAGATATAAGACAAGTGAATAGAAGTATATAATTGCTTAAACCAGGTACATTTGTTTTCCATGGAGAAGGTTTTATGATTAAACAAGTAGTTATTTCTGTTTGAATATAGGAAATCAAGTTTCGATATTGCTCATGGCTCAATAGGTTGGCAGGATCACTGACATGATTCACCATAGTTTGAACTGCTTGCCTTTGCAATTACTAGTAGGATATGCATGAAGCCTAACAGCCATATCCTTGGTGTCACGTAAAATTGATCTCGAAAGTGAGCATAAAATGATCTTTCTTAGGTTTCCTATGCTTAGAAGTATTATTGCCTTCGGGCATGTTTGATATCATGATGGATTTGTCAGAATCGCGGTGAGTCACCATAATTTTGTAAAGGCTACAAAGTTAAGCTTTTGAAAATCAAGGTAGCTCACCATGATTTTGACAAACTCACCGTAATAGCAAACTTTATAAGCAATGTGTGCATCAACGGCAAAAGTGTTGTTGGTGACCTTCCCTTCTTTGAGTTTCTTCATTTGAATAAATTGGCCACTGGTTTGGCTTTAAGACTCGTTCATGCCCATAGTAAGGACATATTTGTCGAGGAATCCAGAATAAGTGCTGCGAGCGACAACAGACAAATAGTAATGAACCAAGACCACCAAGATACTTTGGTACCACATCTCCACCCCAAGACTTTAAGGCATTGTGAATATGAGTCACCTCTCTTGATTATATATCCAACATTCAGTCCATTCATAATTGGTGTGCTCACACTTGAACCAAACAATACTAACTCTGGCATTGATATTGTTTAAGGACTCATTCATGCCCATTGTAAGGACATGCTCGTTCTGCAGAAGAGCTGTCTGAATCTGATAATCTTCACTACTGCAATCTTAGTTAAGCATCGGAGTATCGGACAAATTCACCAAGTCCTTAGATGCTCTTAACCTTGGTAAAATAGTTATTTTACAATGAGAGATCCTTGCCGTGCAACCAATTAGATCCTTGCTAAACCAGAATATGTGAGGACTTTCTCTTCTAAAATCTTTCTTGCAGATCTTGCCAAAACTAGTGTATGCAGATGTGAGATGACAAAATTACACTTGGTATGACATAATTTGATCCACGTAGCTGACCCCACTTAATGGGATAAGACTTGTTTGTTGTTGTTGTTGTATGATTTCCCTTTAAAACATATTTGAATGCTGAAGAGGAAAGGATCACTGTAAAGAAGCAAAAATCTTCACACTGCAATGAGAAGAAGAAAAATAATCCGATACCATATAATGTATATCAATGTGGAAGTCATAGTGAGGTTATTGATGAAGGTTGAGCAACTAAGAGTCTAAGATGGAATAAAACTAGAGTATGGTACTCTTGAGAACTCAGTTTATGGTAGAGTAAATACTCAATATGGTCCTTCAAATAGAGCACCCGTAACAACTTAGTCCCTCATTTTATCGACATTTCAGAATAGTCTCTCACTTGTAAATATATTGATCAAGTTCGTCTCTAAGTTAGTTTTAGTCTGTTAAGTGGTGATGTGTCGTGTTAAGTGATACGTTGGGACACAAGTCTTAGTACACTTAGGCAAAAGTCAGGGACTAAATTAATATGAAGCTAGATTTTTAATTGAAAAACTCCAACATCTATTTATCTTCTTCTTCTAGCTTTGGTTGTTGCTACAAACCAGACAAATACTATAGTGGTATTACTGTATTAGTATGTTATTGTATCGTATAATTTTATCACAAACCAGAATGAAGTATAATTCCAATTTTTACTGCAGCATCTATCATGAACACAGTCAACCCAAGTTAACAATAAATCAGGCCTCAAACATCTGGAATGGGGCAAAATATAGTACTTGTAAAACAGAAAAATAGATAAACTTGTGTATCGGCAATCGATATGTCACTTAACATGACACATCATTGTTTATATTAAAGGGAAATGTTGTTTACAGTGAAAAAGAATTTTGGAAAACATCAAGACGTTAACTCTTTTATTGTAGCAAGTGCCATGTATGATATAAGTGAGACCTTTTTATTTGTTTTTTTTTTTCTATCGCAGCAGTTTTTTGTTCGTTAGGCATTCACGAGATAACTCTCACGATATATAGCATTGCCGATATTAAAATTTACCAAGATACTAACTCAATAATTTATAAGCCAGGGACTATTATAGAATATATTAAAATGACGAATTAAGTTTTACTAATGTCTAATTTGAGAGACTAAGTTGGATATTTATTCGAATATGTTCATAATGAATAATAACTTTACAAATCAATGCATAGTTAGTGGAATAGGAGGCGTTGTTAGTGTTCGGTACTAACAGGGCCGTCTTAACAATTTTGAAAGTCCCGTTTTAATTTTAGAAGTTGACCCACCGATAAAAGTCACAACAAAAAAAAAACAATTTTTTTATGTACATTAAAAATAACATCCAAATTTTACTATACTTAAAGATGCAAGGCTTGGTAACCAAAAAAACAAAAATGGAAGGCTTTATTTTAAATAAAAGCATGGCCCCAAAAAACTAAGGAATTGTAAAGAAAATTTATTGTTTATAAAAAAATGAACCTAGCAGGTATTGAACCAAACTTAATTGTGTAGGAAGAGTTGAATTAATATTAATGGCCTCCAAAGTGGTAATGAATCTTGGAGCATAATCTAAGTGTGGTTTGGTATCCTATATTGATGTCTAATCATCTAAACCTATAATAAATAGCATAATTGATCCTCAAGAACTAAAATGAAAAAAATAAAAATTGTGTGTTTCACATATGACCATGAATGTGAACTACCTAGAACCCCTACAAGACTTTCTGTCGGACAAAAAACAAATCCAGTTTTATATGATTAGTGCATGCAAAACATGAATACATGATTATGGGCTAATGCAATGACACTCATGTTGTCACACACCACATTGATGGCGGATCAGGGAACATTGAGCTTAGTGAGGAGGAGGGATAGTAGCCACAACAATTCTGAGGTGACCAAGGTTATACTTTGGTATTCAGCTTCAGTGATGATTATGGATGTAACAATGCAAATTGTTTCTTAGTCCGCACGTAACAATATAAGTTAGTTTCCTAGTGGTTGAAACATGATGTGGATTGTGCTTTCTTTGCATCCGAAGGTTGTTTTGGAGGAATTTGCTTTCATGGCGTTTATCATCTCTCACTCCAATGGTTTAAAGTGAGGCGGCAACGCTTCAATTCGAAATCCAAATAGTTATAGACGATGATTCATTCGGGTTGATTTCAAAAGTGATAACCTAATTGTTGTTAATCTTGTTGTGCTTAATGACTGTACTTATAAAAACGAGTTTTACATTATAGTCTCTAATTATAGGTCCCTTCTCTCCTCTAAATGCTAGTTTCAATCTAGTTTTTATCTAGGGCAAAATAATAGAGTCACTCATAATTAATGTTTTTGTCAAAGTGTGTATGTGTATTTCGGTTTGGTCATATTATCTTTTACTCTCCTCGTCATTGTACTAATACTTATTTTTAAGAGAAGTATTAGGAAATTACTAGTATTTATACTTTCGCTCGAGTTTTAACTAAAAACTTTCAACTTTTCATCCTTTTGCTCAAACGAGTTGGGTTACCCGTATTCTTTTTTTTTTGGTGATAGGGTTACCCGTATTCGTAATTAGAGTTGCTCATAACTTTTATTTTAATGAACCAAAATTAAATAAAAACTTATAAAAAAAAATTGAAGGAAAAACTTATAAAGTTATTCTTTTTCTTTTTAAGAAACTTTTCACATTATTCTTAATAGAAATTTTCTGACTATAATTAAATTTAATAAAAAAAAAAATCACTCTTGATCAGCAATTTGTTTCGTTACATCGTATTGCGCATCGTTAAATCTGTTAAGCTATAATCGAATCATCACAATTTACACTTTGAAACTATATGTTATAACAAACTAATTATTAAAAATAAAATAAATTGCATTGAACTATGTAAAATCGATTACAAAAGTTTATGAGATCCATCGTTGAAATAACTAAACCAGATTACATATAAAAACATTTAACTAGTAAAAATCAGTACTTCTTGAACTAGTTGAGATTAGTTTTTGAATTTTTTGGGTAGAAGCTTAGCACGTAAATCAGCAGCATCAATGTCCTTAATGTTCTCAGGCTTATAGTAACCAGTGACAGGACCTGGAACCCATGAAACCTTATAAGCAGAAACACCATCTTCCACTGACTTTGTTGGTCCCATCTTGTTGCCGGAAAACACCACTCCTCCCCTCGTTGCACTTTCTGTAGCCGCAACGTAACCACGCCTGTTTAATTAATTTAAAAGAAACCATATGTTAAAATCATATAACTCAAATCATAACAATTTTATTTTATAATAATAATTAATAACTCATAAATATATCTATAAGTGCTCTAACCCTAAATTTTTGTTAATAAAACAAAAAGAACTAAAAAAGAATAGCAATAAGAAACGGTATGGTACCTTGTAAGAATGTTGGAAAATCCGTCAAGGATGATAGCAGAGAGAACCTTAGCGTTAGCGAAAGAACGAGCCATTAGCGGTTTGAATTTGAATCGATAGTAAAAAAAAAAGATGTATTGAACGATGGAAAGCTTAATCCTGATATGAGAATATGAATGAATAAATCAATAGGGTCGATGGAATATATATAAGTAACTTTCATATTTATATATGACATAAATCTCTCAACAAATCCTAACAAACTATATTTTTCTCATATCTACTAAATATTTCATATAATTATAATTGTTTTATTAATTTCTACTAACTTTCTATTTTTAAAACTGATTTTCTTATTTTGCATAAATATCTAAACAAACTACAAATTACTTTGATCTTATCTAATAAATATTTTATTTTATTTAATTTTTTAATTTATTCTAATTTTCATAACTAATTTTTTAAGTGACACGTATATTTTAACAAACTATATATATATATATATAGACACACACATACATATATATATATATATATATATATATATATATATATATATTACTTTGATCATAACCACTAAATATTTATTGATAAAAAAACTAAATATTTAATTTAATTTTATAATTATTTTTTATTTCAATAATTTAATGTTTTTTTCATTCCAATTCTAGTTATTTTTCTAATTTTCCAATGGTTTAATTATTCTAACACATGTTATTAGATGTATTTGTACAATAATTATATTTTTTCGTATTTATTAGTTAGCGTGACAACACATGTTATTAGATATATCTGTACAATAATTACATTTTTTTCAATTTTTTTATTTTGCACAAATATTTGGTGGATTCAAAGGTGAGATTAAATCCATCATCGATGGTGGCATAGGAAAAATAAACCGTCAAATTTAATCAATGTTTTAGATTCATTACAATTTGAAGTAAGATCATTTACACGTTCTCACACACAATTCTGTCCTTGAGACTCAATCCAATGAAAAACTTTTGGTTCACATACCCTAATCAATTCTTCAACACTTATTCGATAATTTTTCATGATATAGAGAACAATTCACAAAAAGATTAAATTAGACATTTGCATCACGCCAAACATCAATTGCATTACCACAATGAAAGAAAATATGGTAGCTATCCTCGTGTAGATCATTCCATGTAACACAGTTCTTCAGGCAACTTATACCTCTGTTGTTCAGTTTCACAAGCGTGGGAAAATAATCTATGCAAATCCGCCAAACCAAGTTCTTTACTTTTAGAGGTACTTTCAACTTCTAGATACCACTCCAATAGCCTGGTTTTCTCATACGGTTGTTATCCACAAGAGACGATAAACACTTCTAACTAAGTAACATCCATTTTCTCAGGCTTCCAAACTAGTCTATCAGTGCCAACTTGATGGAATAATGTAGTATTCAAAACCTTTTGGGTTGTTTCCTCTTTGTGTTATGATATATGAGGTGACTCGCTTTAAATTGTTGTAAAAGCAATGCTTCCGAGACAATAGGGGGAATATTGGTGGCGGCTCCCAGCCATGGTTCGCCAATAAGAGGAATATTGTACCTTGAGCCAATTCTCCAACGAGCACCTTGTTTGACGACAATCTTTGCACTAAAAATACTCCTCCACACAAAACTAGGATTGTACCCCAACTTCGACCCTAAATAGCTACTCTTTGGATAACAACGCGCCTTAAAAAATCTTTGCCACTAATATATATATATATATATATATATATATATATATATATATATATATATATATATATAGAGGACATATTTTATGAGAATGGTATTTTTATGTGAGAATGTGAGAATGAGTTTTCAGCCTTTAGATTAAGATTTAATGGCTGAGATTTAAATGGTCATTGCCTCTCGTATAGAACCACACACACATCACTACTTTCTCTCTCTTTCTTCTATTGAGCTTCATTTCTAGATTCATGGAAGTAAAACCATTGTTTTTCTTCTGGAAAAATGTAAAGAAAGGGTACGAGCCATCATCATTTATAATTATCAATCATTTAGACTTGTAATTGAATCAAAGACAATTTGGATTCACTAATTACACGTGCAGGTATAGATTAGAAAGTGCTTTGCAATCCTGTTTTTTATTCTGAAGATGTTATCAATGAGATTCAAAACGCAGGTAGAGTCAAATTTGGAGAATGGAGACAAATAGCAACAAGGAAAGAGAAATATATTCATCCATCACCAAAAAAGAAGGTTGGAGCAGGGAAAAAGAGAAACAAAAAAAAATCGAAAACTAGAAAAACTAATAGGGTATGGCCGTAATTGAAATGAAATCTATTCATTTATAAATAAAAAAAATAAGAGGAGCAATTTGTTGTTCATGGAAGAAGGTTGTTAGTTTATATGAGAAGGTTGCAGAGATGTGGAAGAAGAAGAGATGCGCGTGTTATAGGAAAGGGAGAGGCAAGCGCGTGTTATAGGAAAGGGAGAAGCACACCCTTTTTTTTAAATGACCATTTAAATCTCAGCCATTAAATCTTAATCTAAAGGCTGAAAATTTATTCTCACATTCTCACATAAAAATACCATTCTTATAGGATATGTCCTCTATATATATATATATATATATATATATATATATATATATATATATATATATATATATATATATATATATATATATATATATATATATATATCACTTTGATCATTTACATTAATTTTTTATTCAAATTATCAATTTTTTACTTTTTATTTTTTAAAATTGTTTTTTTTATGCTTTGATCCTTTCCGCTAAATATTTAATTAAATTTTAATTATTTTTAGAAGAATTAGTTAATGTTTGAAGTAGTTTATTGATTAGAAGGATCATATTGATTTTTTTTTTATCTGAAAGAGTATCGATAATTTCTTTTGTTTTATTAACTTTTACCATTTATATGATTTTATACTATTTAAATTTACTTTTCTATGCTAAATTAACTATTTTTATTTGTTATATATTTTATTATTGTTTTTGGATCAATTATATGTATAGTTATCCATGTATTTTTGTTAATTTTTGCTGTTCATGATATTTGAAGGGAAATCCAATGCATTGCGTGGATCAACGATGTTAAAAAACTAAAGTCTATGTCGATTGAATAAAGATAAAGATGTTAGAGGATGTCAAATATTTGAATGTCTAAAGCAACTATAATTTTTTTTTGAAAAAACAAAAATGGATTATATTACACTACACTATACTAAAATAACTATAATTATTTTTATCCTCGTATTTTGTTCTACTATACTAAACTTGGGTGAATTGTTCATGATAGAAAGAACAATTAACAAAAAGATTAAATTAGATTATTATACATAGAACAATTATTTGGTGATTTTTCAAATCCACAATTTTTTTTAAAGTTTGTTATAGCTATAAAAATGTGTGTTCTTAATTAAGAATCATACCAAAAACATATAAGAA
Organism: Medicago lupulina; assembly: GCA_958299785.1. NCBI lineage: Eukaryota > Viridiplantae > Streptophyta > Magnoliopsida > Fabales > Fabaceae > Medicago > Medicago lupulina. Next base: position 4,265,154 of record OY283140.1, read on the forward strand.
AATACACGTAAGTTTTGTCTTTAATTTTAACTTTTTTTTTGAACAAACTAAAATGATATATAATAAATAACAATGACTCACCCCGTACAACTGTACAAGGTGAGCAAAGGGAGAGCCACACAAGAGTTTTTACACAATAAAGGTGCTAACAAACAAAGTAGACAAAAGAGAATTACAAGTGGAACCCATACAAAGGATTGGGTGTTTCCACCACTCATGATAACTAAATTGAAACGTCGCCTGTTTTGCTTTTAGCCATAAAAAAGAGTTAAGTTTCACCTTTTCAAGCATAACAGAAGAAGAAAGCACTGTATTTTGGAACACACAATTATTCTTCTCCTTCCATAACACCCAAACAAAAGCAAACCAAACTATTCTAAAGAATAAATGAGTAACTCTTGGCCGCCCCGCCATGTTAGTAAACTGATAATAGTGCTGACAAAGGTGACTAGGGAACACCAAAGATATACCAAGCCAATGACAAACCTGATACCAAAGAGAACTAAAAAGAGTACATTCCAAAACTAAGTGATTTGTTGTTTCTGAAATCCACACCCATAAGCACAAACCACATTTTCTGAATGGATCACACGCCTATGCCACATGTTGTCTTTAGTAGGAAAGCGGTTCCGAAAGAGACGCCAAGCAAACAAAGACACCTTGGTGGGGATCTGTTTATGCCATACATCTACATCTGGACTAATTACCGGTGCACCTGTGGTGGTAAGGAAGGTGTATGCGCCCCTGACAGTGTAGCTGCTAGAAGTATCCAGTAACCATCTCCAGGTATCATGAGAATCTACTTGCAAAACAATGTTGTGAAGTAACATTGAGCACTCCCTCACACTCTCCTCCTCCCATGCCAACAGACGACGGCGCCACTCCCACGCCGCTCCACCTTCCCCCCACCCTAACCTCCACATCTCTGCCACCTTACACTCCTTATCCACCGCCAAATCAAAAGGACGGAGAAATTTTAATCGCAAAGGCATATCCCCTACCCACGTATCATACCAAAAAAGAGTATCTCTACCATCACCAAGTACCCGACGAGTATTATCATCAAACCACCTCCCGACTCCCTCACCAACTCCCTCCCGCACGCTAGACAACATCCGCCACCAAGCCGAACTATTCCTCCCTCCCTCTTGCAACCGACCCCCTACCTAACCATACCGAGCTTTGAGAACTCGATACCATAACCGCTCCTTGTCAGTTAACATCCTCCAACACCACTTCCCTAGTAAAGCTATATTAAAAGCACCTATCTGCCTAACCCCCAACCCCCCAACATCCTTTGGAGTACAAATAGACTCCCAATTATTAGTGTGTTTGGATGAATGATATAAGAGAGCAAAGGAAGGGAGAACTTTTTCTTTTTAAAGTACGACACTTTAAAATGTTTTAAAAAAATTTAAAATAATAACATATATATAAGCACATAATATAATTACATTTAATTTATTAAAAAAATTATTTTCTGTTATTCGTGTAGAAAAGTAGGTTTTTCCATTTATTCTTATGGTAACCCTCTAATCCAAACACACACCCTTAAATTTACTAGTAAATAAGTCACTCGATAAAGAGATTCGTTCATAACATGTTTGTGACACCGTCTCCACGTCTCTTCTAGTCAACAAGGATTGCCTCAATCTTTATCAAAATGGAGATTGCATAGCAAAAAAAATCAATCTAACAAAATCATTCCTTTTTTAAAATTTTGATCAAAAGTTATTATTGTTATCCCATATAATACCTATGTCCTAAAACAAATGATTTTGTTTGACCATATACACTATTCACACCGGACCAACACGCCGTGTTCGTTTGCAACAACATACTTATCTTAGTTTGATATTGTTAGCATGTATAATATCTAAGTAGTTAAACCAATTCTCCTTAATCCACTTACGTGGTAAAACTACTTCGTCTGAAAATAATTGTCCCTTTAATATTTATTTTATGTCTTAACAATTTTCTCCATTGTTATAATTTATTTATTGAATTTCAACACAAATAATCATTTTCTTAGAAACTACTCCCATCGTCCCTTAATATAACCCCCTTTTGTTTTTCTTTTTGTCCCTAAATATAACCCCCTTTTCAAATTACAACACACATTAATTATTTTTTTTCATAGATACCCTTATTTAATACTACTACTAATTTTAAAAGTACAATAAATTGACTTTTCACTTTATCTCTTTAATGAGGGTAATTTTGTAAAATTGTACTATAAAACACAGACACATTAACTACACCAACAACATTTATTAAGAAATGTGAAAAAAGCAATAGGGGGTTATATTAAGGGACGGAGGGAGTATATACAAACCTTAAACATATTTTGTTTTGAGGCAGGGAATATTTATTTTTTTAGCAAACACTGGAACCAATTATTAAAAAGAAAATAAAATTGCATTGAATTAGACTAGAAGACACCATGACACCTATGATCAGCAACTCATCAATAATCATCATTCTTCTGGTTCCCAAAAAACTAACAAAGTAAATAAACCAACAGAGTAGGATCTTCGCAATTAACAGAATCAATCAAGGCTTTAATAAGCCATCTACAATCGATCCCAAAAGCTCATGAGATCCACCGTTGAAATAACAAACCCAAAATACATAAATCAATATATTTAAAAAACAATATTCTTTGAATGGGTTGAAATTAGTTGTTGAATTTTTTGCGGAGAAGCTTAGCACGTAAATCAGCGGCATCAGTATCCTTAATATTCTCAGGCTTATAGTAACCAGTGACAGGATCTGGAACCCATGAAACCTTATAAGTCGAAGCACCATCTTCTCCTGTTTTTGTGGGTCCCATCTTGTTGCCAACAGACACTACTCCTCCGCTTGTTGCACTTTCTGTTGCCGCCGCGTAACCACGCCTGTTTAATTAATTAAAAAAAAAAACATATATTAAAATCATATCATTCAAAATATTAAAATTTAAAGTTAAGAAATACTCCTGATTCAGACTCGTGCATCATCTCATAAAAACGTACATAAGATTAAGAAACGTTACGGTACCTTGTGAGAGGGTTGGAGAATCCTTCAAGGACAATAGCAGAGAAAAGCTTAGCGTTAGCGAAAGATCGAGCCATATTGAACTATGGAAAGTTTATTTGTTTGATTTGAAAAACAAAATATAAGCAGTTATGAACAGAATAAGCTTTCCACAGTTTAAGCTAAGCTATTGTTATGGACAATGTGCCACCTTTAACTAAGAAAGAGTTTTGTTGTGAGAAGAATAGGTGAGTGGGGGGTATTATATAAGGTTGAGAAAATTGAGGGCAAAGAGGACGCGTCACGCATGATTACGGAGATAATTTAGGTGCATGATTAATTAATCAGAAATATTAGCCGCATCAATATAACAAAATCATCATTAATATGTAACCTATGTTTTGTTGCCACGTGGTAGTAGAACTGTAGATCCATGTTATTTCTGTTCACCAATGATGAGATGCAGAATCTTTTTGTTTTTGTTCTTTAATTCTAGTATAATTAAATTAAGAATAATGCTAAATATTTAATCAAGCTATCTTTAATCAAATCTGATTATAAATAATTTAATTCTATTAATTTGTTGAATAATAATCTTTGAAATATTCTGGAATTTTGCTTTTATTGTTTCTTTTTCTTAGGAAGAAAGATTATTTTCAATGAAAAGAAGTTTCCAAATATATAAAATGAAATGAAGGGCGGCGATAAAGACAATCGAACGGTGGAAAAGTATATGTGAAAGGTGGGACCTGAGAGCGTGCGGCGGCTTTGTGGGAGGGAGACCAGGTCGTGAATCACAAGTCATGGTGGAGTCAATTGTTAATTTCGGTGGATGAATGAATATGAATATCAAGTGAGTGAGCTGAATCTAGACTTGCTTTTTTGACTTGGCTCTCTCTAGATACTTCCACGAAACTTGTTCATCATTGTTACAACAACTTGAATTATATGTGGACAACTATAATTGGTCGATTATTAGGTATTGCTAGGCATTGGGAGGAGAACCTTCCAACTCATTTCATTCGATTCGATACAAGTGATGACTACCACTACCAGTGGGAAATATCTTTGGAAAATTGTTTGGTGCATGTAGTTTGCCAGTTTGGTTAGCTATGGATACTTTTCATCTTTGATTTCTTTTAATAAACCGTGTGATAATAGCCACTTAAAAAATTACATTACGTGGTAGAAATTCACAAATTGGAATCAATTTAACAATTTTAATATGATTTTTTTGAAAGAACAATTCTGACATTTGTTACTTGAGTTAAGCCTATAGACCATCATCGTTGATTTTATGTTATTGTTGGTTTTATGATTAATTACAGTTTTGGATTTTATATTTCCACTCATTTAAGAAACTGGTCTCTTCATCTTGAAATCATCAAGTTTGGCAACAACCTTAAATTTTTGTACTTAAAAAGTAGTGAATTTTATTTGAGTTTTCTTATAATTCTATGACAGTTGATCACTCTACATCATTGGATCGTATATCTGATAGAGGGATCAAACTACATGTTTTTAAATTGAGGAACTAATGGAGGAACTACATTATCTTAAAATAGAAATTGAACAGTAGTTAACTTACGTTTCACTTCTAAATAGTACTTAACTTTTGTTCTGATGGAATTATACCCAAAAAAACTGAAAAACTAAGAAAAATACATTACGTATATGACAACATCGGAACGGTAGTTTACTACCTTTCAGGAGAGAATGGTAGTTAACTAGCGTGGAGAGCATTTTTGGATTTTTAGATGCTTGTGAGCAAGTGTTAGATGTCTAAAGAGCAATTTTCTAAAATTGTACTTCGAGCTTAGATTGAATTGGGCTTAGTATTATTAGGCCCACACGATAAGATGGCCTAAAGCCCAAAAGCTTTCAAACAAAAAAAAAAACACTCGCGACACAGGGTTAGCTTCTCCGGCAGTGGCTCATAGGGTTTACCTTACCCCCGTCGTGAAGAACTTCACTCTCTCTTCCATATTCGAAATCTTAACACAAACATGGCTGAAGTTAACGCTAACCCCGAACCCCCTCAAAACATGACCATCTACATCAACAACCTCAACGAAAAAATCAAAATCGACGGTTCGTTCTTTTTTCCATAAGATCAATTTTTCACTTGCTACATTTTTATACTCTTTTTTATTTACTTTAATTTTGATGCAGAGTTGAAGAAATCTCTTCACGCTGTTTTCAGCCAATTTGGGAAGATACTTGAGGTTTTGGCTTTCAAGACTCTGAAACATAAGGGTCAAGCTTGGGTTATCTTCGAGGATGTTACTTCTGCTTCTAATGCTCTGAGGCAAATGCAAGGTTTCCCCTTCTATGATAAGCCCATGGTACTATCATATTCTCTTCAATTTGTCTTTTAGTTTGTATTTTTAATTTAATTTAAGGTAGGATTTAGTTTTTTAGTTTAAATTTTTAGGGTGTAATTTTATTCTAATTTATGATAATGCTAGTTATTATTAAACATGGAATGGAATATGTAACAATCTTCAACATGACATAGGCTTCTCTAGCTGAAATTTGTTCGGAGATTTAGAATAGCTAACATGCCATCGGATTTGAGAAAACAAAAAAGAATATTTCACTGTAAATGTGTAACATGCTCGTGTCTCCTCTATAGATATTATGTTGATCTTTCTAAATGAAAATGCGGAAGGAAGAAGAGAACTGTTTAAACATGTCAATTGATATTGTCTTGTGATGAGTGGCGCTGTGGCAGTAGTGAGTATTGTGTTCTATGCTATTTATGGAATAAATTATCTTTATTAGACATGAGAAACTATTCATCAGATCACTAGAGAAACCATAAGAAACTATTAGATATGCTATTTACCAGATCACTACTGGAGGATGACCTAGAAAAACTATTAAGAAAGATTTAGAAATCAATGAGTTGGATCAAAATATGTTTTATGATAGAACATTGTGACGTAATTTGATCCATGTAGCCAACCCCATCTAGTTGGATAAAGTTTGGTTGTTGTTGTTGTAGACATGCTTCAAGTCCCTCCGCTTCCCTCATTGAACAGAATAGGAAGATATTTTTCTTGGAAGGATAATGGATTTTAGACATAGTGTAGAACACTAGGAAATAGCAAAACTGATGCCAAGGACAGTTCTAGTGGTCATATTTATCCCCAAGTGTTCAAGTGGTCGTTTTGAGCTAGTTAACTAAGTATTTTGTTTTTGGGGCCTTGACATAAATGTAACTTTAAGAATAGCCATGAGATTAGCTTCCTTCACAATAATTTTGTTGAATTAGCTTTTTAAATTTCTTGACTTCGATCAAGTATCCCAAAAGCATAGCCATGAGGTTGACCATTGATCCATTGGCTGATCTTCTGATGGATGGAGATATCATGACCACCCAAATATATTATTCTTCTTAGTGTAAAAGGAAGTGTTTAAACATGTCAAATGTTGCATAAAATTGCTCGTCTTGTGATGACCAACAAAAGTGACTTTTGTGTTAGATAAACTCTAAATCCTTCCCCTACATTCAATGAACAAAATAGGATGATATTTTTCTTGGAATGATAATGGATTTTAGACAGAAATAGTCTAGGACACTAGAAAAATAGTAAAACTGATGCCAAGGACTGGCTGAGTATGACTTGTCATATTTATCACCAATGTCAAGGATCCGTCGAGTTCAATTTTGATTAACTAAGTACAGACTTGTAAATGGTTTACCGTTTTTGTGCTAAGTTGACTATGTCTGATGTTTAGGGGCCTTCACTATAAATGTAATTTAAGGGTATGTTAGGATGGAGGGTTTAGGAGGGGAGGGGCTTACTTTTTAAAAAAATAAATAAATTATGAACACTAGAAAATGTTTTTTTAAAACAATTAAGTGCGGTTGAATTATTATATGACCATTTATCATGACATTTTTTATTCTTCTTAAAACATCAAATAAAGACTTAACCCTCCAAAGCCCTCCCAAACCCTAAACGTCAAATAAGAGTATGTTTTGGAGGGTTAAGTCTATAGTATATCTTGATGTACATTTGGGATTTTTAGAAAATTGATAGAATGACATGATAGACAATCATAATCATCTAATATTTCAATCACATTTTTAATTGATTTTCGAAGCATTTTATAACTTCTTTAATTTAGAAACGAAAAATATGTTTTCCCCTCCCTTTCCCTCCAAAAACAATTCCGAAACATAGCCTAAGGGCATCCCCACTATCCCGTAATAATGGCCATGAGATTAGCTTCCTTCACAATAATTTTGTTGAATTAGCCTCTTTTTTTTTTTTTTGATTGGGTAATCCATAAGCATAGCCACAAGATTGACCATTAATGCACAGGTGGATCTCTCATGGATAGGGAGATAACATGGTCACCCCAATATATTCCTTTTTTTAGTAGATATACATATTGTAACATCAGTATTATAGTTATTTATAACATGTTTTCCACAAATATTCAAAAAAAATTGTTGTCTTGCTGTGGCAGACCAGTGTTTTGAAACCCAGAGTTTCAGGAATCGATTCTAACATGATTTTTTTTTTTTTGTAACTTTGCTTTCGCAAAACTTGGAAATGTATGAGATAAGGTTCGAACCCAATACGCGAGGGTCCAATATATAAGTAACCACCACTATGCGTAGAACCCATTAATGTAAAAGCTATATATAGCTTGTTCGCTTTGGATCCTAAAAAATATCAACCAAGCTCAGCCACTGCATTGATTCATGATGGTGGTGTTGTGCGCGCGTGTGTGTGTCGGGGGGGGGGGGGGGCGTCCTCCCCAAAGTCGCGATTCAAAGCTTTATATCTCTGACAGTGTAAGTAAAATTGGCATGAAGTCACAGTCCACTTTTGTTGTGAACAACTCCTAATAGGTTTAGTTGAGCTAGCTTTGTCACAAGGTTGTGGATGAAATAATATTCTAGATTTATTTAGCACACAAAAATAAAATGATGTGATGTATGGTCTATCTTAATGGATGGTGTGGCATGGTGAGATTTGCAGTTAGTTCTATCTGAGTGTTTTGAAGCTATAAAAAATGCTTTCTATCACCGCGTGCTCCATAGTTGCTTGATTTGTGCTGTTGGAGCTTTATTTTAATTGGTCATATGCATGGCTTTGTTGATAGCCCGTGATATTTGTTATTTTTCTCGTGCTGGCTAGACCTGTTTGATATTTTTCAAATCTCCAGCAAATTTTTCATGAATTTTTTATCTGATATCTATCCATTTCGCCCCATGATAAATTAGATTTTTTTGGTCTACAGCTAAGTCAGTTAAAAGTAGAATTTAGCATGAGAAATTAATTTTATTACAAAGTAAAATTTATCACGAGAAATTAATTTTATTACAATTAGACAAGTATCTAAGTACTTGGGGAACCAATCAAGGGGGAAGAACCAAACCACTTAATTACACCACCGAACATCCCATACTACTTGATGTGGGACTTGGGCAGCCAATAACAAATCTCTAATCTATTGTAGCACCACCCCTGAGAGAGATGACAACCTGATGGGTGGCACAGTACAGCGCTTTATACGGCCTTTCCGCTCAGCTCCTCTGTCAGTAGCTTTTTACGAGCAGCTGACGACCAGTTCTGATACCAATTAATTTGTATCTAAGCACTTGGAAAACCCTCCCTTAAAAGCTATCGATCAAAGGGGAAGAACCAGGTCACTTAAGTACACCACCGAGTATCCCATACTGCTCAATGTGGGATTGGGCACCCCATAATGCCCAAGTCTCTATCATAATCCCACATATTGTGATATAGACAACTTAACTTATTGTTTGACCTGTTTGGCCCCATCGGATAGGTAATAGTTTGTTAGTTTATATCATTTCCATAAAACTATTCTCATGCAAGAAATTGAATTCAATTTTGCAATCTATGCAGAGAATACAGTATGCCAGGACTAAATCCGATGTCATAGCAAAAGCAGACGGTACTTTTGTTCCTCGGGAAAAACGAAAGAGGCACGATGACAAAGGTATAACTCTCTATTATTTTTTTAAGGATATTGTACTGTTAAGTTTAAGCTCATATTGGAAATAAACAAACTAAACTAAGCACGTTTTCTCTTCAAAATGAGGTTCCAACTCGCCGAGTGCCCAATAATGGCAACAAAAGGCCAATATATTTCATAGGTTTTATCTTTTTTTGGTGTTGGTGGGGGGTTTTTGTTTGGTTTGGTCGCCAAGGGGATTTTGGGGTCATGATTTCTGTAAGTGATAATAGTATAATACATTAATAATGAAGAAGGAAAAGATCCAATTGATGATATTTTTTATGCTTTCCGTCATCAGCAAAGAACAGACCTACGCTATACTTTTGACTTTTAGTGTCTAGTATGGATGCAACTCTTTTAATGAATATCTGTAATATGCACTGTATAAATAAATATACATAGTCAAATTACATATCCAATTACATTTTTCAGCGGGCAAAAAAAGGAAGGACCAAAACGATGCTAATTTAGCTGGAACTGGCCTAAATCCTGCTTATGCTGGTGCTTACGGTGCAACTCCTGCTGTAAGTTTCTCTGCTGTTGTAGTTTATTTTAGTCAATGGTCATATTATAGGCATCTTTATGTGCTAGTACTTTGTCTCATTGAATCTAGCATCTTCATAATTTTAACGGTTTTATGGTAATTTTTCTCGAACTGGTAAGTTTTCTGATAAAAGCCGGAATCAAAATAATGAAGATAAGATGACACTATCTGTTTCAAAGTAAATTATTCTATAATACACAGAAGTACGGACAATTTTTATTCTGCATTTGTTACACACTTTTTCTAATGATGCAGTTATCCCAGATACCTTATCCAGGCGGTGCAAAGTCCTTGCTACCTGAGGCTCCTGCACCACCAAATAATATTCTCTTTATTCAGAATCTTCCCAATGAGACCACTCCTATGATGCTTCAAATGCTGTTTCTTCAATATCCTGGATTCAAGGAAGTTAGAATGGTTGAAGCAAAGCCAGGAATTGCCTTTGTGGAATATGGAGATGAGATGCAATCCACAGTGGCTATGCAGGCGCTGCAAGGTTTCAAGATAGCCCCACAAAACCCTATGTTGATAACTTATGCAAAGAAATAGACTGTAATTTCTCCAACTTATGGTGCAAGAAAGGCAGGAATCATATATCTTCGCATAGAGTTGTTAGTCCATCTAATGCAATAGTTTATCTTCTTAATGGCTGTTTACCCTTAGCAGCCTTGGTTCTTGTATGATTGTAGTTAGTGCACTAACTTTAACATTCTTATAAAAATCTGTATTTGGAAAATTGCTTTCTTTTTTTATTATGGTAAATTACTATTTGGTTCGAGTTTATCTGTGACAAATTTATTTTGCATTTTCTGGATTTGTCATTTGTCGTGCCTTTTTCTTGTTTGGGGGAGATTTCCCTAGTTATTTTACTGGATGAAGAGTAACTAGATACACGATCTCTTTTTTTGCTCAAGTATACAACTTTTTAAGTTATTTTGTGAATTGCTATCCTCTTGTAATTCGTTTTAGTTACATCGGTAAAAAAATGTATTAAAAATCAGAATTTTGAAGGTTTGCTATTAACTTAAGGTTTGGATTGGAGCAAATGAATTGTGAGATTTATCAATTCCCAAATTGAATGGACAAGCAAGAAACTGTTTTTTTGTTGGATTGCTGTTCCTTTCTTAGTGGCAATGGCGTAGTGAAAAAAACACATCCAGTGCTGCATATCTTTAGCTGTTTTGGGGAGCATGCTTAAGAATCATAAACCTTTGAATAATGAATGTGCCACCAAATAAAGCTTTTGCTTCATAGATGCACACGCCAATATTTATGATGCAAGTCCTTAGATTTGATAATGACCTCATCAAGAATCTACCTCACTTTCTTGTGCAACAAGGTAAAAAACGTATGACAAAGATAAAAGAGCATGACCATCATCTTAAAGTGATAACAACTCCAAACGACGCTAATAAAAGAAAATGATTTCTCTCCACCAGCAAAACCATCCAACATCTTGAGAGAGAGAGAGAGAAAGAGAGAGAGAGTGGTATGGTGATAAGCGGGTGATATAAAGAGAAAAAGTGAGGTGTTGAATGTATGCATATAGGTGTCCAAATATAAATATTATTTAAAAAAAATACTCTTCCTACATGGTGTTTTAAGATGGTGTTGGTTCGACATTTGGTGTTTGGGGTGAGAGAGTTACCAAATTGAGTGATAAAGGGGTTGAATGTTTCATTCTCACCCACAACATAACATTGACATGTATTAAATACTAAGTTTGTCAATATAACATGGTTACATTTCAAACATGTACACTAAAACTGATTGTTAACCTATGAACAAATCCTCACAAATAGTCTATTTAATATCTAAACCAATGTTGCACGACATAGGTTCTTGCATGATGTGGAGTGGAGTGTGGACTACTAGACCACACCATCCGCTATGAACAGAAGAGATGGTCACCAATACTATTCATTATTGCACGAGGAACGTACATGCATTAAAATGCATGATAAAACTCAAACAATTTAAATGGCTGAGTAGCACGTTTGTCTTAAATTTATATGTCCTCCAAAACCAATATTTCATTGTTTACTTTTTTTTTCTTTCTGTCGGCTATTATTAGTGTCTTTGAAATTTTTGTAATCTACCATACTCTATCTTTCAACCACCAAAAACTTTGAGGTAAAAGGTAATGGAGCATTCAAACTTTTCCCTCTCATAGGCGCACACATATGCATATGCCATACTCAAAAACTTGCACTCAACACGCAAAACCAACGTGCACTCATACAAATCAGCAATTCTACGCAATCGAAAAGGGATCAAATACCGTACATTATTAGAGCAAGCCCGTAAGCACATGGGACCCAAATATTCTCAATCCAAACGGACATAGACATTAAGATGGCTTGTGATTATTTCCTTGTTACAGTGTAAGTGAACCTCAAATCAACAAAGAGTTTGTAATTGTTGCCTTAAAGCAGACAAACATATATGATTCGTTTTGGGTTCCTTAGACATTGCAACTTTGATTTTTTTGTGCATGTATTGTAGTACTTGCATGATGACTGATGAGGTATGGTATGCCGTATGGTCTGGCATAGTGTTCCTTTTTTTGAGACCAAAACATTAACTACACACATTGGTCCTTAAATAATTTCATTCTACCTCATTCATATCTCTATAAAATTGCAACGATATATAGAGCACATTTTTCCCAGCAAAAGTTTAACTTGTACTTCCACTTTCATCAAACTCGAGGTGTAATGGTTTATATAGGCTGAGAACTCCTTGTTGGAGAAGCAGGACACGTGCAACTCTGTTGTGTCTAGAATGCTTATGCCACCGAATCATTTGCATGTGTTCTGTTTCTCCAAGATGGGTTTCTCTCCTTGTCTCACAGTTGCTGTCACTTTTAATTACTCCTCGGTCTCATGTAAATATATCTCATATACACTCACTTGGTCGCATATTATATGATGTTTTAACAAACAAACAAAAAAAAAACTAATTTGCTACAATTTAACTGTCATTTCAATTTTCACACCTCTTTTTTTGGCACATTGTGATGTTTCTTGACATGAATGATGATCTCGATGTTTGTGAAAGAATACTTATATTTAGACATTCTTAAATTTTCAACGCTCATTTTATCTTCATCTCCCATTTCATATCATATCATCAACTTATCACATATATTAATATATTACATCTTATCTCTTTTTTCTCAAGACATAGATTGATTGTTTGGGTGTTTAAAATTAAAAATCCTTTGTGAAATGACACGAAGACTTTAATTGTGAGTTAATTATGCTTTTACATGTAAGTGGCGTTACTATACATTGAATTTATAGATTCATGAATTATATGAGAAAGTATGGTCATATATTTAGGAGGTTAATAGAAATAATAGTAACATTGATGAAGTAACCAACAAGGTATCCTACGGTTTACCAAAATGAACTTTCATTCTATGTGCGAAGGGAAGTGGTAAGTCACTGGCGAGTGGGAACCAACATATTACTGACAAGTTGTGAGAAGGTTTACTTGCTAAACACACCAAACATGACATATTTAAATTGTTTTATCAAAATCTATGTTACTGAGATTTATATCTCCCTATGTTTGGGTTGATATTGGAAAACTGAAAAGTAGTCAGATTTGTCCTCCAGTCGCCCAATGCAAAATAAAGTCAAGAACTGGATCACAACATGAGTCTTACTAGAAACATAGTTGATTGGTCAAATGTATATCTCCTAAAGTTTATAAATTAAGAAATTCTCGATGCGAAAATCCTCGATTATCTTAAATTTTTTAGTCATGTCGTCTTTTAACTTAAGCATGCTATTTATGATGTGTTTGGTTTTATTTTGAACGACTTGATTACGTAGAATTGATTTTAGTTAAAAGCGAATAAAACTGTAATATGATTTATCATTGGATACTTTCATTGAAAAGATGATTTTAGCAATTTTTATTGTTTGAATAGTCTGGACTAAATTTGCTTTTGTGATGTAAATATTATAAATATATAAACTATACTCATAGAAAGTCATAAACATACTCACAAAGAGGGTAAAATAACCCAATTATTTTCTCAAGAAGTTTACCTACTTAACCTCAAATCGATTGAGATTTTTAAAGATTCAAGAAGAGAAAGCGAAATTGAGAAAAAAATTGTGACATAAGAAGAAATTTTGTAGAAAAAAAGGGAAGAAGGAGAGAGGGAAGGAAGAATAAAGGAAGGAAGGGAAATAGTTGGTTGGAAGAGAAGAGTGTACGCGGGGAGACTGTGTTGCTAGGAGTCTTGATGTGTACACATCGATTTCCTTGAGCCGAGCCTTAAAGGTTTCCTATGAGATCGGGAAAAAAATTGATTGTGAAAGATAGATACGTATGAATATTGATATTGATACATGATTAGGGAATTTGAAAGATCAGGAGTTGCCTTGGGAATTTGTAAGAGCATTAGTGAATTGAATACATCAATGATTGGAGAAATGTAGCGATACACATTAATTGATACACATTAGAAATTATGAATTTTTTAGATTTACAATGTAAAAGCAAGGTTTGCCGCCAAACCCTTGGGATTGAACAAATCAGGGTTGGGCAATTAGGGTTGGAGGTTAGTTAGGAGTAGATATAAAATGATACTAGAACTTCAACCCGTGCTACGCACGGGTCATATAGAATGTAAAATTTAACGAAAATAGGTAAACCTATAGTAGACTATAGTGCAATAACATATAAGTCATACCAAGAATACGACTATGATTCAGTCCTACCAAACAAAGAACACAATTTAGGATATATTACGAAAAACTTATTTGTAAACCACATTAGATGTGACATCCGTGTCTTCACCATCGTCATTTGATATTAATATCTTCAAACCCTTGACGGTGCATGTACAATTGACCATGAGAAAAGACAGACGATGGTAAATATACCCCCACATGCTTTAGAGATTGACATTAAAATATGTCTTCCACCTGTTTGGGTTTAATAAAAAATAACTAAATTGTAGTTGAAATATAATGACAGAAAGTTATTAATAAAATCGATTAAGAATTTAAAAGTGAAAAACACCATTATTAGGGATGTTCTAAGAAGTGCTTTAACGCAAGTCTCTTTCACAAGCTCAATGAACTAATTTACTTTCTCTATATTTTATTATAAGTCGTTTTGCCATTTCCACACATATTAAGAAATATAGTTCCTTTAAAAAAAGAAATGTAGTTAATTTGTATTAAAAAGAGAAATTATGAATCATTTTATATAATTATCCCTTTTTTTGGTCTTATATAATTATCCTTTATTAATGTCATGAGAAAAAAGATAAAAGAATATAATAAAGAAAAAGCAAAAATAGTAAAAGGTACTTGAGAAAAAACATCAACGATACTTTTTTTTTTCACCACCAAAAAATATATTGTAAAACGATGTATAATAAATAAAAATGTTGATGTAAAATTTTACTCACATTAAAAAGTGTATTTTTGTTGTAAGAATTAAAAGCAAAATTCTGGATATAAAAAAAAAAAATTAGGTTAGCACTTGACCATCTCACTAGAAATCAGGTTTTTGGCAATCTCTAAACCTAGCGGCGTTGGTAGGTCTTACTCTTCCCCCAACACATTCTCTGCTTCAACGCTTCAGCAAACATGGCAGAGAAGAAGCGAAAGGAGAGAGGCGACGCTAACAACCGCCACACCGCAAAAAAGAAGTCTAAGAAGACTTCCGACAATCAACGGAAGAAAACCGGTCCTCGTTTACCTTCATCTTTGAAAAAAGAGATTCAACACTTAAACCCTACCCCTGTTGATGTCGATGAAATCGACAGCGATGTTTACGAATATGAAGAAGAACAACCTGAAGAAGAATCCAGAAAGAATAAGCGTTACGACCCTGTCTCTGTCAATGATAATAATGACCTTTCTTCTGATTTCGAGGTATCTTATAACTGTTGCCTTAATTTCATTGTTCATTTGGTGTTTCATTTGTCTGAATCAATTTGTTTGTTTAGGATGAGAATGTACAATCTGATGATGACGACGATGGCGATGATTTTATTGGAATAAAGAGGAAAATAATTGATTCTGATGATGATGATTCTGGAAAGGAAGATGATGAGAGACATGAAAGGATGTTACAACGAATCACTGGTATGCCGAGCAAGCATTTTGATGGTAAGAATAAATAAATGTGTTCAGCTAGCTTTTGCATAGTGAATCCACTTGCTGTTGTTGCAGAGTTTGATTATTTTGTTGTCAATACTGCTATACACTTTTAATTTTTTATCATAATGTAGATAATAAGAAGGCAAGGAAGAATGATGTTATTTCAGAGCTATCTCCAGAGTCTGAAAATAATCCTAGTCATGTTGTGGAAGGTGATGGACGAATTAGTATCGAGGACCTCCTTAATCCTCTTCGTGACACTCCTGATCATTCAAAACTCCGGTTAAGAAATCAACAAATTGAGAATCGTTCTAGAACTGTTCATGCGCCACTTCCAAAGGCAGATCAAGCGAAGGTAGAAAGGAAGGTGGCGTATGAAATATCAAAGAAACAAGTCACAAAGTGGCAACCCCTTATTCAGAGAAATAGGGAGGCTCCTACTAAGTACTTTGATGTAAAGACAGATCTAGGGTTTTCAACTATAGGAGCAATAGCTTCCGAAATTGAACCCAGAACTGAATTTGAGAGGAAAATGGCTGCACTAAATCATCATGTCGGTATAATGGAAGCTCATAAAAACGATGGTGCTAGTCTTCTTGACATGAATAAGGTATGAATGTTGTTTATGTAATTTATGTTAGTTGGTAATCATTTTTTACATTACCGATAGTAGCGGATCATATAATATGAAACCTGATTGTCTTTTTCCAGGTCCCATGCTTTCCGAGTACATGTTTGATGTATAACCCAAATGTCTTGGATTTTCATTTGTAAAGTTGAACTGCTTTGCGTTTAGCATTTATGAAGCTTTCTAAATTTCAAAACTCAAACATAAATTTGTTTGTTAAATTTATGGTTGTTGGGTCTAGAAGTCCTAGCTCAATTGGCAAATGCCGAAATTGCAAGGCCGGACGTCGTGACCCGGGTTCGAACCTGGGACCTCACATTTGTGTGCGAGTTTAATTTCAGTGGTTTACCACTTCATCTAAGAACAAAAAAATAAAAAATTAATAGTTGTTGGGTTTTATTACACAATAGATTACATTTGAATAGGATTGCTGTTCTCCCTTCTATGATTGGAAAAAAAGCCTTGTCTGACATAACTGAGGAGGAGTAAGATAGCATTGATTTTTTATTTTTTTGGGATTTCAATAATACCTTACAAATTATTGAATAATAATGTCCTCTCTATTTAATCTCCCCCCTCCTCTCAGTATTTTTATTGTTCTTCCTCTTAACAACAATTATCAGTGTTGTCAAATATCGCCCATGGCGGTGGAGTGCTGCAGTGAATTTTGACCCCCGCCGTGGTGTTTTAAGTGGGATATGGCAGCATAAAATGATAAATTTTCGGGTTTCAGCTTGTTTCCTCCATCTGCCATAAATTTAATAACATGTATGACTAGAATAATAGAATACAATTCTTTTAGGAAAATTCCATACTCAATTACTCATGCCAAAAAGTAATAGCACCATGTACGCTGTTTAAATTTCTGTTTACAAAGCTTTCATTATTTGACTGAATGTCCATTGTTTTTTGCTGTTTATGATGCTTGATAGGTTCCTATAAAAGATGTGAAGGCTGCGCAAAACTGGAATGCTAAATTGCGGAGCCTTCTTTTTCGTCATGAAATGAAGGCAAAACATGTTAAAAAGATAAAGTCCAAAACATATCATCGTTTGTTAAAGAAAGATAGATTGAAGGCAGAGTCTTCTAAGTTGGAAATGGATCCTGAAGCTGCTAAAGAATATGCCATGAAACAAGAACGGCAGAGGGCGGAGGTATATATGTATATATCTTATTGAATAAAAGAAGATAAATGTTCTTAGTAATCTTTTTCTCACTTCCCAACTTATTTCAGGAACGCATGACTCAGAGACACAAACACAAAAGTCCATGGCTTCAGCGTAAAATGCAACGTGGTTTAGATAAGCAGGATGAAGGAACTCGTGCTGCCGTTACTGAACATTTTCAAAGACACGAGGAACTGACTAGAAAAATGAATACCATGGATAGTAGCAGCAGTGATGATAGCACTTATGAAGATGATGATGATGAGAATGCTGCTGATTCTGATCCGGATAAGGCAAACAATATTTTGCGAAAAGCAAAACAAAAGACACTAGAAGTGCTGGAGGAAGATGATGAAATGCCCAAGTCTGGATTGCTATCTTTACCTTTTATGGTAATTATTTATTCTTCTTCTCTTGTTCTTGTTTTCCTGAAATAAATACATAATATTAGTTACCCAACCTCTGATGGTATATATATGTATGTTCCTAATACCCACAAAGACTATCGCTTAAATACATAAATTTTTTATTTGAATCATTATCGTTTTAAATAATACATGTCCTATTGATACTGGAAAGTGTGATCTCCAACTATGATGAAGACATATATCTTTTGCAAATGTTTGGTTTCTGAAATATTTTCTTTGGTATCATTAAAGCCTGAAATTTGTCAGTTGGTAATTTTCTGCTATTATTTTATGGCCTCCATCTGATTTGTTGTGGTATAGAGGCGTGGATTGGAGAAAAGAAAAGAAGCAACTATTGAAGAAGTCAACCTTTCTGTACAAGAATATGAAGATTCCATGAAGAAGCTGGAGGACTCTGGCGGCTCAGAAGATCCAAAAATAGCATCTACCAGTGGCAGAAGAGTATTTGGAATGGCTAAAGCCCAAACAATTGGTGCTGATAATAAGGTGGAATTAGATAAGTTTTACAATAACAGTGATAGCGAGGATGACTTTGAGGCCAAGAAAAGTGGCAACATTGAGAATGAGGGAAGTGATCATCTGCAGAAGGATGTCATCGATGATTTAGTCATCGATACTCGCAAAGATTCTGTTTTTAAGGTGATTAATTTCCTATTTTCTTGGACTGCTCAGATGTTTG
Source organism: Medicago lupulina (assembly GCA_958299785.1). Lineage (NCBI taxonomy): Eukaryota > Viridiplantae > Streptophyta > Magnoliopsida > Fabales > Fabaceae > Medicago > Medicago lupulina. The sequence goes on from OY283140.1 coordinate 4,283,754, forward strand.
TTTGTTTGTTTTACTTGATGGGTATAACACAGTTTATGCATTTCTTGAAACTTGATCACAGGACTTTGATGAGATTGTAAAAAATCCCGGGCCAAAAACTACATATGAAGTTTCCATATTTGCCTCAGATAAATGGAAAAAGGTATAATATATTGCTTTGTTTTTATATCTGTGATTTGTTTCTTTTATCCAAAAAACTTTTGATATCTTCCATATACATGGCATTTTGTTTGACTGATTTACTGATAATGGGCAGGCAAAAAACAAAAATGGTATAGACACAGACATCAAGAAGTCGTCAAAGTTTACTAGGCCTGTTAGGCACAATGTAAAGGTATGCAGTCTTTGTATATGCCAAGAATATAAACTGAATTGTTGGTTTAGCTTGAATATGTGTTGTCGTTTTATGTTCTAGACCTCTGAAAAAGATCAATTGGGAGAGGATAGCGATACAGATGATGAAGGACAGATGGTGGATGGAATTCTGACTTCTGCATCTAAACCATCTTATGAACTTCCGTCTCAAGAGGAGCTCATTCGACAAGCTTTTGCTGGGGATGATGTAGAAGATGATTTTGAAAAGGATAAGCAGGAGATCCTCAATGAAGAAAATCCTGAGCCTGAGAAGCCTCTATTACTTCCTGGTTGGGGTCAATGGACTGATATACAGCAAAAGAAAGGTTTACCATCCTGGATGGTCAAAGAACATGAAAATGCCCAGAGAAAAAGGGAAGAAGCCCTCAAGAAGAGAAAGGATGCTCAGTTAAAAAATGTCATCATCTCTGAGAAATCAAGCAAGAAGGTTAGTGACATTAAATACAAGTTTTAAGACCTTTCTTATGCTTCCGAATTATAAACATCAGCATGCAATGGTTTGTTCTACAATACGAAATTGCCGTTAACAGAATGATTTATTCTTGATTGATGTTTTTTAACATCAGAGTTTGCAATTGCTGTTAACATTACAAAGATTTGTGGTCTTTCTATTTTTTTTAATCAATATTTCTGTTGCCATATATTGTTGCAGAGAGGGATCAGCTTATACCAGTTTAAGATATCAGCATCTTACACCATTGATTTTTTTCCTCTTTATTACCAGGGTTATCTTTGCCAAACTTTTTACAAATTTAAAAAATAATAATATAATCAAATGGTTCTTATTTTCCTATATTTCAAAAGTATATATTATGCTCTAATGTTGGCAGGTAACAATGTTGTTTAGAATACCTTTGAGTTGATGTAAACATCTATATGTGTGCAGTAGTAGCAATGAAGCAGTAACTGTCATTCCAAAATTAGATTTTGAGACGCATCTAGTCCAAACTCATTTCAAATAGGCTTATAACACACATATATAAAGGCCAAAATCAAAGATTGACAATACTTTAGTGTTGGTCTACGCCATTTGGCTGGAGGAACTGAATTTGCATAATCAATTTGAGTTATATAATTTGTGTATGTTTGGTTCCACTTTTGGAGAAGTCAAAATTGATTCTGGAGGTGTATAATTCATTTTGACATATTTGGTTGCTCTCAGGTACAATTGATTTTGCCTCCATAGCTGATTCTAACTAGAAATTAGAGCTTTTGATTTTAGATTTGATTTATACACTGAAATGTATTGTTCACTCACTTTCACATTTATGTACCCTATCATAAATCACCTTACCTTCAATTTACTTAGGTCGGATTCAATTTTAGAAAATCAATTTTATCACCGCAAAACCAAACGCACACACGCACACACACACTCAGTGGCTTGAATCATGTTGCCACTGACAGCCACCATTGTCTTCTGTACTGGTTGTTTTTCATCTCAGTCAAGTTGTTGGGCAGGTTTTGATTTTATTCTTCTGGATATGACAGGCCGAGAAACTCCAAACAAAAACGGTGCCTTATCCTTATACTTCCAAAGATGTCTTCCATCAGAGTATGCGTATGCCCATTGGACCTGAATCTAACCCGGCAACTACATTTGGACCTCTTACTCGGCCTGAAGTAAGTTTTTCAAAACAGTTCCTTGGACCGTCCTCCTTCTTACAGTATGATGTGCACCTGTATTTTTTTAGCTGTCTTCTAAATATATTCTTGTATGTGCAGGTGGTGAAGAAACCAGGTGTTATTATAAAACCGATAGAATTTGAGGAAGTGAACCCTCACGATAAACCGGAGCAACAGAGCGTTAAGAACAAGAAGTTGAATAGAACCAAAGGCAATGACAGCAAAGCCATAAAAAAGTCGAAGTTGAAGGTCAAGGGAAAAAAGTAAGTGGGACTAAATTTTGATTGTGATCCAGTTCTATAAATATTCACCATTTTCAGTGTATTCTTTCGAAAGATGCACTTCGGAGATGGAAAGAATAAAGAGAAAAGAAAACCGATTTTGGTAGACGGAAGCTTATGTCATCCAATAGATAATAGAACGAGGGAGAATAGCTTCCCTTGTGTTTTAGTATTCAAAGTATCGCAGCTTAAATTGTTGATATATTTATAACAAAAATGTTATTTTATTTCTTAATTTGTCATGCTTTAGCTGTTAAGGTTACAAAGAATCTCTTGTCTGCGACAGATTTCTTATCTTGGAGTTATATATCTGTTAAGGTATCTTTTTTATAAATAAACTAGATCAGGTCTAAACGTTTTAAATTTTTACCGCAAGATGCTTTAAAGCCCGTACGTTAATGTTTCAGACCCGTGCAAAATCATCGTGGTAAAATTCTAAAACTACCAAGGTTCTAAGTTCAAAATAATCTTGTTAAATTGTATTTTAAGGTCACGTTAAAGAACTTAAAAAGTTGGAAATTTGCATCGAAAACAATTTGTATTTTTTATGAAATGAATATAAGATTTTTGTAACAAAATTTCCATCTTGTTAGCTTTTTCCAAAAAAAAAGTCTAATCCTAAACCTCTCCTTTGTGTGCGCTTATTTTTTCCCTAGATTCCTAAGGGGATACAAAAGAAAAAAACGTAAATTAGTTAAAAGTAACGAGGGTATTATCTCCTATAAATTAGATATTAGATATATAAAACGAAGTTGATTTTTATTTTTTGCTAATTGATTTTAATATTTTATCTTTATTACTAAACAATTTGGATGCCTATCATATGAGGTCGATATGGTTTTAGTCCTCCGTTTTTTTTTATTTCATTCATGCCATTTATGATTCTCCTCCTTTTATTCTTCATGGATTCTGAGCTTGCAAAAATGGCGATGTGTCATTTTGATAACTTAATAATGTGACATTTCTATTAAATTCTGTAATTTATTAGTCCTCAATAACAATTCAAAAATGAAATTCACCCAAAAAAAAATAATTTTAATTAATGAAATAAAAAATAATTTGAAGAACACTTATATTGGTCATTCCCTTGTTCATAAATTTCATTTTTCATCCCTTTCTTTTAGTTTATCTTTAATTCGTTTTTTCTTCTTCATTTTTTATTACCATTAAATTAAAATAGTTATGAAACTTCGCTTAAAAAAAAAGAAAAAAGTTATGAAACTTATAATCACCCGCATAGAAATTAATTAGCGACAGTTTGAAAAAAAAGAGAAATTAGCCACCGTCATTCCACAAAGAAAATTAGCCAAAGGTAGATGGTGTTTGGTGATCTGCTATTAGGAGTAGCTTAATGTTTTATGGAGTATTCACCTTCGTTTGATCACTGAATTAATTTTCGAGTTATTTATGTTCTCGTCTTGGATGTATTGGAAAAATAGTTTTAACGATGGTAAATCTGAATGTCTTACGTATACTCTCACTTGTGTCTTATTTGAACAATTATTTGTGTGATAATTTGAGTAGGTATTAACATAAAAACCAAATTAATAGAGAAAAAATTAAAAGCATAACGTGAGAGTCGATGAGTATAAGAAATAAACTTATCACAACATATTATACAAATATCATTTATTGTAAAAAAAGCAACTTATTTTCTTTTAAGGGCTTGAATGACGGTCAACTCAAATGATTTTTTAAGATTTTTTTTTAGAAGAGAGTTAGATTAAGCTAATAGAGTTAGATAAGAATGTAACAAAGTCTTGTAAGAATACACAAAATAAGTTATCCACTGTTAATCATTCTTTTTATACACAAGAGTCAGAAATCGAGCATATTGTCACATGAGGTTAAAGTAACTTGAGTAAATCCGTTATTCTTTGTTGGTATATATAACTCATTTCTAATACAACTTCACCCCAGCCATAAGAATTTTAAATATTTTTTGACACACGCTAAAGAGTCTTCCACCAACTTAATGTTACAAACTTGCGTTATTAAACTCGGTCCTAAGAATTTAATTTTATTAAAGAGACATAATAGAATAAAATAACATAACTGACTCAAAAAAAATATTCTGCTGACTAGTCAAGTTTTAAATAAAAATTTGATGCGATAATTTATCGAGTTATTACCATCAAACCTTTATGTTTCTATAAATTGCGAGTACTTGTTAGTGGGTAGAATCGGATAGCATCTAACACTGAAAAAACATTATGTTTTCTTACATCACTGGAGCGTCTTGTTCAACCACGGTATCACTGTACCAGTTAACATAAATCCAAAAGTAAAATGTAAAAGGAGAATTGTTAAAAACTGTAAGAAATAATAAGATTTCAAAGGAAAATACAAATTTTTAATGCATTAAATACTTTGATTTTCAATAAATAAAGAGTTCAAATAAATGTGAAGAAGCATCGGGAAACTGCATATGCATTGATAACCTAGCCACGCCCATCCTTCTACTGCCCGTTGCCCCGTTCTAACCTTCTCACATGGAGTCCTTTAATATTTACGTGACTACCATTTCAATGAAATAAATATACATTCATTCATTTTTTTCTTCAAAAAAAATACATACATTTAGATTTACTAAATAAAACAAATCTTGTAATTTCTTAAAAAAAAAACTTTGCATAGAACCAAATTTTTTTGGGACCATAATTCTGTTTGATAAAAAAAAATCTTCATAAAAAATCATTTTTAAAAATAAGATGATCACCTTTCGAAGTTTTTCATTTAGAGATTTTCAAAAAAATTGTGAGTCTAAAAAAAAATATAGAAACTGTTTTAAATAAAGATTTATTTTGAGAAGCTTCAAAAAATCGTTTTCAATAGTTTTTTTAAATAGAAATGTTTTTTTGGTAAACAAATATAAAACCAACTTTTTTACAATCCTTAACAAATTAGTCCTAAACGTCGAATGTCAAATTTTTTATCTTACTTTTTTTTTTTTTTGGTCAAGTAGGTGACTAGATAAATCCACCTTTAAGATGAATAAGTGGAGTGTCCGGGGTTCGAACTCCGGCCCCTGCACAAATTGTGCATTATCCCTTACTAAATGAGTTAAGTTCATGGGGACATCTTACTCTAATTAACTCTACGATATAATAACTTTGTTTGGTAAAAAGTACCAGCTAATATCGTATAACTGGTTAATTAATATTTAATTTCATAATTAAGCTAATAAGTATGTATCTAAGATGCCAAAGTGATCCCCTCATGCCGTTCCTTTTCTTAATTGCAGCGGAAGGTCTTAATGTCATGATGAATGTTCTAGTCAGTGCTGGTCTTTTTTTTTTCTAGTTACAAGGTGGGATGCTATGACACCGCCAACATTTCACACTTGCAATTCGCTGATGATACATTGTTGGTATGTACTAAAAGTTTGACAAATATTCGATCTTTAAAGGCTCCGCTCGGGTTTCAAGGTCTATTTTCATAAAAAAATAAAATAAATTATTGGTGTTAATGTGTCCGACTCCTTATTGAATGAGGTTTCTATGGTTCTGAACTGGAAAATTGGTCATGTCCCATTCTTCTTCCCGGGTCTTTCAGTTGGTGGTGACTATAGGAAACTGAACTGTTGAAAACCTTTCATTGAGCGAGTTAATTCTAGAATGTCTGGATGGAAGACTCGTAATTTATCTATGGATGGTTGTTTAGTCCTTTTGAAGTATGTTTTGTCTTCTCTTTTAGTCTACTTCTTTTTCTTCTTCAAGGCTCATGCATGTATCATCACTTCCCTCAAATCAATTTTCAATTTTTTTTGCCTTGAGAAGTGAGGACTCTGGGAAAATATATTGGATCATTTGGGACACCATCTGTCCCAAAAAGGAGGATGATAGTTTGAGGGTCAGAAGGATTAGAGAATTCAGCGTGTCGTTATTTGGCAAATGGTGTTAGAGGTTAAGGGAAGAAAAAAGTTGTTTGTGGTAAAGATTCTTAACTGTGAGGTATGATGAAGAAGGATGAAGTATTGGTAATGAGGGGAGATTAGCATGTACACGGTGGAATAATTTGATTTGCATTCAGAGGGGGTTGGAGGTTGGTTTACCGATCATTTACGGTGGGAGGTGGGGGATGACGTGTGAACTATATTTTGGTGGGATCCTTGGTTAGAGGGATGTATTTTGAAGGATGGATTTTGTAACACCCCGTTTTCCCAACATAAAAATTTCTTAAACAATTATCAGAGTATGCAAACACAACAACGGGATATTACATAAATCATAATCCAAAACAGTTAAATAATGATTTAACCAATTACTTCAAAACTCTGCAGCGGAAATATTACTAAAAATTCATAAACGTTTGGCACGCAGGCCCCATAAAATATCTCAAATGTTAGTAAGGGACATCAAATACACGTAAAGAATGAAGCATGCATAAGACAACCCCATCCCGTTACGTATCAGAGCGACCTAGACAAAACTGTGAGGTAAGGCCACTCACGAACCACCTGAACACTAAGCACGATCACCTGCACTTGCCCACAAGGCGGCAATTCCAACAGAAGGGGTGAGATTTCATAACAAAATAATATTAATCAACATAATTCAGAATAACAATTAACATCAAAACATTAATAGCATTCTTGCATAACAATTAGCACGTAATCACATAATCAACTTCATATCATCTTTAAGCAAGTAGCATAGACAGATAACACTTATCACGTAATCATATATTCATTCTTTATCAACAACATGACATCATAAATATGACCATGCGACAATGCTCTTAGACTCCTTATATGCATGTGGTACCAAACTTCATCATAAGTATTAATATACTTTTAAAACGTGCGGAGGACAAAGCTCCTAAATAACGTGCGGAGGACAAAGCTCCTATCATGGTGAGGACTAAGCTCAATGTATGCTATGCATGGACTCAATTCAAACAACATTTATCCTTAATCACCTTATCAACATGCATCCAAGAAATTGGAGCTAAACAACAACTTATCATTGCATATATAATATATACATATATCATAACGGTTCAGTTTAATAACATCAGCAGCATAATTCAAATCACAAGAACAGAATGATATAATTATATCAATTACAATTCAAGGCAACATAAACTTTAACATAATTGCACAAGGTATAATACTTAATTCATGCTCTACTACCATAACCCAACAATCCATACTTAGAAAGGCTCTGAACAGGGCTCTCAGCATCACCACTAGGCCTAAATAACACTCAGGAAACATCTCCAAATCAATCACACGGAACAGATCACACAACCCTCACAACTTCCAAAAACTGGTAGTGTTCGCGAGGCGAGTGGGTTAGCTCGTCGTGGCGAGCTGCCAAAAGCAACTCGCGAGGCGAAGAAAAGTGCTCGCTATGGCGAGCTGCCAGGAGCAACTCGCGAGGCGGGGATAAGTACTCGCCGTGGCGAGCGATGAGGCTCATCACTCGCGAGGCGAGGATCACTGCTCGCCGTGGCGAGCGATGAATTTCGCTGCGGCCAGAACTGCTATTTTCTCAAAAATCCTACGATTCACATGGTTCTAAGCCTTCTATTGATTCCAGAATTCATCCTAAACATATTCTAAGGTCTAGGAACACTTTCTACATCAATTAAACTTATTCCAACCGTTAATTCATCAAATTCTAGGGTTTTGACCTAGTTTTCTCATTCTCTTAACTCAATCCTAATCCTTGTTAATTGCTATCAGGACTATGCTAATCAATATTAAAGAGTTATTAGTCCCACCCTTACCTGAATTGCAGCAGAAAATCGCAGCTCTCCTTCTCTTCTCTTCTCACGCGTGCGTGTGTTTTCTCTCTTTCTGTTTCCAAAGTCTGAAGCGTTACTGACTCCCTAACCCTAGTTGCCTTATTTATACTGCCAACAAATCTTATCTTATTTACTCTTTCTCCCACATAACTCTCTAAAATCCAAAACTAACCCATAACTAAATATTTTATTTTCTTTTCAAATCTTATTTTATTTAACAATAAAATAAGTCTCTTAACCTTATCCTTAGCATTAACCTTACCATAAAATCATCCCAAGCATAATAAAACACATCAAAACATATCAAAACATATCAAAACACTTATATATTATATAAATATAATATAATCACCTAAACTCGATTTAAATAAATAAATAAAACGAACGTGGGCGTTACAGATTTAGTCGTATTTTTTTATCTTTCAAATACCAAACTGGCGACTATGGCGTACATGTTTTTTCTAGGATGGGGGGAAGGCGGTGAGGTATGGAGTTGGTGTCTTAGGTTGATGGTTTGGGAGGAAGAAATGTGGCATGACTGTTGTGCGCTTGGCAACTTCATGCCTTTTCAAGATACAATCTTGCTAGTGTCTACAACTACCTAACATCAAGGGATCAAACCTCCAACAACGGTCTTTTTCCAACCATTTGGAACAAGGAGGTTTCTAAAAAATCAACATTTTCACCTGGCTTTACTGCGTAATCAACTTCCAACTTGCGACAACTTAATCAGGAGAAGGATACTTTATCCGAACACATCTCTTTATTCATGAGGTTGTGGGTTGGAAGAGAATATTATTTGTCTTTTTTTGCATTGTGATTTTTTTTCGTCAAATTTGGTATGATATTTATATTTTGCTCAAATTGGCTTCATTCAAGCCTACTTCTGTTCATGAACATATTCTTCAATTTCCGATCGCTAGGTGATTTGAATAATCATGCCTTCGGGATCTACAATGTAGACGCCCAAATCTTTGATTGAATATGTAATTAATTAAAATCGAACGAACACTACAATTTGGCGGGAAATCAAACTACGTTGCACAAGACAACAAACAACACAAAACGCCAGACTTAGACGACGAAATCAGGAAAAAACCTAGATCTATGTGAAAATAATTTGTTTAGGTTAAAGTAAGAAGATAAACACGAAGATGAATGATTTCAGCTCAAAATCAACCTTAAATCATCTTTAATGAAGGGAAAAAAAACTAAGGTTGGTTTGTTGGATAGGGAGAAAGTAGAGAAAAAAAAAACTTTTTATGAGAATGTAAATACTACATAGTAATCTAATGGTTAAAATAATATCATGAATAACATACGTTAGAAAACTAACGGAGATGACCACCGACAAAGATAGTGTTAAGGGACCAATGCGGAACTTTTATTATTTAAGGGACTAAAATGAAACTCTAAAACTATTGAAGAGACCAAATATATAATTTAGCCTAATATAATTTCATACATGTATAAATAGAGAATAGTGTAAACCTAAAATGATACACATTAAGTTCTATTGACATTTTATGTGATCTTTATGTATTGAATTCGAATCTATTTTGACTCACAACACAAGTTAATAAACACCGTCTCTTTCAAAAGGACATTGTACCACCCTCTTCTCTATAACCTTTTTCCCTGCAAGCTCTTCTCTATTTCTACTCGATCATTTCATTTGTCCCATCGTTCTCTTTACTCTATTCCTCTCCTCTGCACGTAGCAAAAAATTAATTTTTGCTTCTTTTTTCTCTCAATTAATAATAACTTTCATCATCAACTTCACATGCATTATCCTCTTAATTAGCATTTAATTAAGAGCTAGATCAAGGTTTTGCAGATCAATCACTTGTTCATAGGTTACTGCATTTTATATTAGTTGATCAGATCGATTAACTGGTTGCTATGGATTTAGAGTTTCAATATCAAGAAGTAAGTAATTTTTATCACACGCTAATTTTTCTTTAATTACATACTGTGTCATATTATTATGTTTATGTATTCTGAGGTACTATCAACTTCACTAGTTGTCATCTCAGTGAAAATAGTTTGATTTTGTAACCTTGATGAAATGGTTGTAAAATGATGCTACATTAACTAATTAAAAAAAAAAATCATTGCTCAATAAAAAAAGTATTGCTATGTTATTAATTATTATGCTAGTTAATATTATGGTGATTAATGTTATGTATACGTAACATGCATCAGGAGTTCTGGAGGAACTCAAGGGGAGTGCAACTTTTCACCTGTAAATGGTTGCCATTAAGTTCTCCAAAGGCACTGGTTTTCCTTTGCCATGGTAATTAATTATAATTTTTTATGTATCTCTAATTTCTCTCTCTATCTTAGAAGGTGTGATTTTGCTTCTGTTTCATTAAATATCTATTGCAGGTTATGGCATGGAGTGCAGTCGTTTCATGAGAGGTAATAAATGTTCTTCCAGTAACTTGTTTATCAATATCATCATCCTTTTCAAAAAAATTTATTTTGTTATATTTGAAGTCGGTTTAAAGGAAATGAACTAAACAAATCATGCATAATTTTTTTAAAGGATGTATCAAATTATTTTCAAATGCTCATGTCGTCAAATTGGCAATAATAATTGCGTTAATTTGTGATGTAGTAAGAATTAAAATTTAAACATGCTTTGTGGTCTTGGAAAAACCACAAATTTCAAATTAAGAAGAGATAAAACATGTAAAAACGTTTTAAAAAATGACACTTTAATTTTAAACTCATCTTAAGTTGGAGTACTTAAAAAGTCACAATTTTTATTTAAAAATAGTTATGTATAATGTGAACAGTAAACTTAAATCTCCTCTCAGAAAAAGAAAAGAAAAGATAGACTTAAATCTTTCTTATGGTTTTTTTCTTTTAGTTACTTGTCAGTTTTCTAGAAGGTGGTTGAACCTCTCCAATGAGAAAAGAAAATAAATGAGCACTAATTTGGTAGCGGTTGAACCTCCAATTAGAAAAAAATGCATAAGATAGCATTTTTTTTTGTTCAAGAAAAGAAAACATATACTTCTAGTTTAATTTTATAATGGATGTCTACATATATTTGGTTTTAGTTCATCCCATAAGATGCCAATCTGGTGTCCATTAATTAGATGACGAATTTTTCTTTTGACCAACTAAGTGATGGATTTTGTTTTGTTCTGCAAAATAGTAGTACTGCTGCTTATCAATCACCCAGACATTTAATACTTTGACACATATTTCATTTTTAATCACTTTAAGTTACTACATTTTTTTAGGAAGTTACTACATTTTTCTTGTTCAAAAGAGAGATATATGTATTTAAATTTTTGGATTTTTAATTGATTTTAAATTTAGGTACCACATACAAAACTTCAGGGCATCAATGAAATTTGTCTTTGAAATTTGGTGTTTCAAGCTTTCAAGGTGTTTACACAAAGTAAAAATTATTTCATTTATTTATGACTTTACCACAATACCCTTATTTAAAGAATATAAGATCATCCTCAATGACGTGGTCTTCACCATTTAAGAAAGCGGACATAGCCACCCATCAGAAAATGGTGTACAAAATTTTCTTCCCTACCATTAAACCATTCCCACGAAGAGCTCTTGATTAGCTCAACGCCTCAACCAACCTAACTAAAAATGTATGTGCATGTTTAGAGGTGTCTATCTTAAAGTAGGACAAATTAATAATGCTACATTCGTCCTCATTTAAGTTTCTTTTTTATTCTTTTTATAAAATTCATTTTAAATTATTAATTGTATCAATTAATTTTTTTTACCAACATACTATACTTATAATTACTATGGTAAGTCTTTTTCTGCAACATTTAATAAATACAGTTAGGAAAATAGAATAAATTAGTGTTGCAAAAATAATAGTTCTATAAATTAGCAATTATCTCTCCTAAGTAAATTTCTAGAACAATATCAAATGTAGATAAATTTAATGGTATACTAAATTTTATATTTCATTGATTTTGTAAAAAAAAATATCCAAAAAATGATAAACAATTTTATTTATTTATGCGATTTAATAAAAATAATAAATGTTAAATATTTTTTAAAAAATATATAGAATTATGGGAGGAGAGTACCCAACGAAAAATCTAGTGTCAGCTTTGCTCTGATCATATTGCACTTAGTCAACCCTGAAAAACAAATCTGGGAAATCGAGATCTAGAATGAGTTGGTTGGTGTGCATTTTTTTATGAAGTAATTAAGGTACTATGTCCTTTTGCTTTGGAAGGGAACAGTTCAACAGTAAAAGACGATGGTTGTGTGTGTGTTTTTGGACATGCCATGTAGATCCTCTCCTGTCGTCACATTTTCTCATGAAAAATTCATGGTTAATTTTTTTTTGGGTACGTTAACTTTTGTCCTTAGAAAAAAAATGTGTCATATATATTCTTAGATCACAAGTTAACATGATCTAAAGAATGCACAATAGATTTTTAGTGCACTAAGACATCTCCCATTTACCATAGATAAAAAGCTAAAACACCATTAAGACATTTAACAATGAAATAGAGGAAGTACTAGAGATATGTTTAGGGTTTATCTCTACCTAATTATGGTAGCATGATTGGTACTGCAGAATGTGGAGTGCGGCTAGCATGTGCCAAATATGCTGTGTATGGTGTAGATTATGAAGGACATGGACAATCTGAAGGTGTTCGTTGTTACATTAAGAAGTTCAATAACATTGTTAATGACTGTTATGACTTTTTCAAGTCAGTTAGTGGTATGGATTCAAAACCTTGTCTAATCCATTGAGTGTATACATTTTAATCCATTCTAGTTTAATTTCATCATTCATTTTCATATTAATTTCAGTGCTTCAAGAGTATAAGGGAAAAGCTAGGTTCTTGTATGGAGAGTCCATGGGTGGAGCAGTTAGTCTACTTTTGCATCAAAAGGACCCTTCTTTTTGGGATGGTGCCGTTCTTGTCGCACCCATGTGTAAGGTACACATTGTAAAAAAAATATTCACACTAGCGATGTATATGAATTAAATTTATGTTTTTAACGATTCAACCATTCTAATGTATTGGCAGCGTAAAGAATCTTCACATCACCCTTAAATGTTAATTAAATCCATATACTTTTTTTGTTCAGGAAAATTAATCAATTAATTCATTGGTAGCATAAAAATACTATCAACTTGATTAATTTTGTAGCAACTATATTTACTTAAGTAAAAACCGAATATGGTTTATGCAAATGTGCAGATATCAGAGAAGATGAAGCCACACCAAGTTGTCATCAACATATTGACTAAAGTTGAAGATATCATACCAAAGTGGAAGATAGTTCCCACAAAGGATGTCATCAATTTCGCCTTCAAAGATCCGGCCAAACGAGAAAGGGTGAGGTTTTTTCTCCTTTCTTGTAAATATATCTGAAGTTTTTATTTATACTATAATTGAGGCTTTCTTAAAATATCTTGAAGTTTAGCTAATAATGTTTCATTTGATACACGACTTCCTTTGACAATGGTTGCAGATAAGGAAAAACAAGTTGATATACCAGGACAAGCCCAGGTTAAAAACAGCACTAGAAATGTTAAGAACCAGCATGAATCTTGAAGACACCTTATACAAGGTTAACTATGCATTGCATTTATTGAACATAATACTCATAGTTTGTTTGTATTGCAAGGACTTATTTGAACTTATCTACTAGTATAAGCATTGTTGAGACCATTTGGAAGAGTTTATGAAAACAATTATAACATGTTTGTTTTCAACTTATTTCTATAAATTCTCCTGGATAACTTATGAAAACGGCTTATAGCTACATGAAAAACAACTTAATCTTTTTTTATCTTCTGTTATAGAAATAGCAAATTTAATTACTTTTCATATCATAGCTAATCTGTTTGGTACTTTGGGTGAATTTTGAGCAGGTAACCTTTCCATTTTTTGTATTGCATGGAGAAACAGATACAGTGACAGACCCAGAAGTAAGCAGGGCATTATATGAGAGAGCTAGTAGCAAAGATAAGACGATTAAATTGTACCCTGGAATGTGGCATGGTTTAACATCTGGTGAGCCTGATGACAACATTGACAAAGTTTTTGAAGACATCATAACATGGCTTGACAAGCACTCCAACAATGATGCCTATGAGTCTACAAATCCAATTGAGACTTGTAACCATGACATTGAGACATTGACACCAGTTGTATCATCAGCAAAGACTATGAAACAATCTCATAGGCGAAAAAGTTATCTTTGTGGGTTGAAAGGAAGTCGTTTGTTACACCACTCAGCAAATTAGAATGAAATAATTACTCTATGGTTGTGACTGTGACCATGAATGTAGGTCCATGATGTAGCTATATACTGTGTTTTACAGTTTACTGTGGACATCTTTCACATTCTGCCTGCCTAATTTCATTGTGTTATTTACTTTTCAACTTGTTTTTTTAACTCCTTGCAACAATAAGTCAATAGTAGATTGTTAGGCATGTTTAAAATCTTGGAGACAATAATTATCCTATAAGAATTTCTCTACGAAATATTTTTTGTGGGTAATACGTATTGTTAGAGAGGAAGTGATATCGTATAATCAATGATCTTATATATTTCAGACATATAATCATCTTTGGCTAACAATATAGCCATCAAGAGTAATAACCAAATTTGAAAATCTTAAGTTAGAATGCGGTATGATCTGAAAATGAGCTTTTAAATAAGATAAATCTCTAACTTTATAAACTAGTTTTGTGAAGTTTTGTTACTATCAACTTCAATTATAATTATTAGCGCCTATTGTTGAACATGAAAAGGAAACTATGTAAAGATGATATACTATTTTTTGGCCTACAACCCTTTCTCTTTTTCACTTTAAGGTACATACTAGGAATCGAAGGTAATCAATCAAAAACATTTAGGGTTGCTCGTACTAGTGTTTACATGACATGGAAAATATATTTGTGTATAATTATGTAATAAAGGTTATTTGCTTGGAGGCTGTTCAATAAAAGGATCTCAACAAAAGATAACTTAATTTGTTGTGGTGTCATGTCTTCTTTGGCGGTATATGGAATCTTGTTTTTTGATGGTTGGGAATTTCTTTTGCTGACACAATTGACATAGGTAAACAAACGTTACAGTTCGGTAAGGAAATCAACTCGTCTTCGGGTAATCTGAATGTCTTGTATATGAGTTATGTGGAAAGCACATAGTGCAAGAATTTTCAATACTAAGATCTTTCAATGGAACAGTTACTTGAGCATATAAAGCTTCGTTTTTTTGGTAGTTGAAGACTCACAAAACGAATACTCTCTTCGATTTTCATGTTTGGTGGCTTAATTTGCTGCTCTATTTTAGATTATTTACTATATAATTTCTATTAGCTTTTTCTAGTTTATTTTGAACTTTTGTAATTTAACACTTCTTAATCCCTTTTAGGCACTCTTTATGCTTCAAAGAGAGGTTTGTTATTATGTTTTGTTTTTTACCTCTTCAAAACAAGTAAGTATGTGATAAACTTGGATGAATTTGATTAATTTTAATTTGCAATACTTAACATTTTTTTTTAAGAAGCGCAATATTAACATACTAGTTGATAATACAAATTCTTCTTCGGAAGTCATTATTTTATTAATCATAAACAAAAACATTTAAGATTGCATGTCGTCATACATATAGAGAGCAAGCAGCATCCAAATTCTAATCCACAACACTAATTGAACAAAAACAATATTCAGACATATGCTAGACTTTGTTTATTAATTTCTTCTCACAGTCACATTTTTTGGATTGGACGATTTAAAAAGAAACAATATATACACACACCCGAAATAAAACCACTAGTTTTTTTTTTTTTTTTACAAGAAGAACTGGTAGTTGGTATCTATTAAAAACCCTCAGAGCTTATTTAGTATCAATAAGCTCCTCAGAGTTTTATTGATTTTTTATGATTCAACAGAACTTATTTCTATAACCTTAATTTATAGTAATATGGAGTATTTCGGTTACCTATTAATTTAAGAACTTCTATGGATCAGTGATGCTTTCCAAACCCGTAGAAGCAAGTTTATTAACAAGAGCAAGTGCGTTACTTGTTATGTAAGACACGTTCTTAACCTTATTTTGCAGCAATTTAATTTGCTTCTCCGTTTTTCCTTCAAACCCATCAAGGCAAGTGTCTTCATTAGTAAGAGCTGCACTAATCCATGTGTTGAGATCCCCCATTTGTGTACTAAATGTGTTCTTGCTTAGTTTCCTAAGCACACCAAGTGACTTATGAAGCTCGTCAAGTGCATAGCCAAAAGTCTCTATACAATCTGAAAGTGCAACTCTGTTTCTTCCTTTCATCTTCCCGTTCATCTTTAATTTTGTAAGATATGCTTGAACATTCTTAACTTCGCTTATCGTTACCGACACACCGGCACGTGCCCATTTGCTTGGGGTTCTTCCTGCTGTGTTGGAGAATTGTGCTAGTGTGTGGATGCAAAGGTTTTGGTACCTTGTGACACTGCAAGCTTCCTTAACATTATTGTTCTTGTTTCCTTTTGCATATACAATTTGGCTAGTATTTGTTGAGAGTGAAAGAAATACTAATAGTAAAATAAGGCGCAATGTGATCATCATTTTGTAATATGTAGAATGACAACAAAGAAGTCCTAAGAAGATTAGGGGAAATATAGTTTGGTGCTAATAGTAATAAGAAGAGAAGGGAAGAGATAGGAATGAAATATATAGTTGCTATGGTTTAGTGGAATTGGAGAAGTGTGTCATGTTTGTTTGTTTCTATTTTTCTTTTTTTTTTAATTGTCGAAATTGATTTTAATAATGTAGAATTAATTTCAACATGTTTAAATTTTTTTTTTATTAGAATTTATTTTGCGTTTAAAATTATTTCATGTTTGAATTTAAGATTCATAATTTTTGACGAGTTGAAATCCTCTCCATTTTTCAAGAGAGATGGATCGATGTAACCATTACTATATTTTTAACATATAAATGTCCAGTTAATAACATAAATTCTAAACTAATTTTTATATTTAAATTTATTTTTCAACTCACTTACCAAACTAATATCTAAACATTAACCATTTTACGTTTAACCAACTTTTAACTAAAATCAATTTTTATAAAATTAATTGATTGAAAATCAATCAGACAGAGATTAGCCTTCAAGGTATAGGCTTGAAAAAGGCAGCATGTATTGTCTCACTTTCAGGAACTTTCTTGTGAGGGAGGGTGTTAACTGTTAGGGATTGTATGGGCAAGAGGGCAGAGGCTAGTGAGTGCATTTAAAAAAAGAGATATGGGTGAACTGTAATAGGTGGGGAAAGTTAGTGGTAACACGTGAAACGAAATTGAGTTTCTCACTTCTTGATAAGAGTTATTTTTAGGAGGACTTCTGTTACTACTACTATTGAATAAGATGACTCAATTTCATAGTATCGTAGAAGTTTATTCTTTCTTTATTAATAAAGTTCATGATGATCAAGCAATGGGGATGATGGGGTAATTAACATTCATATGTATCAAGAGTCGCCAATATCATGAATGTTCAAACCACGTAACTATGTTTTTTAAACATTCACACACACTACTACGTCTCAAAATATCTAGTGTCCCCTCAATTTGTTCGTATCTCCATCAATGTTTTGATACCAATTGATGAATTTAATTAAAATTATAGATGCAAAATTATAGCATTATTTATAACAAGAAGTATATAATAAATTGTGTATCTCTAAGATTACATAGATAACTAATAAAATCACGTGCGAACTTCTTGACCGACCCACGAAAGGAAATATCAACACTTAGGTCAACATATGTTTTGGTGTACGTACGAGTGGGTAGGAGGTAGGGGTGGAAATAGGCTAAGTAGAGTCGGGGTTTGTAAGGCATAAGCCTGACCTACCACAAAAATTATATGTCTTGAGTCTCACTTATTATTTGTCATAGGTTCATTTTTAAGGTCTGGTCAAGTATTTTTAAGGGCTTGGAAGCCTGAAAGCTTATTTAAAAACATATTTTACACTAAGGTCTATCGACAGATATGAGTCTACTACTAATTAGGCCAAATCTTATGAAGGCATAAGCACACCAACATGTTTGATACTAAAAAATCAAATCTTATGAAGATCTAATACACCAATCAGTCTGCTACTAAACAAATTATATGAAGGGATGCGTTTATAAAGAAAGTTTCAGCAATACCAATAATAAAAGATATATTATATATAAACATGTCGGTTTGGCAGACCTTAATCTGACTTATTTAATTGATTTGCTTTATAAAAAGCATAAGCCTTGCCTTTTTATTAAACAAGTTTGACTGTAATAGGTTTTAAATACGCTAGACTTTAGGTCGTTGTCGGATGGTCTGACATGTTCTCACTCCTAGTAGGAGGGAAAGATGTATGTGTGGACTTGACTTGTGGGATTGGGGACTGGGTCCTTTATTGTGGAACATGTAGTCCCTAAAGCCGCTTGACGAGAAAATGTGTTTTGACAATCAACATACTTTCATACAATTTTCGTTTTAAACTTTTGGCTTCGTAACACCAAAGGACGTGGATCTTTATAAAGAGTTCAAAGGTCATGCATTACAATGTTGTGTGCCATGGGTCTAGGAGTGTAGTTTTTAGAGGATTAATTTTGCCAACTAAGAAAGATTAATGGTGCATCTTGTTGCTCTCTTGTCTTTTACTCACGTGTAATTTTGTAAATTGAACACCCCTAAATTTTATAATTCCATTGCATAAATAATTGATGGGTAATGCTAACGGGTGCATTTGTGCATTCTTTAAAGATCTTGAATGGTAAATTTTTATGAAAATTTGAACATTCACTACAATAAAAATCAAAGTATTTGTTTTCTTAAAATTTGTACAATTATTAATTTTGTATCATTAAAGAATGTCAGGGAGACACTTGATAGAAAATCAAATTGATTATATTAATCAATCATTAATCTAACAAAAACACAAATCAATGTCCAATAATATTATTTTGCAACACATTGTGATTTGATGGTGATGAAACATTTCGTGACGTCAAACATTTCCTTGATCCTGAATTGATAATGTATATCGATCAACTTTTTTTTTTTGAGGAATATCCATCAAGTGGTTAAATGTATGTCTTATTGCATTCATTTATATAGTTGGACTTAATTCTCATACAAAAAATGTTTAGTTTTTCTTTTTTGAGCAAAAAAATATATATATAGTTGGACTTTCTTTTTAAGGAAAATATATGGTTGGACTTAATTAGTTTCTAATTACCATTTCATATCGGATATTTCTTTTGGTTTTATATTTAAGAAAAATTGGGTCAATGAAAATTGATTTCCTCAAAAATCAAAATTGATGCATGGCACAACAACCTTTGTTAACTCAACTTCAAATAATACTCAAGAGCGCGCTTAGATTAGATGGAACGCGTCTCTCCTAACTTAAATAAGGTCTTGGGTTCGAATCCAGCCTTTGACATGCAGCAACGTTAAAACTCTTAGAAAGAGTCTGTCGCCCATTTAGATCCCACAATATAGTTGCGTGCGGAGTATACCCAGTTTAAAAAAAAAAATTACCAAAAATGTTAATGAAAAAAATGAAACGATCACACGTTAAGAATAAGGGAACGAGTGGGTGGCAAAATGGTAAGTTAAGATAATTGTTCTACTTCAAAAATGCTCTCCTGCACTCCAACGGCAAATAACTGTGTTCGTTAAACAGTAATTTTTGGATAGCAAAAAGCAATTAACTATCGATAGAATGCGGGTTGGCAAGTTTTGAAGCTTAAAGAAAAATGCTCATGAGTTAAATTGAATTGTATTTAATTTGATGAAGATTTTGCTGTTTCCACATCAAAGGAGTCTAAAAACATCATGAAAATATTAAAATAACCTCATTGAAAATTGCTATTTCATGTACCAGTTTTTTTGCAAAGTTTAAACAGCAATTTTTTAATTTGATTGGCACATATACATCATCATGTTGGGCTTTATTTCATACACGAGGTCTCTGTCATTCCTGCGTCTTTTTGGAAAATTGAAAAGATGGCAAGAGGAAGAAGGGGTACTGCTTGCTGGTTACGTACCTAAGTGAAAGCCGAAAACTAGATTACACATTTACACTACTAGGCGTCTAGGCCATAGGCACGTACATTATGACATTATTATCCATTGCAACAACAAAAAAAAAAAGGCATTATTATCCAAAGCAGTGGAACGTAACTATTTAATAGGTAAATCCTAGGACACAGGGAACATGTTAAGAAATTTAAAATAAAAATAAATATTCTAAAAGTTGTTTATTCAACTTTATTTAACTTTTTAAAGTTAAAATTTTGTTCTTTTATATATTCATTCCTTCTTGAAATAAGTGAGTTGGTATTTACTCATTTCACATGTGTTAAAAAAAGTGTATGTAAAAAGAAAAAAAAAAGGTTTTAAGTTTTATCATTAAGTTTTGGTGCATTCACCAAAATTATAAAAACAAAATGAAAGATATTAAACTGAGAGTGATGAAATTAATATTAATTATACTGCATAATTGGTAAAAGTAATTAATATTTAATATTATATTAAAAAGTGAAATATATCAATTATTTTGAGACAATTTTTGTTACAAAAGAGTTATTTATTATGGAACGGAGAGAATATTTGCAAGGACTAAAACAAAAACAAAATTACAAGACAAAAACCAAAACATGTTTGCAAACAGAGATGAGAATATGTCAAATCATCCGTCAGGAGCATATGGCTCGACCTATTTAAAGCTTGATTTGACTTAACTCGTTTAATAAATAGATTAGCCTCAAGCTTTTCAAAAAACACAATAATTTAAATAGGTACGACAATGACTTATCAAAAAGTATACTAGACCTACCAGGACGACTAACATATATGCAATTACATATACTCTATTATATTGATAAATTTTTAGTTCATTCAAATTCCACAATTTATTTATTTATTTATTTGCAATTATTTTTGGACATTTGTGGTTTCCAATGAGTTAGAAAACTCTTGATATTATTCTTTTATTCAAATTTCAACGAGTAAAAAAATTGAGGCAATACGTCAAATTTATACGATATATGCTTATGGTCTCTTCAAAATGAATGCACAGACACTACAAAATTTTATTGGATTTACAAGCAGCATATGCTTAAAGTAGGAAAAAAAAAAATTGATGTACATGTTCCACAAAATTTCATTAGCCTATTAACTTTAATATATATATGCCTATTAGCCTTTTTATAAATAGGTAAAACGTTTTATGTAAAATAAATCCTTAACATAAACTAAATTTATAGAAAGGCTAATTGGTCGACCAGACCTTTCAAAAGGCCAAGTCGAACTTAAAATAAAGTTTTTGATAGGCTAATAGATCAGACTTATGTCTTAGTTTTTTAAACTAGACCCGACTTATTTAAATAAAGTCTATATTGATCCGGCCTATTTCCACTCCTATTTGCAAGGACCAATACACATCTAATCCCTAATTTTATTATCAGAATCTACTTTTTTTATTAGGTCATATAAATCAACTTTTTCCTAACTATTTGAATCATGTAATTAATCGACGATTACTTTATGCAATTGAATTCCCTATGTTATGGTTTTTTCTACATCGCCCTCTCTTGTTTAGCGTGTATTTATCCTTCAAGATATCAACCAGCCAAAATATAATATACAAATGTAACATTAAATGCCAAATAATGTAGAAAAAACCTTCATAATAAATAGCATATCTCACATATCTTATGAGAGAAAACACTTACTTTTTTTGATAAATGTTTTGATTGGCTAGTTCCTCCATAATAAATAGCATATCTCACGTATATTAATTTTTCTACAATAATTTATATTTATGTGTTTTGACCAAAAAAAAATTATATTTAAGATTTCGTTCTATTTTGCATTTTTAAAATGATTATTTTAGACAATTTAATTACTTGAGTTTTTTTTATTCATTTTAGTCTTTTAAATTACAAATATTAAACATTAAATTTATTTTTTTTAGTCAATTTAGTGTCTTGAGTTTTTTTTTATATCATTTTAATGTGTGTTTGGATTAGTGGCGTCGATAATTGATTTTAATAGAATTGAGTTTGAGATAAATGATTTTGTTTAAAAATGAGTTTGATGTGAATTGATTTATGTTTGGATACACTCATATAAAAGTGATTATCATGACTTGATGTTTTTTGGATAGTTTGAGTTAAAATTGATTTTGAATATATGACTGAATTATTCTATTAATTGCATTTAACACTAGACATCACATTCTAATTTTTTTAATTATTTGAGCTTATGTTGAAATTACTCATATACTTTTATGCAATTGGATTATTAAATTAAATTAAATATAATTATATAAAATTAGTAAAAAGAATATTCATGCGTGAAAAAAGAAAAATATTCAGAAAAGATCGATATAATATTATAAACCAAAAAGTTTATAGGTTAGAAAATTCATTTTCAAATAATATCAAATTTACCAAAGTTGATGTACCATTTTTTTTATGAAACTCAAACTATCCAAACAACATCAAGTCATGATAATCACTTTTATATGAGTGTATCCAAACATAAATCAATTCACATCAAACTAATTTTTAACCAAAATTAATTATCTCAAACTCAATTATATTAAAATCAATTATCGACGCCACCAATCCAAACACACACTAAAATGATATAAAGAAAAACTCAAGACACTAATTTGACTAAAAAAATTAAATTTAATGTTTAATATTGGTAATTTAAAATACTAAAATAAATAAAAAAAACTCAAGTAATTAAATTGTCTAAAATAATTATTTTAAGAAAACAAAATAGAACGAAATCTTAAATATAAATTTTTTCTTGATCAAAAGACATAAATATAAATTAAAGAAGAAAAATTAATATATGTGATATATGTTATTTATTATGGAGGGACTAGCCAATCAAAACACGTAGCAAAGAAAGTAAGTATTTTCTCTCATAAGATATGTGAGATATGTTATTTATTGTGAAGGTTTTTCTACATTATTTGAATTTAATGTTACATTTGTATATTACATTTTGATTGATTGATATCTTGAAAGGGTAAATACTCCTTAAACAAGAGAGGGTAATCTAGACTTCACCCTATATTATTCAGTTATTACTTGTTCTTAAGGTATTTTTTATATATACATTTACGGAAATATAAATTGACGTGTGTTGAATAATTAACTCTAGCTTTTGATATAGGATATGGGATATTATTCAGGCGGTGATAATTTTAGAGATATTGTATTATCACATTTGTGTTATTTGATTTAATGTTTTAAAAAAGAAAAATGGTCAATACTCACCTAAGACATTAGGGGTTTTAATCAAAGAAGAGGGTTAAGCACATTAAGCCTAACTATCTTTGTTAAATCATCATAATACAAATGAATCAATTGTGGTAGCTTAGACAAAGTTACCAAACAGTGAAGTCATCGGTAGGCAAACCATTTTTAAGATTTTTTTTTCTTTCGAGAGATTTAAGAATCTTTTTTTATAAGTGGTTTATGTCACTAGTGAATTTTACCGCATGGTTGACTAAACTCTATTTTATACAATATTTTATTTCACTCAAAAAACAATTACACGGTTTATAAGATAATTTTTTATCCTCTAAACTTAAACCTTTTACAAATACAAAGTAGTTCCCAATCGCATTGATCTATTCATCAATTTATACACGTATGATTGATTTCTTTTATTTTATAAAACATTTTAAAATTTGGTTAACTTTTTTTTTTTTTTTTGGTAATAAAATTTGGTTAACTTTAGCCGTAAGGAATAAAATACAACTATATTACTGTTTTTGTTTCCTTATATGTACTTTTGGTATATTTTATTTTGTAGATAGTTTACACTTCTTTGGCAATTTTTTTGTGATTGGAGAACGTTTGTCTCATTACAAGTTTATAAGCCACACGGTTTGGTTATCATGTTTGGTGCTCATACAAAATCATTAGATGAATATGTATTTGGTTTGACATTTTGCACCCTAAGTTCATGCTTGTCACAATTATCAATGTCATTTTTACCTTCAAATAAAGAAGTTTGAAATTTTAATTTTGTACGTTTGGAGGATTATAAACGCCTCCAAACACAATGTAAATTATGTCTCCGAACTTTTACGTTTGACATTTATTTTAAATTAGTCTTTTAAGTTTATTTTTCTAAAAGTGATCGTTTATGATACATTCTATTTGCATTGTCTTTTTTTTTTAGGGAACATTCTATTTGCATTGTTATCCCTTCAGCAACAATCAATGCAATTGAAAGCATCTTGTCATTAGGGACTTTGGTCCTTGCTCCAAGAAATTGCTCCCACGAAAACCATTCAAAAGGCTATCATCAAACTCTATAAACTTGAAAGTCGATGTTTATCCATAATATCATTGTCCTTAAGCTCCTCCACTTGCAAAGTAACTTGGACAGCCGGCTTTGCCGAACTGTTCGAGAAGATGGTGAAACTTAAATGATCGCAAACAATATTTATCATAAATTTAAAAGATATCTTTTAGATATGAAAACATAATTTTACTTGAAAACAATTAATTTTGATATAGAGACAATAAGTGATATAATATGATTTTGTCATGTAAATGCAACTTGAATGATAAAAAGTTATCCGAATATATTTGATATATATTGAAGTATAAATTTAAACTATATAGTGTCTCGGTGTGTACGAGCTTTATTGTTATGTTCTTTAAAATCGAAAAGAAAAAGTATAATAAAATCTTTACACCGCCTTTTGTTTGGGTGTTTTTTTTTTTTTTAAAGGTTAAATTAGTTACAAAGTCGTGCATCCGCACAGGTCTGGGATATTCGTAAATCTTATTTTAGATGTAGTTATAATAATGTTTTGCTTAAAGGAAATTTTAAATTACGAAAATTGTTAGTTATATTAAAAGATTGTTGAATAAATGATAAAAGTCAATAAAATTTAGCATTAATAAAGTTCTTAACACATAAATTAGTTTTATACATAAATTTTGAAACATGAAAATAATGAAGAATATATATGTGTTGGAAGTCTCTAAAAAAATTATATGTGTATTGGAAGTAATTAAATTAAATTGAGTTAATATAATTACACGTAATGTACTAAAAAAGTGAGAATCATTATCACTCTAAAAAAAAAGTGAGAATTAACATTGTTGCATGTTTTTTAGTACACATGTGGATATTAAATGATCATAATTTCTTCATTTGCCACAGCTCCGATAATAGATTGAAATTTTCATTTACAACTCTGATATGTGTATTAACATCTTTCTCCTTGATTTCAATTTGCTCTGAAGACTTGGAAATAATTCTTGCACCCAAAAAGGAGAGATAGGTAGATATGACTGAATATATAGTAAACTCATAACTCATTAGACAAAAAATTTCACAATATATTATCTGTATGAAAAGCATTGGTTAGAAAACTTCTAGTAAATAGAAAAGATAGTAAGGTAGTGTAGTACTAAGAGAGTAAAACATAAATTGAAGAAAATGAACCATTAATCAGAAGATAATTATTGTCTAATGTATTTTGCGAACTTAGTTGATGACCATTGAGGAGTGATGAACTGTTCATCCAAATTGGCATCAACATCAGTCGACAAACGCTTTGCAGGAGTAACCGATGATATCATCAAGATCATTTTCACCATATGCAGAGACTGATTGCTACAAAATAAAGAGTAATAGCATGAGGTTCAAAGCAATTGAAACTTATATTATTATCAATTAATCAAAAAATTAGTTTGAGCATGTAATAATAGTTTTATTTCATATCGAAGGAGTATTTAGTTCATTAGAAGTGACTGACTTCCCTTGGCCATTTAGACTTGGTAGTTGTGAATTTTTGTCAAGATCATGCTTATCATCATTGAGTTTAGATGTGTTCTACATAATATTTGTTATGAATGAAGAAAATAATTAATGACTAAAATTAAAGTTTAAGAAAAAATATTGAATTTATTTAACGTAAATATTGAAATGTAGACAGATTGAAACATATTTCATCTTTGATTTGATCTTTAATGTTCTCGATAACAATAGGGTCCTTAGATTTCAAGACAGAACATTGATGATAGTAAGATTGATACTTGGCAAGTTCCTCATGCAACATCTTGTCGAAATCTTTCGGATAGATTTTAGGGTCATCCTCACCCGCATATTATAAAAGAAAACATGTCGTAGTTATAAATATTTAAAAAGTGTCCTTCACTAACATCCAAAAAATGGAAGAATGTTGGAATTAAGTTGTTTTCCTCAGATCAGTAGCAGTCATCCCAACCATAGAGAGGCAATCTGAGTCCCAAAAAACAAACTCCGAATTGGTGTTGATGTAAATCAATGACAAGCTTTGATCCTGACCATGCATTTGATAGATTTGGGTTTCCATTGTCGACAGGTTATAGAAAGAATAATAATATAATTGAAGTATATGTATTATAGGAAAGAAAGTATTATCAAGATACATAGAATTCAAAGTAATAAATAAATTAATGAATATGTCTTATAAACAAATTATGTTGGGTGAGGCCTAGGTTACCTTTGAAAACTCATGGGCAATTTACCCTTAACCAATAGAAAATAGCCATGTGTTTTTCACTATTTTTTTTTTGTGTGGAATGTGTCTTCCACTATAACAAACATATTTATTATTTTATTTTCCAAAAATTTAGCATGTATTTTATTATTTGCATATTCACCCCATTTTAAATCAATGACATTTTACAAGTTAAACCATCAAATTAATTAAATGTTCCCTCTAATCCAATCATCACTCTCCAAACTATTTTTTTTCTTTAAAACCAAAGTTTACGAATGGCTTTGCAAAAATCATTAAAAATTTCACCCATGGGAATCGAACCAGGGTGCTCACACTAACTAGGATCTTACTCCCCAACCACTTGACAAATACATCTTTTATGAAATAATTTGGAATGCAAATATATATATATATATATATATATATATATATATATATATATATATATATATATATATATTTGGTTACAATGCAAATATATGTTATTAGTGAGCAATTGTATAATTTTCTTTATGCAAGTGTCTTATAAACCTAGCTTTAGTAAAAAATAAATAAAAATTATATGTGTGTATATATTCCTAAAAAAAAATAAAATATGTGTGTGTATATATGAAATAATAAATCTTTCCATCCTTAAAAATAAAAAACTTTCTTAATAAAAAAGTATGAATTCATTCATTTGATTTTTTATATTTTAAATATTATTTTTTTATATAAATTCATATTTTATTTAGATTCGATGAGCTACAGCAATGTTTCATTTGTAATCAATCGAATTGTGATTTATTTTAAATCCGACATTTCGTTTGGATCAGATAAACTATTTAAAGGTATTCAATGAAAATTGTGAGAATAAATGTAATGTTTCGATTAAATATTTTTGCATTGTATATGTAAAAAAATATGTTAAATATTTGTTTTGTGCTCCTTGAAGATTTTATTTGCTTAAATCTGTTGATACAAGTTTTTATGTATCAAGATGAGAAAGTTAATATGACAGTTTTGAAAACTAATAACTATTTTTAAAATATTAACATTAATGTAGTGTTTCAATTATATATATATATATATATATATATATATATATATATATATATATTATTTTATTTGCAAAACATCGTTAAATAATTGCACCACACACGTCACGAAATTTAAATGTTTATATTTGCGGAAGAAAATTTTTATGTACTGATATAAGAAAGTCGATATGATAAAATTTTCAAAACACGATATTATTTTCTCGATGAGTTACAAGCATATTTGAAAACAAATAAACTTGAATTCAACAAAATCATATCTTCTACAAAGAGATTCACTGCGGAAGCCCTTTTAAAGGAAGTTATTCAGGAACAAATGGAACTCTTTTTACTTCTGGAACAAGTGCAAAAATTTATCATTAGTTTCAAATCTTTATTAAACATCAACCCTTGACGGGCACTGAACCTCGCCAAACAACAACCCTTAAGTGGGCTTTGAATAAAGACATGACACCAACCCAAAGAAGGGCTCTGAGCACGATAATT
Source organism: Medicago lupulina (assembly GCA_958299785.1). NCBI lineage: Eukaryota > Viridiplantae > Streptophyta > Magnoliopsida > Fabales > Fabaceae > Medicago > Medicago lupulina. Next base: position 4,311,855 of record OY283140.1, read on the forward strand.
CGTCATAGATTAAAACACAGGGGGTCCTCCAGAGAGGCTCATCAAGCTAGCTTGAATCCCTTCCTGGGACTTCCCGCCATAGCAATTGTTCTGGACCGGTCAAAGACATGGGCTTAACTGCTTAGGCCCAATAACAAATCAAGCCCAAATGCTGCATTTGGTGAAATTACTCGCAATACACCCCTTCCCCACGAAAAGGGGGGGGGGTGCTCGGAGCAAAGGAGACTAGTTCAAACGTTTTGCAACGTTCAACAACGTCTCTTTACCCACGTTTCCGCGAATATCTCACCGGCAGTTACACTTCTCCTGATTTCGTAACCGCCGGACACACGTGTGCCATTACAACGGCTCTGCATTCACCAACCTCTATAAATAAGAGGCTCCTTGCAGCCTCCATGGTAGAAGCTCTTTCACACTCTCACCCTCATTCTGAAACTGTATCTGACTTAAGCGTCGGAGTGTCTGCAGGTACACACCCCCCATTCGGTCCAACGCTCACCATAATATTTCCACCACCGTGAACCACCACATTCAATCAAGCACCAGCAGCCACCTTCTGATCAGATACGATCAACAATCATCTAAGAAAAGTAGCAACAAGCAGCATAGCATCCAAACAGACAAATTCACCACTTTGCCTTGTCCCAAGTCTCATGTTTAGGGGGATGTGGACCGTCATTATATTCCCAAGGGCTTGGAAGCCCTCCAGAAAGGCTTTGACGCCCTCCATAAGGGCCCATGAGGCTTAGACGCGCCCTCCTAGGGGCACCACCTCACCTAACTTCAAGAAGTCTATAGAGCTTGGTAAAAAGACCTAACTTCAAGTACGAATTTTTTTTTTTTTGAAAAATAAATAAATTATTATTCAAATTATACAAATAAACAAATTTTCCAATAATAATGTTGATGTAATTTGAAAAGATAATTACGTTGTTACAATTTGAAATCTCAAACGTCAATGCCAATAACTTACACAAATAATCCAATCTTCAAGGTCTCTTGAAATTGAGCAAACCACCTTTTAATACATAAATGTTTAATTTTAATCCACTAAAATTAAAATCCTAAGATTCGATGATTTTATTAATTAAAATGAGTGAGGGACTAAATCTCACATTTTTTCTAATATGTTCTCGATCAATCTATTAATCTTGCTACTATGCATATAAAATAGAACAAATATTTCTCTTGTACCAAAAAAAAAAATTAGAACAAATATTTAATGAAATACTAGATTAATGTTGATATTTTAAAAATAATTATGAGTTTTTTAAAATTTTATCATATCAATGCAAAACGGGTATTTCATTAAGGTTATTTTTATCATAACAATCATATGATAAAAATTTTATCATATCAATATATGACCTTTATTCATATAAATACCTTTGTTACTTGTTTGGTTTAAGGTTATAGTCATTTTTTGTACCTTTTGTTGTTAATAAACCATACGAACAATCTTCTGAACTATCTTCTGATCAACCTTATGAACTCTGACCGGGTTCATAATCTTTAATGTTCTTTAATCACTTGATTTTTGATTTGATTTACACTTTGTTCATGTCTTAGTTAATCACTCAAAAATACATATTAAATATGAAGAAACTATCAAAGGCCATTAATCCTTTAATCATCATGTTTTGTTTATCTTTAAAACATTTTAGGAATTTTGCCTCAATATAGTTTTCAAAATCTTACACATCGACTTTCTCATACCAGTACATAAAAATCTATTTTCGCAGATATAAGCACATAAATTCAACGACGAGTGTGCTGCAATTATTTAAGAATGTTTTGCAAATAAAATTAAAAAAAAAAGATATTTAATAGAAACACTATGTTAATGTAAATATTTTCAAAATAGTTATTAGTTTTCAAAATTGTCGAATTAACTTTCTCATCTTGATACATAAAAATTTGTATCAGCATAATATAAACAAATAAAATCTTCAACGAGCGCAATGCAAATATTTAACATATTTCTTACATATAAAAGGCAAAAATATTTAATAGAAACATTACATTTATCCAGACAATTTTTGTTTAATACCTTCAAACAGCTCATCTGATCCAAATGAAAGGTCGGACCTAAAATAAATCACAATTTGGTTGATCACAAATGAGACATTGCTAAAATTCATCGAATCTAGATAAATGTATGAATTTATATAAAATAATAATATTTAAAATATAAAAACTCAAATGGATGAATTCATATTATTTTTAAAGAAAGATTTACTATTTCATATATATACACATATAAAATGTTTTTTTTTTACTAAAGCTAGATTATAAGTTACTGCAAAAAACAACAAGTTATTAAAAAAAAAAATTAGTGCAAAAAAAATTGCTCACTAATAATATATATTTTGCATTCCAAATTATTTAATAAAAGGTGTATTAGTTAAGTGGTTTGGGAGTAAAATTCCAGTTAGAGAGAGCACCGTGGTTCGATTTCCATGAGTGATATTTTTAATTTTTAATTATTTTTGCAAAGCCATTCTTAAACTTTGGTTTTAAGGAAAAAAAAGGTTTGGAGAGTGATGATTGGATTGAAGGGAAAATTTAATTAATTTGATGATTTAATTTGTAAAATGTCATTAATTTTAAATGGGGCGAATCTGCAAATAATAAAATACATGCTAAAATTTTGCAAAAAAATAATAATAAATATGATTGTTATAGTGGAGGACACATGACTATTTTTGATTGGTTTGGGTAAATTGCCCATGAGTTTTCAAAGGCAATTTAGAAAAAACCAATTATGTTTGTTAAGTAGACCTCTCATCAGTCAAGATTATGTTAGCGCATACTTTCTTTCCTACTCCCCCTGATTGTGTTTTACCAATTTCATGAAGAACTCTAATAACATCTAAATGACAAATAGTATTATATATTAGTAACTAACAAAAATTATTTTCAAGAAGATACTCTTAAATAAACTAATTAAAAAATCTGAGGTCATAATTTGATGACTTACACAAGAAGAAAATCATAAATTGTATATAATAGACCTTAGAATCCTGCATAATGAGTTCAATCAATAAGTTGATCTCCACTTTTTGAAGTCACAATCCACTTGTCTATGATTCGCACAACAATTTTCCAAGTAGATTTGCCCTTGTTCAGATCGTTGATGAACTCAAAGTCCCTAAACATTGTTCGGCCCTAATCATGAAAATAAAAATTTATGCCAAAATGTGTAGAGTGATTATAAGAAGAAAAGAGGTGCAAATTATAAACGAAGGTTATATTAAGGAATATGAATGAAATATGAGTTAAAGTATGGATCATTGCCAAAAACACTCCAACTTTACTTCAAACTTGATCCTAATATAATTGAATCCAACACATTATAAACATACATTTAATCAAACAACTATAGTGCATTTGAATCTAAAGTTTTGTTTCAACTATATAATCAATAACTATAGGGAATGAATGAAATGAGTACAGCTCTAAATCAATTGTAAATACACTCCAAGTTTACTTCAAATTGTAAATACTTTGTACACATTCATTTTGTCAAACACCTACAGTCCATTTCATCCAAAATATATATTTCTATTCAATATCAAAAAAATATTAAATTCAATCCAAATTTAAATGAAAAACTCAATTAGGAAATGAATATAGGATATGATTTAGATAAAAAAAAAACGAAAAATAAATGACTAATTGGATGAAGCAAATAAGTTTAAGAACCCTATACTTGAAACGATAAAAATCTTAAAAGAAGGAATAGAGAAGTGAGGATAGAACATACCTTTGTTTATATGTAGAAGAAAAAGAGAGAATTAGCATAGAGACCAAATAGAACTGTGTTGAAGCAGTACATGTAATAGAGTTTTTTAATGAAAGGTTGTATACGTTATTTGAAAAGGGCAACAAAAAAAAAACTTTTAACATCCTTTTTAGTAACCGTAGAATAAAAAAAAAGGAAAAAACAAAGAAGTTAAAAACTAAAATGGAACCGCATTGTTTAGTGTGTAATCAATTTATTAGTAGTTTGTTAATTACTAAAATGGACATGAATTTAAATTTGATTAGATTTGAAACAGGGTAAATTGGTAACCAATTAGTAGTTAGTTGAATAAAATATATATTATCCAATCAAAGTATTCTTCCAAGCACATGGAGTACCAAGAAAGAAACAAAATCTCAGACATATTTACAAAGGAAAGAACAATAAAATGCAAGAAAAACAAAAAAATAAATAAACAACATCAGCCGATGTCTAACATAGTGAATGGACTAAGTCACCAAACATGATAGTTGAAGGAGAGGTTTGGTTTTTTCGCTTTCAACCAACCAAAAGAGAGCAACTTAATCTTATCCACCATCTGGTATGTCGAACAAGCTTTGCCATTGAAAATCCTATTGTTTCTTTCTTTCCAAGTTTCTCACACGGTTGCATACCAAATTAAATGCAACATGGATTGCCGAGCCTTAGAACAAAAACCACCAACAAAACCAAATTGATTGAGGTAATCTGCAGGCACATTAGGAATGACCGAACACACACCCAACCAACAGTGAATTAAGTGTCAAACTTCTCCAAAAAAATCACAACGTAAAAATAAATAAGGAGAAGTTTCTATAGAACCATTTTGTTTGAGTGTTAAGATGATATACACTAACAATATAAATTTTCAAATACTTTAGAAACAAAATTAATCTAATTTTTTATTTCGAAGATTAAGCTGTATTAAAGAGTATTATTTTGACTAAATTATGTTTAAGGAAAATACTATTCCAAAACAACATGATATAGATTTTTCAAAATGACAACATGATAAATTAAAGTTTGCATATCAATGGAGTGAGTAATTAGTAGAATATTTATTTTGAGGTTTATTGGTATTTACCTAAAAAAATAGGGGTATGATTGCAAAAATGAAAAGAGTGGTGGTAGTTTGGTAATTTGGTTCTGTAAGAAGAAGAAGGTTGAGATGGTTCTGAAATTGTTAGTTGGAAGCAAAAATCGGTGAGATCGGTTTGAGCGAAAGAAATAAGGTGAAGGTGAAGAAATGGCGTCAGGTTGGGGAATCACTGGTAACAAAGGTCGTTGCTACGATTTCTGGATCGATTTCAGCGAGTGCATGTCTACCTGTAGAGAACCCAAAGACTGTGTTCTCCTCCGTGAAGATTACTTTGAATGCCTCCACCATTCCAAAGAGGTACCTTCAATCCCTTTTTCTTTTTCTTTCTTTTACTTTTACCATTTTTTTTTTTACAATTCATTCATTCATTCATCAATTTCAAATCCACTTGTTTTCGTTTTTCAAAACCCTAATTTCGTGAAGATTAATGATCGATTCACTGCATTAGTCATATGAACCTCAATTTATCTTAGTTGGAGATCGTATTGACGATTCTTATCGTCAGACACACAGAAATGACATTTATTGGGATGCAATGTATCGGGCCAAAGTTCGGTCCCGAACAATGAGTAAAGTTCGGAAATGACATTTATGTATTCCCAAACCTTATTTTGTTTTACTGTGGGAAGATAATGAGCAGAAAGAAAATGAACAACACAAAAATAAAAGAAAATGGACAAATTTTGTATATTGTTTAGATTGATAGAAAATGAAAAAAAAAAAGTATATATGTTCTCTCCTGTTGTTTTGTTCGATGTAAAAGTGAAAAGAAGAAGAAATGTAAATGAATAATTGATGTGAAGTTCTTTTTTTACCTTGATATGAGTAAAATCTAGTGGAGCATGTATCATAGATGAGAAATAATTAGATAGGTATAATTGAAATGAGGGTATATTGAAACGAGGGTATCGTCTTCTCAAGCTATTTGTTTTCTCTCAATTTGAGGGTAGGAGACTTTTCCGTGAGAAAATTTATATGCATCTCATTTCTCTCCTCTCAGCATCTCCCCTCCAATTTTTTGTTGAAGCAAACATAGAGTAAAGGTGTATTTGAAAACTTCAAAAAAAATTATTCTAAGTCAAAACTTAAAAACTTATGTCTTCTCCCTGTAGCAATTACAGTTTAACCTACATTCAGTTTCAGTCTATTAGTCAACCAATGAAAACAATGCAGGGTTTGTGCTGATTTCTCGGCACTTGTTAGTAAACAGGGGATGAGGTGGTAAAAAGAACAAGCAAGCTCGAGAGCTTGGAAGAGATAAGAAATTCTCAATCAGAAAAATAGATACATGATGATGGTGGTCTATTTATAGAGCTTGTTAGATAATAACAGTCAGAATTAACCAACCAACTGCCTAACCAAGTAACACATGCTAACAGACTTAACATCCTGTAGTTGGACTTGGACTCTCACTTCTTATTTGCTTCTTTTTATTCTGATCTACATCAACCTTGATTTGGCAAGAGAGATCATGATTGAGCGGTCAACAGAATTAGGCTACGGATTACAGTGAACTTGGAATTACAATGGGACCTTAAATATTTAATTTAACTATAGATTTTTTTAAGTTTTTTGAGTTCATGTCTTCTCTTGCTTTCAAAACATATTTTTATTTATATTTCATTTTGTAGCTTATACAATTATTCTTAGATCTTGTATGATTCTCCAATAACTTACAACACAGTTTAAGGATGTAAAGTCCTGTGGCTGACAATAGTATGGTGGTTAATTTCTGGCATTTGATATTATGAGGTTAGAATTTTTCATGTGGAAGTTCTTTTTTTCTTGTTTCGTTCATCTGGTTAAAGGTCTTTTAGCTTATTTTGTCATGCTGATCTTATAATCATCCTTTTAGCTTATTTTGTCATGCTGATTTTTCATGTGGGTTGTATGACTCCAAATAGCTAGTCTACTCCATTGAAATATGAGTAGATTATCATCCTTTTCAGTCAACCACACATCACAAACATAAAGGCTATTTGGTTGACAAAAATTGAGTTATGGAAATTGACAACCGTCATATGGAAGTTGTTTTTTTTCTTGTTACATTTATCTGGTTAAAGGTCTTTTAAGCTTATTTTGTCACGCTGATCTTATAATCAGGTGCTTTGGGTACATTCTAGGCAATTCCTTTTTTTTTTCTTCCTCTAATTAAGTTATCAATTAATATTGCTCTGGGAGCAAACTGTAGATAATTTTATTGTATACTCTTAAGCTGCTTATATTTTTTTTATTTTTTTTAAAAGAACTCTATAGTTTTCCTTTCACCTCAAGAGCCATGTAGTAGGAAGGAATGCTTTTGGTAGGGGCAAGTAAGAGAGTGAAACTTACCTGCTTGTTGGGGAAACTAAAACAATGTGGGAAGTATTGAAAATGACTGGAGTATTTAACTAATTAACTTTGTTGCATAAAGAGCTTTAGATTACCTAGAAACCCTTCCTATAATATTTTATGCATGAAGTTTACTTTGGTGAGAAAAGTTTATTCTGGTACTTTAGTTCAGGCCTTAAAAACAGTAGAGAATGTCATATATACTAATAGTCTAATACTGCCCATTGTGAATTAGCATTTGCCAAACGGTAACTTCTCTTTATGTTTGTGGAGAAAATTAATGTGTATATATTTATCAAGCCTTGTTTCAAATTTCTTCGGAAACTGTATTACAGCACTAGTGCTTTTGATGCACCTTGGGGGAAAAGGCAAGTAAAACAAAGCCTAAAGACTGGTTGATTTAAATGTATGACTTTTTGTCTTGTATGATGGCCCATGCTTAGCACAATCGGATTTGTGGCACGAGCAGTAGTCCTTGCGAGTAGAGTTTCTATTGAGCATTTAGATCACGGAGAGTTGACCAAGATAAGGAGGCTTGGGGGAAGAGGGCTATAGAGGATAGAAAGAAACTGTTGGGTATTTTCTATTTTTAGATATTTTTATGTCCAATAGAAAAAGTTGTTTTATGTTTTTTTTTTTTTGAAGGGAAAAAGTTGTTTTATTGTTTATCAAGTAAATTTAGATCACCCAGTGTTTCATATTTTAACAAATTATTGTATCTGTCAGTTTGATCGCCATATAAATGACTAATGTTGATTTGTTGCTTAATGCAGTTCCAACGAAGAAACCGGATTTACAAGGAGGAACAACGCAAACTAAGAGCTGCTGCCAGGAAAGGTCAAGATGACGGGAAAGTTGCTGAACATCATTAGCATTAGTAATTGATTGTCAATTTAAGCTTCTGAACAATTATTTTAATAAATTGTTTGTAATTCCGCTTGGATCGCAATTTCTGCGTTTTGTGTGAGCCCTTCGGCGGGCAGGCTTCTTTTCCCTGTGCAATAATTCGGAGTTCAACTTGTGACTGCAAATTAGACACTGAACTATGCTGAGTTAATTTTTGGTTATTTTCTTTTGCTCTAATATGCTTGAGGTTAAAGGATTGAAATCCTCAAAATTAAAAAGAATCATCAGATAGAATTTTGAGATATAGTGTAATTATGCGGTAAATTTTGGATTTCTGTGAACACGAGCTTTCAACTTTTTTTCTTATTGAATCTTTCTTTTTAAACACTTTATTGGGTAAAAATGTATTTTGCTTTTTTATGCGTACAGTGAAGTGCCCCGGCAGATTATCCAAAATTGTCAAAAAATTGCCTAGTTTACTGTAAAAAAGTTTAGAAGTGTCTGTAAGACATAAGAAATAACCAACAATTATGAAAATGTTAGGTGCGACTTTTTTTGTGTTCAAATTTAGGATCTCCCCTTTGTATGTGAGTTTTCGTGGTATTTGTTACTCTGTGTACATTATTGGCATGAGATTCATGCTACTCATACATGTTACATAGCCAAAGCGAATGTGCATATTTAAGTTTATCATTCAAGTATCATATTGGATTGCCTTATTTTTGTTAATAGGTAAATATGCTCTGAAGATTCGATCATTCAACCTACTGTAAAGATTTTTCTGAAAAAAGTGAATTGTCTAATGCATATTTTCATTTATCCATAGTTGAAAAATTGCATACTATTCTTTTTTGTTTAGAAAGACAAAAAGAGAGGAAAGCAAACAGTAGATGACGCTGTCTAAAAACAATGTCGCCTCCATTCCATCACCAAGCAATGAAGCACATAAATCAGTCATTGGAGGACTATCACAGTATCCCTGTTTTTGTTACTCCTTTAATTTTTTATATAAGCAAAAGTACTCATATTTAATAGTTTTAATAGAGACTTCGTTTTTGAATGTCTTAAATTCTCGTCTCGTGGAGTTTTATGAGAAAAAATTGAGATTGATTAAGGTTCAGGTTGTGTTTTATATTGTGTGGACATGGGTTGAATTACTATGTCAACCCAAAACACAACATCAAAAGTTTCAGGTTGCATATTGACTAAGATATACATTTTTCTAAATTACCTCCTACATGTAAGCCAAATAACAGATGTACATTTTTCAAAATGATGGTGCATTCAACGTGAAAAGTGTGTGTTTTTGGTCTCCATCGTTTAACTAGGTGTTATGAGAGCCTTATCAATTCTATATTTTTTAATTCACAAACATAATGTAACCCAACCTAACACAAGTATGCTGTGATAAATTTATTCTGTGCACGATGGGATTGTGCATAAACAATCATTTTTTGCAACATCCTCACGAAAGCAAAATTATAAATCATCAATATAAAATAAATAACGCAATTTGTACCAAAAAAATAAAATAACGAAACTTAGAAATAAAGAAAAAATACATTGTATACATAAAAAATGAAAATAATATAAAATAGGTTTATAAAAATAAAAATAAAAATAAATAAACGCTAATAAAAAATAAAGAAAAAAAACACATAATAGAAAGGAAAAAAAATGTTACCCATTATGCAATGTGCTTTGGTTCATACTTTTTTCTTTACAAGAACTTAATTAACTCATTTCATTCACAATATTAAACAGTTTCATGAATTAAATTAACTTATTTCATTCATAATATTAAACTAAATATAAGATGACATGTTGTCATGCCATTAAGACCTAACATGTTACAAAGATGCGTTTGTTAATTTTTCTAATGTCAATTTTGGTGCATTCGTTTGATATCTTCAACAAAAAGAAAACAATGTTCTTGTTAACAAATGATCTACATTGTTTGTTTGTCGTTGATAAAACTTATCTTGATTTTTAATAAACTAAAATGTGAAGCTTTGTGGTAATTTATAAAAAAATTTAATTGAAAATTTATATCGATTTTGTTGAAGATGTCGTCCTCTATTTCCTTACTTCCTCCGATCTCATTTATAAGCAAATTTTGACTTTTTAGATTCATTGATCACATACATCATTTATTCAAAGAACCTAAAAAGTGAAAATTTACTTATAAATGAGACCGAATGAAGTAGTGTAATTATGAAGTTCAAACAAGTTTCATGGGTGGTCAATACACATGATTGTCTCTTATGCATAACAACTTCATTTATAAAATATATTGAGCGAGATGAAAAATATTAAAAAAAAGTGAAGAAGAAACTATGTAAAAAGCTTAGGGAGTGAAGATTGTGAATGATGAAATCGGCTAACCGATGAATATTATGATATTATCTATCTACAGTGAGGTTGTGAGATCAATATTATTTTTTGAAAATAGGGTATGGTAGAAAGGAAAAAAAAAAAAATCAACGTAGGTTATCTTAAAATAAAACTCCAAAATATCTATTTAACCCTTAAGAAAATCTATGGTAGTATTCAAAATGATGATGTCTACGTAAAACTCACTCAAACAAACAACAGTAGTAGGCAAAGTACTATTCTATGCAGCGTGCAACGCGCACAATCTAAAACTAAAATCAATCAATATATAATCAGAAAAATAAATAAATATCCTCTTCTTCTCCCCCCAAAATTAAAACCCTAATATCCTTCGAAGCTCTCGCGGCAACTGCAACCGATCCCCATTTCAATCACAAATCAAAGGTAACTCGCTATTAGGGTTTCAATTTCGTTAATCATCTCTTCAATTTCGTTTTTTTTTTAATATTATTAATCCTCCTGCGAATTTCTTGATCTACGAATAATTCAATTTCCTCGCTCAATTCGCTTCACGGTTCTTCAGTTTACCGCAATTGGTTGAAAAAAAAAATTATATTTTTCATTAATCGCAACTTCATTATTATTTAATTTGTTGCAGAAGAGAAGAATGAGTAGACATTCGAGCAGAACCGTGTATGTTGGAAATCTACCTGGCGATATCCGTGAAAGAGAAGTTGAAGATTTGTTTATGAAGGTTCGTTGTTCATTCATTTCTTCTTTTTTATTTTGATCTGGAATTTCAGCTTATCTCACTAGTTAGGGTTTTGGTTTTCAAATCTTGGGTGATTGATTTGCTCAAATTAATATTACCTTGAAAGCCATCAGCTTGCTATGATTTATACCTACATTGGCTTTATTTTATTGATTATGTGTGGATTTCACTAGTTAGGATTTAAATCAAGGTAGTTTTTTTTTTTTTTTTTTTATGCATAATAATTTCACTAAGGAACACTTGAACCTTTTCTCGGTTTCTTTTGGGACAGTGTAGATCATAAAGTTGTTTTCTGATGGGAGTGACTGTTACTGATTTACTGTGTGATTAATGCTTTGTTGAAATTTTCGGTAATTATATTTGTTGTTTACCTATCTTATGGATTTCACTCTGCAGTATGGACACATAACTCACATTGACCTAAAGGTTCCGCCAAGGCCCCCTGGCTATGCATTTGTCGAGGTGAGTTGGAAGTTACATAGGCTATTATGTAAATTTCCCTTTTTTGCTTTAATAAAAATAAATCCTAATAGAGGTCTTATTTTTGCAGTTTGAAGATGTTCAAGATGCCGAGGATGCAATTCGCGGTCGTGATGGTTATGATTTTGATGGGCACCGATTACGGGTTGGTTATATTTACAGATACTTGCTTTAATAATCTTATAACCGTAATTACTTATACCAGAAGAGTGGCAACACAATAGCCTTAATTCTTGTTTAAATTTGTATGTCTATAGGTAGAGGCTGCACATGGTGGTCGTGGTAATTCATCTTCAAGAGATCGATACAGCAATAACAGCAATGGCAGGGGTGGACGCGGGGTATCTAGGCGCTCTGAATATCGTGGTGTGTAGGCTTTTTTTAACATTTATTATGTTTTATTTGAGGATGTTTTTGGCATGCTTCTGAAATCATTTGGACCTCTTTTGCAGTTCTAGTCAATGGACTGCCCTCTTCTGCATCCTGGCAGGATCTTAAGGTGAGATATAGTTTTCTTTACCATTTTATCAGATAAATTATTCGCGAGCGCATCAATACTGACTCAATAGTGGTGTCTTAAATGCAGGATCACATGCGAAAAGCTGGGGATGTTTGCTTTTCCCAAGTTTTTCATGATGGAAGGGGTATGGGACATTCAGATGACATTTTCAGTTTTAGCCTTACCCTTTAGATTTTATGTATTAGTAATTAATAAATTTAAATGTTGGTGGTTACGTATTCCCCCCTTCTGGTATTTATCATCTTAGTTCCCTCTATATTATGGTGGCATCTTAGCCTGTCAGAGAAGTGAGATATTTTTTTATGACTCTCAGAGCTCTTCAATATATTGTGATTGATTTGCAGGTACTACTGGGATTGTGGATTACACAAACTACGATGATATGAAATATGCTGTGAGCCACTTCTCCGCTTATATGGTTTTATTTATTTCAAAGGATATCATGGATATCTTTTCGCAAGCTTTGCTTTGTGTCACCTCTTATAAATAGCTACATTGTTTTCAATGTTGTGATTTTACGTTTTTTGCTGCAGATCAAAAAGCTTGATGACTCCGAGTTCCGGAATGCTTTTTCCAAGTCTTATGTTCATGTATGACCTGAATTTGATTGGTAAAACTTGTATTTCCTTAATAATGCATGCTACTACTACTAAAAAAATTCTCTCCCTCTGTTTGCCCATGTAGGTGAGGGAATATGATTCGAGGCGGGACTCCAGAAGTCCTGGTCGTGGGCCTTCTCATTCTAGAGGAAGAAGCTATAGCCGCAGTCGTAGTCGCAGTCGTAGCCTCAGTCCAGGCCATAGCAGAAGGTATTTCCAAATGTGTCTTAGACTCTTGGGTGTTCCTTCTATAAAGATTTCATATTTTAATTTTTTTCTTTCTAAATGAGACTTTTCTCTGTCAAACAGCAAATCTCCTAAGGGTAAATCCTCACAACGTTCACCAGCTAAATCTCCAGCAAGATCAGTTTCTCGTTCTCGCTCCAGATCTAGATCCCGCTCTTTATCAGGGTATGAAATTTTAATTGTTTAAATGTGCAGACGTCTGTTACTATGTTTCTGATGGCTTATCTTGTGAAGTAGATTTTATTTGTTGTTAGGGTTTGATTCCCAACTCAAGCATTTTAATTATTTATTCGGTGCTTCTTAGCCTCTTATGTGCAGGGGGAAAAAGTGTCCTCCCAGAGGAGGCACATTAATAAGTTGCATGGGGGAACATTCTTAATTATGGTTATTGATAATGAAAAGAATAAAAGGAATTGGAGTTTTGTCGATTCATGATACAATTGAATTCATGCATACCCTTTCTTGGCAAAGTTTTAGTCTAAACATAAATCAAGCTTTGCTTCATGATACAATTGAATTCATGCATACCCTTTCTTGGCAAAGTTTTACGTTTTGTCCTAGTGAGGTCAATTGTCTTTGTCCTATTTAATGGGTTAAATGAGTTAAGGTTAAAACCCCTGACGAAGGAAAAAAAATGCTAACATAACAACAATTGACATACTAACGTTTGCCTATATAAAAAAAAGTTGTTTTTGCCATCTGTGGTTTCATGTTGATAAGCATCCTAGTAAACTTGTTTTGTTAAACACCCTTCTTTTATTACAAGTGAAACGTCAGAGCAAGTAGTTTGTAAGTTATTTATCATTTTTTCTCAATGAAACCCCTCTTAATATTTTTTTCTTCAACACAAACTATTGCTTTCTTCACTTCCCCTCCCATATCATTTTTTTCCACACATGCATTGTTCGTCCGGTACCTGGAGAAACATGCTTCCATGTCGGAATGTTTTCTTTCAGTTTCCTTTTGTTTTTGTGAAAATTCCTTTGTTTTTTCTTAGATTGGAAACTTGCGGCATACTGGAAATTGGAAATTAGGGACTTGGTGGGATTTGGTTCAATTGCCTACAACTCAATTTGTTGTGGAGGTATGGTATTTTTCAGATGGGCGACTTTGGATACCCTCATAGTACATTTGTTCTAATACTTTTAGCATGTAAATGTCCGTGGGTGCTAGATTGGGAAACAAAGAGATCATGGATTGCCATTTTAGAGCTGGATTTCTTGTGTTTAAAGGAAATTAGGATTTGGAAATCTCCGCCAATGAGCACTAGGGATAATTTCATTACAATTGCGGGCTTCAAGATTTGCCAAGCCAATAGGGTGCACTATCTGGATTCTCTGGATTTTATGGTGCAGGGGAAGATTTCTTTTCTCCAGTCTGCTGGTGTCTTAATGTTTAACCTTGGGATTGTTTATTTATCATTCATTTTTCATCATATTATTTTGCATTTAGTGCCCATAACATTTCGTTGTTTGGCTTTCTCTCTGTTGGGCTGTTTTATATTTTATGATATTTGTTTTTTTACCTCTCTTGGGTTTGCGAACCGTGACATTGGAGAGGCATCAAGGCTGTTGGATCAAATTTGATAAGGGAACTTGTGGATTTATACTCTGTTATTTGTGGAACTTTTGCAGATCACGGTCAAGGTCTAGGTCTCCATTACCTCCGGTGAGTGAATTTTCTCTAACTGCTTGAACATTTAATTTGCTTTTTGTGCCTTGTAATGGCTGCATTAGTGTGTTTTAAAATCAACACATGTTCTGATGTGGCCCATATGTAAGGAAACTAGAGTTTCTTTGTGCAAGATGTACATGGGAGGAGTAAATAAAGTCTTATCGTGACTTCTAAGAAGTTAAGTTTAGTTTTGGTATTTTGGGCTTTCTTATCTCAACTAATGATTTTATTTATCAGCGTAATAAAAGCCCCAAAAAGCGCAGTGCTAGCAGGAGTCCAAGTAGGAGCAGGAGCCGTAGCAAGAGTTTGTCCAGGTCTGTATCTCAAGTCCTTTTTTAATGATATTGCCATGCATTTCGTGACTTTATTAATTTTGTTTTGCATTGTATGCTTAACCCTATTTTGATCGGGACTTGGTCTGGCAGGTGAGCTCTGATTGTTACTAGTGAAGAAGTGGATGATGGTGCGGCTACAAAGTTTTTTTCTAGTAATATTTGACTTTTGCTGAGAAATACTTGTTTGGGTTGAAGTTATTTGAACTTTAAACTCTCTGGATTGTTGTACTTGAGACACCTATGCCTTTGGGCATATTAAGTTATGAGGAATTTGATGGACCTTGATTTTATATGGTAGTAGACTTTTGAACTATTTGGTTTCTTGTTTGGGTACACTTGGTAATTGGTATTGGCTTTATTACATCCTTATAAATAAATGTTTTGCAACACATTTGCATAGCTTTTTCCTTTTGGCTTGATTGATTTAGGATCTGTTTAGTTGGAAGATAATAGAGGGGAGTGGGGGACAAAAATCACTCGAACCAAATTTAGCTCCCTCCATAAGTGGAGAATATGGAGAGAATATTTATTTATAATAGACTTAGATATTGTTTTATTTAACTTGACCTCAAAAATTACTAGTGAAAAATGTTATTTGACTATTTTCTTCTAAGTTGTTCATCTTGCAGAATTAAACAATATAAAATTCCTCTCCCATCCATTCAACCAAGCTGAATGTTTTGCAGTGTCGATATTTCTTGGTTCAAGTAGTATATTTGAAGCTTTTAGTCGGCTATACTTTAGAAAATTGAAATAAAATGGACATTTTTTTGTTAGAAAGAAGAAAAGGTTTATAAATGACTCATTTTGGGAGGATCTATTTTTTATTCTTCATCTCTTTGTTTCAATTTAAAAAGCACTAAAAAGCTAAATAGGCATGGCAATGGGGTGGGGTGGAGACGAGTTTAAGATTCTCCGTCCCCATACCTGATTCTTATATACTTACCCGTTATCCTACTTATACTCAACGGGGATGAGAAAGTGAATACTATTTTCATCCCCGACGAGTTTGGGTATTCCCGTCCCATCTTCGTCCCCGCATTCAATATTATTTTTTAATAAAAATAGAAGTTTTTTTGCAACGCTTAGAGAAATGTTTTTTTTTTTGACAAACACCTAGAGAAATGTTGTAATGCATTATTCATTAATATGCTTATTTTAACATTTGTTAGACCGATTGATTTAGTTGCTCCTTTAAATATCAATGGTAGTTTTTATAACACAACAATTATCAAACAAATAACATCGTGTATCAACATAAAAGTAATTTTTGCATTTGAGACGAGTTTGAGTATGGGTTCGGGGTGGGTATCTATATAAACCCAGTCAAAACCGAAAAAATCCGTTAAATTAGGTTTGATTCGGATGGATAACCACGTGTATGAGATTTGTTGTCATGCCTAAAGCTGAAGCAATGGCTGTAAATTTATCAACAAAAAAAAGGGGGTCTGTGACTGTCCTTGTCATCAAATTTCTTAGATAAGAAATGTGTGATTATAGTACGTGGGGAGATAAGGAAATCAGGTGGATCTAACGGTAGGTGCAATACAGTCGAGACATGTTGATTGGTGCTCTGTCTGTCCTTTTTCTAACTTCTGTGGTTGTGCTTTATTTCAATTTTCTTTCTATTCACAGTGCTGTTGCTTTCAACTCTCCATTGAAAGTGATAGACGTTCATGGTTTTCTCTTCACCTCCTTGGCCTTTATTACTGATGATCGCTTCTATGTTCTTTGACGTGACCCTGTTCTCTGTTTTTAATGTGGTTCAACCATTAGATAAATTGCAAATAAATTAATGTTTAGCTATCATTTTTCTAAGAACAGCGCAAAACTCAATTGTGACATGTAATTTGATAGAGAAGAAAGTATCTTATTCTTCTAACGACACTAGGAGATTTTTGATAGTCATCATCACTGTTGATAGATTTTTGAAGTGCTAAAATAGACTAATGAAAACGGACTATACTATAATTTTAACTTAGGATTATGGATTTGTCAAAAACAAAAAACAGGATTATGGAGTTTAGTCTACCAAAACAATAGATTTGAGTATTTAAGAGATTAACGCTGTTATTATAAAGTACAGGCATAAAAGTAATATCTAGACAATGAATAATTGAATTAATTTTATAACATTAATTAACTAATTGAGAAGATTTTTTTGACGAATAAATAAGTAATTGAAAAGATAAAAGTAAAAATTGTGAAGCTGCTAGGCCTGGAATGAAAAGTAATCAGTATCAAAAAAGGAAGAATGAAAAAGTAATTTGCACCAAGGAAGAATTAGTTAAAGATGCCTCTTATGTAAAAAAACAAAAGAAGAAGAAACGGTTAAATAACAATCGATATAGTCATATGGACTCTTGAAGTATTGGTAGAATAGATTCATTGAACCTTGTAATAGACAAAAAAAAAAAATCATTGAACTAACTACATTCACATATATGGTTGGACTATTAGCCTGCAGTAGGTGAAATTTGAGTTCTAACTCGATCAGTTATACATTGTATATTACACGTAAATTTAATTGCAAATTGATTCCTTGGTAAAAAAAATTGCAAATTGATTCCTCTCAACAAAAGAAAAAATCAAATTGATTATTCTTTTTTGACTATAAATTGATTATTCTTTTTTGACTTTGCGTAATATAAATTTTAACTAAAGAAAGAATTCATTTAACATACAGTTGGGTAATCAAGTGCGTGTGATTATGTCCCACATCGACTAGGAATGAAGGAAACAAAAGATATATAAGAGAGGGAACTCATAAATCCACTACCTTAAAGTTTTGGGTAAAAATATAGTGTTTAAGTCTCTTATGATCATAGACGATTGACTCATTTCCCCTCCGAGGGCTCCCCAGACTCCCCAATAATACCATCCGGTGAGATATTGTATAATTTATATCACTATATTATTTGAAGAAAAAAAAATACACATTTTATCATAAACAACAAGAGTTAGGATCCGTTGACACCAGGTGTCAACGGATTCGTTGACACCAAATCTCATCCGCCGGTTCTTTTAATCCAAAGGCCCGTAATTAATCCGTATTTCATTTTCATGTTTATTATTTCTCTCACTCACACACAATTATTGCTTTTAGTGATTGAAAAACTCAAACCCAAAAAAATGGAGTAATGATTCTCGTTATTCTCTTTTGGGAAAATTGTTTTTCTCTTCCCCCACTCCTATGAATATTATTATTCTTGTTTGTATCTCCTTTCCCTCTTATTTAACTCCTCATGTATTGAGGCACATGAAGGAAATTTATGCCAAGCTTATAATAACAATTACAATTGAGAGGGATATGGTGAAAGTAAGAGATTGTTGGATGAGTATGCTTTCAGGGTTTTATCGTTTAAATGATTGGATATCAACAAAATAAATTCTATGGTTTTGGTAGAATGGAAAACCCTTTAAATTGAATTGTTGTCAAGTCTCCATATAAAGATCAAATAAAGAATTAGATTTGGTATGAATATGAATTGACAATCATTTGTTGTTATAAGCATTCATTTGAATGTCGATTAAAAAAAAAAAACTCCATTGTCATGGTGATTTGTCAGCTTGAAATACCTCCATTCAGCTTTATCAATACAATTCATATAATAAACTTGCACTTAATATCATAAAAATGAGATCTTTTTCTTTTCCAAAAAAATGTAAAAAGCGAAATTATAGTATACCAGAAGGGTTCATGATTACTTGATTTGGTTAATTATGAGCCATTGATTAAAATGAAATGGAAGGCTACGATTTGGTGTCAACGAATCCGCTGACACCTGGTGTCAACGGATCCTATCTCAAACAACAATAAGTAAAAGTTTGTAAAAAAATTGATGTATTCAATCTAAAATCAAGACCAAATACGTAAAGTTTTTTACATATCATTTTCAATAAAATAATTCATGCATTATCTTACTAATATGTATGAATTGATTAAGAATGTTGATTATTGTGGGAGGGTGTGTGTGTACTCGGTAATAAGAAACTCTTCAATGAAAAATAATTCTGTCACTTTGATTTCCCTCATGTGCTGCAATATCCTTTACATCAGAATCCTTATTATTCCATATTTTTTTCCCTTTAAATCCCTCCCCCTTTTATTTCCTTTTTCAACTAGCTAGCTAGTAGTGTACTGAAAAATGTGTGGTCAATACTCGTCTACACTTATGGCAATTATTATAGGCGTCTCATTAATGCATATATGATAGTGCTAACAACACTCTCTTTTGAATACTCTCTCTAATACTTATTCTTTAATTGACTTAAATCAATGTGGGTCTTACATTTTGAAAATGGAACCCACTTAAAGTGGTGGGACATACATTGATTTCACCCAATAAAATAATGAGTGTTTAAGAGAGTGTTGAAAAGAGAGTGTTGCTAGCATTCCTCGTGCATATATATAAACACTGCACCACATGACCATAATAATCAACAAGACACCGTGTCTTATTTGAACACCGCTTTATGTTCATGTTCTTGTAACCTTGTTATTGTTCATAACAATTCTTGTGGTTTCTTAGAGCTATAACCTAAAAAAATGTTATCAGAATTAACAGATGATATAATTCTGAAGATTTTATGGAAGGTTGAAGAAGACCCTCGTGATTGGGCTCGTCTTTCTTGTGTCTCAACAAAACTCAATTCTCTAATCCATGATTTTTGTTGGAAGAACAAATCTTCTATCATAATTCCTTCTGAACTTCTTCTTTCTTCTTCACAAGATCTTTCTCTTCATAAACTACCCTTCTGTTGTCCTGGTCCTCTTCATGCTGGTATTCTTTTCAACACCGCTGATTTCCCAGATGAACAACAACACCAACAACCTATTACATCATCATCATCAACAACACCTTCATCATCTCTTCCTCCTCAAACAACTCAAACAAATGAATGTTCTTCTTATTGGTCACTTTATGATGATCTTTATCATGATACACTCTACGCAGATTCTGAAGCTCATCATCTTCAACAGCAACAGGAACAAGAACAGCAACAAGAGCAGACCCACGAGGAAGAGATTAGAACAGGGGTTGTTGATGTTCCACCAGAAGCTAAGAAGAGAAAGGTTAATGGGTCATTGAGTTCACATTTAGCTACTGGAAAATGGACCTTGAGCAGAGAACAAGGAAGTAAGTTACTAGCAAGACAGTTTCGTGATGATTGTTTATACGTTTGTGATTGGCCAGGTTGTGTTCATTTGGAAGAGAAGAGAAAGTATAGACTATTTCGAGGTGTTTTTATGAATTTCAAGAAGACTCGTGTTTGGAAGACTGTGAATGATATTAGTAATCAGAAGAAGATTGATTTGGCTTGTGCTTTTTGTTCTTGTAATCATACTTGGGATCTTCACTCTGCTTTTTGTTTGAGGAGAGGATTTGGTTATCATGATGATGGCGAACCTGTTGTTAGGGCTTATGTTTGTGATAATGGTCATGTTTCTGGTGCTTGGACTGATATGCCTATGTACGCTTGATCATTCTCTCTCTTTATTTTGTAATTTTTATGTTCTGTCTTTTAATAATTGTCATTATTTATTCCTGCAATATGGGAAGAAATATCTCATAGGAGAGTAGTATTTATTGGCATTTGTATTTTGTATCTGAGTTTCTTTCACATTTTATTATTATATTTAAGTTTGTGTGATTTCAACAGTTTGTCTTACAATTCCATTTGTGTGACCAGTGACAACATATGGCATTGTCTGTCTTGATTATTTTTGTTGTTGTTTTCAAAATATTTTTGTGTTTGACAGTATCAATAGCTGAGAACAAGTGACTAATGTTGTTATTCTTGGGTCATAGTGGTTTGAGAATCATTACATTGGGCCTTGAGCAATCACGAAAGTAAATTAGACACCACATCTTAACTTAAAATGCTGTTTGGATAGAGATGTGGTGTATCTCTCAATTGTGAAGTTGCTCTTGGTCTGTTGTGGATGATTCCCTTAGCTCCTATAATGACTTAAAGTTATGAAGCACGGACACCTGACACAACACTGACACGTCGACACATAAAATTTTAAGAAAATGACACAATTCAATGTAATCACAAGTGTCGGTGTCCGACCGACACGACACGTGTCAGCGTCTTCAATCAAAAGTGTCGTGCAAACAATTATTCTGGAAGAGGGTGTTTTAAGCATTTAACAGTTTTATAAGTGGTTGTGCTAAATTGACTCATGTCAAATTGGTAATTCTAATTATGAGATTGTGATCGAGATTTTGCAATCCTTCTAATTGAGAACTTTGCAGGGGTTTCTGGTATCCTCAATGTGGCTTTTCTATAATTTTTGCTCTAGTGAATATAATCATCACCCACTTCTAATGTGCGGCTTAAATCAACAATTCCTGAGTTTCTTCAATTTATCTTTTTTCCACCTGTTCTCTGTCATTGGAGGATTTGTAGGGAGAAAGGTGTTCCAGTAAGTGTGAGGTTAGTTAGAAGTTTCACATTTAATAGAAAACTTAGTGTTGAGTAATGTATAAGTATCCATAAACCCAATGCCTTAATATTTATGATGTGGTGTCCAACTCGCTTACGTAGTTGCTTTTGACCCAATGTCGGTGATCACCGGGCTCCCCTCATTGCAGGCTATGGGGTGTGCTTGAGGGTTTGTCTTTGGCTTGTAATAGGGGTCAGGTTGGTAGAACAAAATGTTGGTTGCTTTTGACCCAATATCGATGATCACTGAGCTCCACTACAACTCCCATTTTTTTTTTAAAACCCGCACAACAATTCACCTCTGCCCCCAGGAAGCAAACCTCCACAACCAGCTCGACCACCTTTCTTAGAGACCTCCATCATTGTTCAAATTAACCCATCCTATATCAGATTTCTTCCAACAAGCACCTGAGTTCTAGGTGCAGTCTCCATCTTTTGATACAGCCCAAACAACATGATGATGTTGGTGAACCAACTTGGTGACCACGGCCTAAGGATAAGGAGGTTTGGAGAAAGAGACATCATGAGTTTCCTTCTTTCTCCATGTTCATAAAGAATGACAAACAGTTGCCATGTAGCACTCCAACATATAGAACTAGAAAAACCAGCTTCGGATGGCAAATTATTGTCCAGCCAGCAAGATCTATATAGAAAAGTGATTACGGACATCATCAACACAGACTAAATTGACGCAAATTTGCATTGCACAAGAACAGTCGCGCAGCATGTGGAAAGTATGTGCTGCAAATTATGAAGCTGTTGTTTAAATGCCAAACACCAATTTTCAAATCAATGACTATGATTTATTACTCTTTTCTCTTTTGTGAATTCCTGATTTCAGAGGAATTGAATCTAATTTGTCACCTTTTTCAGACAATAGTGTGAATTCTTCCTGAATCAAAGAAGCGATGTTGGTATTTCAAGTTTTGCTTCGGGAGGACAATGAAATAATTTTTTTTCTCCTTAGCGTTGCTATGCTCGTACATGAGTAGTAAAGAGAAATGCTATCAGTATAATGACACTATAATGCTTAGCCCACTTAAGTAGAAAAACAGTTTTGTTATATTGAGATTGACTCTTGATGGTCTGTGACTCTACGTACTGATGACAAACTCAACTCTAGAATGATCTTAGCCTGAACACAACTCGTTTCGGCTTGTTAACTCGGATCATATTTTGTAAATGGTCTTTCATAGGCACACTAGAGTTATCGAATGGACTAAACCTGTGATAGGTGACCATGTTATATGGATAAAAGAGAGTGTATTGAATGTGACAGATTCACAAAATACATGATTTTTCATTTATGCATAGAACAGTAACATTTACAAAAGTTGCCCGTGAACAAGATAAAATAAATACCAGGGTTTCGACCGGCTAGGACAGGGGAATCCCTGTTCAATTATAGTACGTTTTTTAACATAATCAAAGGTGAAATGAACCTTATTCTATAGAGTCAACATGACATAGAACAAACAACGTAATGGAATTTTAAAGAACATTCATGTTTACTATTGCTGAAAAGATTTATTCTGATTGTTGTGGGTCATTGTAGATGCAGCCAGTGAGATCAGTGTTTGGTTTTTGGCTTCTTCACGATCATCACAGTGCAATGAGCATGATGAGCACAATAGTCACTTACACTACCTAAAACAGCCCTGCAAATAAATGCAGTTTCAAAGCATAAGGGAATTAACAGATTTGAAAAACAAATATTGTGACCCTAAGTTTGAGATTATATTGGTTCAATTGAAAAGTACGTAGCACCGACACCTTAGATTGAAGGTGTGTTCGGTGTCTGACATGTGAGTGTTTGACAATGACACGAAACTAACACATGATATTAAATTCAATGTGTCAATGGTGTTCAATGTTGGTGCTTCATAGCTCGATAATACTAGAAAGTTCCAGTATAAGTATTTATCAGACTCCTTTAACGCTATTATCGCAATGCAATTGCATGAAAATTGGGATCTGAATGAACACATACCTTTTTATAGCTCCATAACCATGACTACCTACAACCAAAATAGAAGCATGGTGCTTCTCCACAGCCTCACAAAGAACATTTCTAGCATCTCCGTCCACAACTTCCACTACTACATCTTTTACCTGATATAAAGAAAAAACTAGTTCAGATGATAATCCATATGTATGCATAGACAGTATATTGAACTTTGATTCTGAGACATCAAAAAATGAAGTAAAATCAAATAAATACTGTAAATAATTACACCTCCCTGACGAGCTTATTAAGCATTTGAAGCCATTAACAAAAATAATCAACCATAATATGGTTGATATTGCATTTTCTGTGACTTACGAGGTCAATTAACAATCTTCTAGCTCCTGACCTATGGTACTCAAATTACCTAAAGAATATCATTAAATTATTTTTAATACATTAGATACATAACATCTTTAAGCCAACAACGATTGATCGAAGATTTAGCTCATACGTCACAAGAACGTGAGTTAATATGTAAATATTAGTGAACCTTGAGGTTTTTTTTGTGGTGTCTAAGGTTCGAATCCCCGAACCTTGAAAATTTTATGCATTATCCATACTAAAGCTCACGAGGACCTTTGGGTTTCTCTAAACTAACTTAAACTTTTATATTATTAAAAACAATACCAATCTTTTACGTAAAAAAATTAGTTTTGATTACTTATATGCAATGCATGAACATCCAAAATAGAAAATGAGAGAAAATTAAAATTACCGATCTCTTGGTGCAGATTTCTTGAGCTCTTTCAATAACTAAAATAGCAGTTCTTTTCAAATCGGCCTCCACAATAGGTAATATTTCAGCGGCTCCAGCTGAATAAACATTGTTACAAAATCATCACCAACAACAACATCACATTTAAAATCAAGAAAAATAACATGATATATACAATTAGAAACAAAGAATATAAACAAATACCGGGGCCTATGAAGCCAACATTAGTAGAAGGAGAAGGTTTGGCAAAAACAAGAACAAGTTTGAAGATTGGATTGGAAAGTGTAGTAACCAAATGATCCAGGGTCCATTCAAGAGCGTATGTGCTAAATTCGCTGTCGTCGACTCCCACCACCATCACTTGCTTCTCTGGAACTTGAGCCATGATATGATAGATCTTGTATCTCTATTCAACTTCTTCAATCTACGTATCTTATGTTTGCCTATTAATAGTAATATAAATATGTATAATGCTATTTTTTTACTTTACTATACGCTTTTAATTAATTCTTAAAGGTGCAATATGTAACTAACTGTGCGAGACCACTTGGTGTTGAATTGAATTTATTCATATTCGGAGCATCGAGTATAAATACATACACACCACAAAAATTATAGTGAAGCATTTGAATTGGCTTGTTTACGTAGCACACACTATTCGGGATTCTGTTCTATCTCATTCTAGACTTTACTACCTAGAGCTGGAATTAATGGACCAAACTATTTAATCGTAACAAACCTGTTCCAAAGCCTCCAACCTTCCAACAATGTCAATTTACTACTTATTTTCTCTTTCATAATATTCTTTCGTTTGGTAAAAGTCTCTATTAATTCGTTGGTGGATCACTTTATAAAAAGCATCTTTAAAGATCAGAATGGTTATGGTAGGTATATGTTCGTTTTAGATAATATTCATAAAGAAAGGTTGTAACCAGATACAACTTTATCTATAACAGGTTTTTGTGAAAAAATATCCCCAAAAACAAAAGGTTTTGTCAAAATAAAATAAAATTATACTTCCTCCGTCACATATAACCAAATATTTTGCTTATTTGACAGTTATTAAGAAAAAATGTATAAGCTAAAGAGAAATAAAAATTGTTTTGAGTGTCTTGTCAAGTATTGGTGCATTTTCTATTATCATAAATGTAAAGTAAAATATACTACATTTATTTATGATAATTGGAAATTGAACTTTACAATTTATGATAATTGAAAATTTCTAAGTATTGGTGCATTTTCTATTGAATTGAGAGTAATGAAAGTAATATTAACTAAAGTTATAATTGAAAAAAATAAATTAATATTACATTCAAAAGTTGAAATGCATCAATTAATTTGGTACAATATTTTTTTACAAAAAATCCACTTATTATGAGACGGAAGGAGTATAGCTAAATTACGTTATATAGATAAGACAAAATTGAGTTAAATTGAACTCTAAATAAAATTATGAAGTTTAGAGTTTGGTTCAGAACCAAAACTGTGCGCGAACTGAGAACTGAACTGTTCTGTTAAGAGCCAACTTAAACCAAAGTGAACAGTTCTTTAAACAGGTGAACTGGTTTGTTTTTTAAAAAAACCGAACTGAACCATTTTAACTTAATTGGCTTTGTTTGAACCAAATTGAACTGTTATATATCTATCGAAGTTGATCTAACTGTTTCTGTATCAACTAAACCAAACTGTTTTTAACTTAAAAATCTTGACAAAATCCATTAGATTAATGATAACATCACCAGAGTTCACAAATACTACGGTTATCTACACATATTTCAACCAAAGAGGCTTACTTAACATATTTATGGATACAAAACCAATAAGAAGTGCAGCTGGTAGGAACTTCTTAAATTGCAAGCTGTAACATATTTACAAAACCAAAGAGGCTTATTTTGTATTCAACTTACAATACGTTCATGAAACACCTCAAATAAAAATAATGAAATTCAAATTTACACTAACTAACAAAAGGTCTCATATAACTAAGTAATTCAAAATTATGAAGAAAAAACTTTCAATGTTGTAGCTTAATTATAATGAAAAAATAAGTTGTTGTAAAGCATACAAAGTATGCTTAAATGGCGGTATAAATATCATCCTAAAATAAGTTCCTGAATTCATTGTTCTATCGACGACATGTCAATAAAATTCAGAACTGATGTAAGGACTTTGTTCCATTGGTTTATTTAGAACTGATGTAAGTCCCTTCAGTTGCTTGTCTGTCAAGGCAGCTAGAAGTTTGTTAAGATTTTTAGCTAGTTAGTTGATTGATTTGTCTTTGTATATAAACACAATAATCAACACAATTGTATATTCATTCCCTTCAATTCAAAACAAGTTTGCAAAGCTTTATTCCATATCTCTCTTTTCTATCTTTCTCTGATATAGTTTTCTTTTCACCATTTCATATAACCTCAAATTGTCCCAACAATCATGAACCTAAGAGGGTATATATATTGAAAGGTTCACATTGAGGGGTGAAATAAAGCCTACAAATAAATTTTGTAGGGTTGTACTTAGATTCAACTCAAATGATATGGATATCTTCATATTTTCATTTCCTCATTATTATTATTATTTTTATAAAGTCGACTCGCTTTCGTGCGCAATATTTATCTTGTACACTATATATGAAGGGATGGCAATGGGTACCCAATGGGTAGGGTACTACAGTGCCCATCCCTATATCCGCATTTGGAAAAAATACCCGTACCCGTGCCTATATCCTCGTGGGCAACAACTTTAGTGCCCTTCCCCATACCTTATGGGTATCTAAGTGCCCATACTCGTATCTATTACCCGCATTTTAACTATGAAAAGACAATAAAAACATCACTATTGAAATAAAACTATGGTTCAAATTTTTTAAAATTAACTTATAAAATAATACGAATCGTAGTATTTACTCAAATAAAAAACATCTAAAATATCCTTAAAAAATTGTACACCGACAGGATAAAGCTGATATTGTATTAAGCAGTTTTTTTAGTTTAGGTTTAAGTTTTGGCTTAAATATCCAAATTAATTAATTAATTATGCACTAAAAATAAATAAATCATTTATGATATTATATAAATATGTATATGCGGGGTTGCGGGTCTGGACACTATAGTACCCTTACCCGTGCCCATACCCATTAATATATGTAGGTATTACCCGGACCCATGCCCAAACCCATGAAAGCGGGGTTTTACCCTACCCATTGTGGATATTTTTTGCGGGTACCCATAGGACCTGGATCCAATTGTCATCCCTATATATGACATTTATTTATTAGGCGTCAGTGATCATCCAATACGAGAATTTAAATTTTTTGTTCATCTAGCACCAGTAAGCTAGTTCTTCCATTAAATTTACGAAGAAAAAAAAAATCATGACAAGCCAGCAAATCTACTATTTTATTGGTCATGTATAATTTTTTTTTCTTTATCGGAATTGGTCTTATATATTCTTTTAAGTTGGACACTGTTTTACCTCGTTAATTTCCTATTAGTAGTGAAGGTGGCAAAATTGCACTTGAAACTTTATTCGCTACCTTTTTGAAATGAATTGGTAATTGGTAGTGATCCTACCACGTACTGTCCCTAAATATTATATATATTTTTAAGACAGTGATTTCTTTTGCTTAATTCTGAATAAACAAAAACCATAATCCATATATATAAATTAAGTATGGCATCATCCCTCATACCTCAACCTCAGCAAGATTTTTCTATGTGTGGTGTCGACATTGGTGAGTAAAAATGAATTTGAATGTCGACACTCGACATGCCAAATATACAATTACGCAATGATTCGTAATTCAGGTTTTGTGATAATTTAGCAACATCACTTGGCAAAAGATTAAAGCAAAGAACAAGTCTTAATAATTAGCAAAAATTAGTATTAACTGGATCGAGTAACTTCTCTCTTTTATTGGTGATAGTTAAAATTATAATGTTAAACTCTTACGATTGAGTTAACACAATTCATAGACTAATTCAAAAATACAATAAACAATAAACAATATTAAATTAAAGTGTAAAATACTTAATTTGATAAATTAAAAAGAGCAAAAAGTGCAACTAGACTAAGATAATTTCAGAGGGATATTTTTTTGAAGGAATAATTTCAGAGGGATGTGAAGTGCTTTTAACCCTTAATATCATAATATGTTGTTTTATATTCGTTAGCCTGTAAGAAAAAGTCAGCTGAGTCATTCTATAACAAATGAATTCCAAGTTCGTAACATGTTTGCTTTACACGTGAACAATCAACTGTAAGATTTGGATAAACATTAGTAGTAATATAGATGAGAACAATAAATGTCAAAGACAAATAGACAATATCCATGCCAAAGTTGGTAACCATAAAAAATTATAAACGGGGAGGAAAGCGTCGTGGAGCACTTGAATCGTTTCGTGGACGCAAACAACGGTCACTGTCCCACCAAAAAGTGCACCGATGGATAGAAACCTTTCAGAGTGGCATTCGCTGTATTTGTAGTTGTGACTTGTGACTTGTGAAAGGGGTTACATTTACTCATTGATTTCTCATAGACTTATTTGCCGTCTTCACTCATATACCACTACTTTATTCGATTATTTATTGAATAAAATCCATCAAAAGATAACCCCATAAGTTTAACGGCAAACAAACAATATATATTGATAAAGGAAGGGGAAAGTAGTGAGGGTATTAAGCCAAAAACAATGAAGTAGTACAAAGAATATAATTAATTTTTCCATAAAAAAAGATTATGAAAAAAATAAACTATAAACAAAATTATTTTTTATTAATGGCATAGAACAGAGAAATCTTAAAAGAATTTAAAGATGAAGTAAAATATAGTAAAAAGTATGATGGAAAAATATAGGTTAATGTTGTATTGATATTGTATACTGACTTATAATTAATTTGAGACTTTTTTTTTTTAAATGACTTATAACTTGTGAGTAGTTAGTGGATTAGTCTATGAATCTATTTATGTCCTGTATAAATATGACTCATACCGTATTGTAAATGACATGAAAATACAATATACTCACGTATTCTTTATTTCTATTGTCTTGCTCTTTCACTATATTTTATAATAGAAAGAAAAGTAACTATTGGATAGACACATGGATTTAGATACTTCATTTAGTTACACACATAAAAGATAATTAAATAATAATTAATTTTTAATTGATTATACCATGTTTATTTTTTTTGTGAGACCATGCAAAATGTCTAAATCCTTATGTCTGCACAAAAATTGCTTAGGAGAAAGATTTAAAAAAAATCACTATTTTTTTAGAGGAAAAATTCGCTATCATAAACAAGTATACATCTGGAAAAGAAAAAAAAAAGTACCGCAAGACAACCAGGTTTATTATGGATTATAAGATGATAAATTTTATGATACATCCAAAAATTTGAGTGTATTGGTACACCAAATCAATAAATTAATAATAAATGTGTTATTTTTTGAAGAGAAAAATTGTTTTCTATCACCTATAATTATAATAATTAAATCTTATTTATCAAAAACTTCGACGAAATAAAATTTAATTTTTCTGAATTTTTAGTACTCATAATAGAGAATTTTGATTATTTTTTACAATAAAATGTTAAAAAAATCAATATAATTTTTATAAATAATAAAATGATATTTTTTCTTATGAAATGACATTTTATAAAATATAAATATCAACAATTAACTCTTTATTTCATGAAAGTAATAGTTAATTTAAAAAGTTTTAAAGTAGGAGTACCGATACACCTTAATTTGTGGGTGTGCCGTAGAAGTATATCCACTATCTTAAAAAACCCTGGTATATCACTAGAAACAGTTGAACAAATGTCTAAATACATTTTTTGTTTGACAAATATGTCTAAATACATTGAATGGGGTACAAAATAAAAAAAATACGATATGTGGTAGACTTTTAATTTAAATATATAATTTTAGCATATTACCATAAAAGTTCTTCCTAAAGAATTATTTCAATACAGATGCATATTACCATACCATATTTAAAGTTCATCCAAACGATATTGGTACATTTTCAAATGTCTTTTTATTTTATGTTACATTGCATCTGCGATACTGACATGATAAACAAGCCTCGTATAAAGTCAGCAATTTACCGAACAATATAAAATGAGCACTATCACTTTGTCCATCAATTAACAAATTAAAGTGGGACAAATATCTTCTATTCCTATCAGCTATGACTTCAACTTTGGTTTGAAATTTGCAAATTCATAGGCTGTTGTTTTACGTAAATCTTTAATAAAGTTTGGTATGTTCTACTAATCCATTTTAAAAAAAGTAGATTTACTTTTAAAAAATTTAAGTGCGATACATTGTATGATCCTAAGCCCCACAATACCAAATTTAATTTAATTCCTTTTACTAAAAAAATTGATATTTGTTAAACCCTTAACTTTTCACTTTACTTTTATTCCTTTTTTTTTTTTTGGCCGGTACTTTATTCCTTTAGAGTCAAATGCTCATATATTTGATTCCATTAAAAAAAAGTATTCATAAAAAAAACCCAATATTTTGACTATTTTTCATGAGAGAAATGGGAAGGTGTCAAAATGTTGGTAACGTATGCAACACTAGGAACTTGGGAAGCAAAGCAATTCAATTCACCATATAGACACAACAACACAAAAACCGAATCACATTATTCTTGTCCATATCCCTTTAGTTTCTTGTGACAAAACCATAGGATCATTGATTAATGTTACTTGGAAAACATGAAGTTCTGCAAAAAATACCAGGAATACATGCAAGGCCAGGAGCAGAAGAAACTTCCTGAGGTTGGATTCAAGAAGCTCAAAAAAATCTTGAAGAAGTGCCGTAGAGATTCTTCTCATTCACATAAAGCATCACAAACCTGCCCTGATCATTGCACAGGTCATCTAAATCTTCTTTTTTTCTCTTTTCTTTTTCTAAATTTTTATTTTTGTCTTCCTTGCTGAGTTGAATCATTAATTTTTACAAAGGGTATTTTATGAGTTTGCTTTTATTGCATGCATGATCGGTTGAAGTTTCTATGACTTTATTTTTTGTATATGATAGATCTGTTTTCATCTTTGAAGCACGGATACGGACACTACATCAGACACGCCGACACGATACGAGTCCCATATGGGACACGGCTAATCCGAGAGTGTCTGTGCTTCATAGGTTTTCATAAATTGTAAAAGAAAACAATGAAAATATTGGATCTGTATTTTCTAATGTTTAGAGTTTAATTGATGAAAACATAAAATATGGGAACTAAGACCTTTAATATTTGATACATTTTCAACTTGTGTTTGAGCTAACTTGGTGTAATTTTTATTTCAGTGTGTGATGGAACCTTTTTTCCTTCACTTCTCAGTGAAATGTCTGAGATAGTAGGCTGCTTTAATCAGCGTGCACAGAAATTGCTTGAGCTACATCTTGCTTCTGGTTTCAGAAAGTACATTTTATGGTTTAAAGGTAAACATCATAAAAACCATACTGCTCTTATTCAAGAAGGTGAAGATCTGGTTACTTATGCACTCATAAATGCCACCGCAATCCGAAAAATACTAAAGAAATATGATAAGGTATGGTAAATAAATAAATGTTAGAATAATTTGGTGCGCTAGTTTTAAGTTTAGATAATTTAGGTGAAATTGATTATTTATGTGTTCTTATTTTTAATGTCATTGCAGGTTCATTATTCGAAGCAAGGGCAATTGTTTAAGTCACAAGTTCAGAGTATGCACAAGGAAATTCTTCAAAGTCCATGGCTTTGTGAACTTATGGCATTCCACATCAATTTAAGAGAAACCAAGGTCAATTCAAGGAACGAAACTGCTTTGTTTGATGAATGTTCTCTCACATTTAAGGATGGAAAACCATCACTTACCTGTGAGCTCTTTGATTCTATCAAAATTGACATTGACTTGACTTGTTCTATATGCTTGGTAAGTTAATTGTGTATGTATTACTCCTCAATTTATATGCATTATGCGCATTCTAATTTGTCATTTGACTTGGATGCAACTTGCAAGAAGATCTGGTCAAGTTAAAGATTAGGCACATATAATATTAATTCTTGAATTTATTTTTCATTCTTATCTCACATATATAAATGGTTTCATTTTTCAGAACCTGTAGGTTCTAAAAAATTTACGTTATCACCTTAGGTTCCTCAACATCAATTACATTATGATGTTTATGTTGACATTGTTCATCTGGCTCTTCATTGACAGGACACCGTGTTTGATCCAGTTTCTCTGACTTGCGGCCATATATTCTGTTATATTTGTGCTTGCTCGGCTGCATCAGTATCTATTGTCGATGGACTTAAAGCAGCCAATCCTAAAGAAAAATGTCCTCTATGCAGAGAGGTAATTAAGCTACCAGATATGACATTATATTGTAAACTCTAATAGAACTTGATTACTAACAAGAAATGTCAAATAAAAGGAGGTTTTTTACTTTAACCGAAAGGGTGTTTGTATAATGATTAGATTCAGACCCAACCAAAAGGATAATCAACAACCTCATGGCTATGTTTAATTTTTACATTGGAGATTGTGCTCTCATTAGATCCGGACTCTATTCTAGGCTTCGTTTTCGATTTAATTAGAAGAGCATGATTTATGTGAAATTCTCTACAATTCAAATGTTAAGGCCTGTATTAAGTTTTAGACTTTAGTTTAATATTTAAATCTTATAGAATGTGTGACTCTCAAGTCTTTGCATTCCCTCTGTCGTTCTACAGCCTCCCTTATTCAAATCTCGTGGTTGGTCAATAGTATACATAGTAGTTTGTAAGGAAGATTTTATTCACTCATTTGAGGCACCTTGACAAACAACCACGGTTGATTGATTCTTTGCATAACTAAAAATAATTTGAAACTTATAATAATTTATATTTTGTCGCTGGCAGCGTGCGGTTTATCAAGGTGCTGTGCATTTGGAAGAACTAAATATTCTGTTAGGACGAAGGTATGTATGATTCAATTTATTCAAATTCTCTCTCTAGATCTAAAGGACATCACAGCTGCCACATCGTGCAGCGGCTATAGGAGATATAAATCCATTTTTTTATATCAGGTAGTTTCTGCTATATGCTTTGTCTGACTTTAGTAATTTTGATACTTTTACAGCTGTAAGGAATACTGGGAACAAAGGCTTCAAACAGAGAGGGCAGAGAGGATTAAGCAAATAAAGGAACACTGGGATTCACAAGCTAGAGCTTTCATGGGCGTCTAAGAAGATCATCAGCTTTATTAGTTTCTTTAGTGAATACACATTTGTTTGATTGTCATTTTGTATGTTATAATAATCAATCGTAGTGCAACTGGTTTTAAAATATCTATATGGTTGGAATGTGATAAACAAGATTTGTTATCTATAACCTATTCTGCCACCAGGTTTATTTAAGAACATCATATCCTGTGCAAACTTCAGTTCTTTAAACAGCACCATTCCTTTTTAATCGGGGTACGTAAAACCTGAAGTGACCACGATATCCCTTCTGCATCTTGCACCGGCTGCATGATACTCAGTTTGTAGGATCCGATAGACAGAGGGCTACATAGGATACTATGTTTGAAACCAGCATAGGTAAAGATCACAGTGCACTCTTGCTACAGCTCATAGGACATGGAATCACAATCCACGAATAAATGATCAAATAGTTTCATTATGTTGATCACAAAAACAACAGATGTTTGGACCAAACTGCAGTTGGCGAAGTGACAGATTGGTTAGATTGTAGAGCTGACTTTATACACATCACAACGAGGTGGTTTTGTACACTTTAGGTAGTCTAATACACTTTTTTTTGCAATTTTCTTTCACCAATATTTTTTAAGTTTAGCTTTTTTGTTAAAGTATTTGAGGTTTGATCATTGATGATGGATTTTCATAAGAATCATATCCAAAACGATTTTTTTTAAAGGATATCCAAAATTATTTTAAAAGTTAAATATATTAAAACATTTGATCAAATTAAAAGATACTATGTGTGAGCTTATAAAACATAAACTATAAGTTCAAATATGTGTCTTGTCAAATAGACTCTAAGATATAGTGAAGGATTAGAGACTTTGCAATTGGTTCGGTGAAGATGGTGGCAGACACGCAACATATATAGGTTAGTCGAGGAAGCATTTATTCAAGAGTGCTTGCGGAGAGTACTAATGTCAAATTGGGTAAAGCGAGGAGGTGAGTACTCGAACACGCTCGAGCCCCTTGCAAGGACTCACAATCAACGTAAAGAAATACCAAACTTTTTATAAGTTTCAATCAAATATGTGGGATGAAAATGGACATCTCTAACAAAGATGAAAGATGGCATCATATTCATATGTGCCTTCTATGTGATAAAATAGGTAGGGGTGTATTAAAAAACATAGGTGCAAATATCAACAACCCTCAAAGCAAAAGTTGGGCCATAAAGTGTAGTCCATGATGAAATAGAGCATATTCGATTCTTGCAGGAGAGTACTAGATCTCTCTCTCTCTCTCTCTCTCTCTCTCTCTACTAGAAGTGTCATCCAATCAACGTGTCATATAAATACGCAATAGCTGAATAGGTATCGCTTTTGGGGTTTTCTCTGTCACTAACCAAAGAAGGAATTAGGGTTTTACGGTACCCACCTCTTTCTCATCTTCGATTCAATCAATCAAATCCAACATGAGGTACTATCCCCAAACTCTGCATCTGTAAATCTCTTAGCTCATTCTTTCTTTCTTTCGCTAATCTTATTATGCCCTTCTGATTTTATCACATAAGCTTGTAATCGCGTTTCCATCGATTAAAAATTGTTTTTTTTTCCCTTATCTTTTGAATTAATTTGGTCTCTTTGCCGATTTGTTAATTACCCTGTGAATTCGAAGACTTTTTTTTTTTTCCTGATAAAAATGACTTTTTTTTTACTAAATTAAAATAAAATGTTGAAAGAAAATGTTAGGGGTATATTGAAATTGATAATTAAATCATGTCTCTATGGTAATTGATGTAGATTGTGATGGAAAATTTGCACTGTGATCTGTAATTTGTTTTTTAGGGTTTAATTGTGCTTTCTTGGATATGACTATTTGGTTTATTCATATTCAATTAGATGTAGCTTTTGTTATTAGAGCTGTTTTAAAATGGATGTGTTGGTTTTGATTTATATGCTTATTGGTTTATGGTTTTACTTTATGATGCAGTCGTCATCCTGAGGTTAAGTGGGCACAGAGAGTAGACAAGGTCTACATCACAGTGCAGTTGGCTGATTCCAAAAATTCCAAAGTTGATCTTACTCCAGAAGGCGATTTTACCTTTTCTGGTAGTGCTGGTGCTGGAGACAATCAGTATGAGCTGAAACTTGAGCTCTTTGACAAGGTTAATGTAGAGGTGAGACTACGGCATCCTTATGAATGTTTACCCGAATGATTGGTCGCAAGCATTTTTAGAATTGTTGTGGTTATGCTTTGCTTGCAAAGAAAGATATGATCTTTTGTATGCCTTTAATGTGTTTCCTTCATGACTCTTTGATTGCAGGAGAGCAAAATCAGTGTAGGAGTGCGAAACATATTCTGTGTAGTGCAGAAGGCTGAGAGTGGATGGTGGAAGAGGTTGCTGCGTGGAGAAGGCAAGGCCCCTCATTATGTGAAAATAGATTGGGATAAATGGGTCGATGAAGATGAGGCTGAAGAAGGTATGCATTATGTGTCCTTTGGATTTTTTTATTGTATAGGAAAACAATATAGTTTTACTGGAAATCTGATCGAATTGTCTCGGTTTTTGTTGGTCAGGTGGTGGTGATGTGGACTTGGGAGGAATGGATTTCTCGGTATGCAATATGTTCTCTTGTTTTCTTTCCCAGTTGTATTATTATGTTGATATTAATTTTTTGGATTATGCTAACAAATGCCACAAGTGCCCTTAATTAAGGCACTTGTTAAGGAAACCAAAAGAAGTAGGTTTACATTGGATTCAACTATATTTTAACTTTTAAAAACTTAAATTCATCACTTTTCACCATTTCTCACTACAATATTTCTATTTTAACCTCTTGGTGGGATGTGCCATGATCCATTGGACAGATGGAATTTTACTTGTGTGATATATTCATTTGATTTTATGTTCCTTCTATTGATGTTTTACATTGTAATTACCGTGTACTGCTGCAGAAATTCGGCGGGATGGGTGGTGATGATCCAATGGGAGGAATGGGCGGCATGGGCGGTTTGGGAGGAATGATGGGGGGCATGGGAGGCATGGGAGGAATGGAAGGACTGGGAGGAATGGACTTCTCTGTATGTGATGTTTTCAGTTGATTTGCTGTTCTGCTATTGTTATATATGTTGTAATTATAATTATTTACTTGTGTGTACTGCAGAAATTTGCTGGTATGGGTGGTGATGCAATGGATGATATTGACGAGAGTGACGATGAAGGTATGCATGCACATTTTCATTTTTGTTGATCTCTCTCTGTTCTATGCACATGATACTTGGTTCTATATAGTATGCATGATACTTAGATTTTTTGTGGTTTATGTTAATATAATATGCTTGTAT
Organism: Medicago lupulina; assembly: GCA_958299785.1. Taxonomy (NCBI): domain Eukaryota; kingdom Viridiplantae; phylum Streptophyta; class Magnoliopsida; order Fabales; family Fabaceae; genus Medicago; species Medicago lupulina. The sequence continues at coordinate 4,348,583 of OY283140.1, forward strand.
GTTGAAGCAGGCAGCTTACTGTATAAAGAAATATGAATTTATGACAATGTAGCTTTAGGATATCTTAAATATTGGTTATCTTAAAGTTGGTTGTTAAGGATGTTAGCTCTTGAGTTGCGGAAGTGGAACTAAGTTGGAGTTGAATATGTAGCTCTACAGCTTGTATCATGTGTACTTTCTTGAGCTTCTTCACAAATATAAAAAAACTTAATATATATATACATTTATATATTTCTAAAGACTAGAGATTAAATTCATATTTTATACGCAATATTATGAGATTATTAATTTCAATCTGAGGGCATTCTCCTTAATAAGGGAGCTAAAGAAAAGAGGATTTATTTTGAAGTCATGTAGTTTAGCATCTATTCGTTGCAATTTTCACCTCCTTTAGTTTCCTTTTTCTTAGTTGCTTGACATGGCTATTGGGCATATGACTCCTCTGTGTGCTTATAATCCCTTTTTTGAACTTGATGCTGATAATGAATGTGAGCAATATAAAGACATGTTGCAATTGTAAAACATCATCAAAATACTTGCTAGATTTCAAGGCCAATGTAATTTTTTGCGCTAACCTGTGTTTGCCAATTGTAGATCAAGAAGTGTCAAAGCCTGGAGAGCAAGATGCTGCTGGCAAGAGCGCTGGCGAGGCAGCTACAGAGAGTAAAGTAGAAGCTACTCCAAGCACATAATAACCTTGCATTGCAAGATTTGAAGTGCTTATAAAGACTGTTGAGTGAATTTTTTCTCCTTTGTGCCATTCAGTGGTAGTTTAAGTGGGAGACGTTTGTGTCCTCTTTGCTGTGTTGACTTAACAGTAGGATATTGTATAATTGAGATTTATTTAATGCATGAATGGCGATGATTTGTTTCTAGCCAGGGTTGTCTCGATGGAAAAGAACCTTTATACAATATGCACTTGATCTTATTTCGCACATTAAGATTTTCCTAAACATTGTGACAGAATTTCCACAAGATTTACTCACTATTTAAAATACTTGCATCGTTAAAAGATCATAGAAATGACAGTTTAACTCAACACTTCGTACATAACTCAGTAGTTCATAAGTATATGACTTGATTTGAGCGTAATATTGGATTTTCTACATAAGATCTTTGTTGGAATTTGAATTTTGAATCTCTTTCTTACTCGAGTTTTTTTTATCTCTTAGAGCTTAATATGTGGGAGTAAATTCAATTTTGTTATTCTCAATAAATAAAATTTCTGTTTTTGTATCACCGAATTTGGTGTCAACATAATGGTAGTATGTAATATGTGCGTATTATTTTGTTGACCATCGTGAAAATTCTCCTTTCTGAAATGACAGAATCTTAGTAACTGTTATTGTCTGTCCTAATTCATATCGTCTTATCAAATAATTGGAGAGATAAAAAAGATAGAAATGATGCGGCTGTTGAAGCCTGTGCAGTAGTGTTTGAACTTTGAAGCTGGTTACTAACTTGCTGTAATGGTGAAGATTATGCTGGTCAACACTAAGATGTTTCAAAATTTATCTTATCAAAATGTAAACAGTAATTTGAGTCGCACACGGTAAATAGAAATAGAATTACTCATTCTCACTGTCTAAATCAATGTTGGTTGTTATGGTAGAATAGAGTAGGATGCTAAAAGCATTAAGGTTGTTATGAATTGTACTAACACCATCAAACCATAGCTGAAATCTTTTCAATAAAACATAAAAAACCATAGTTGTTATGACCACATTTAAACATAAAAAATAGCCTCATGAATTAATTGTGGACCTTTTTTTAAAAGAAAAATACTGATTGAGTTCTATATTATTTTTATTTTTTTCAAGGACCAATAAACAGCAAAATATCAACAATAATGTTGTGTCAAAATCCAAAAACAAAACAAAAAAAAGTGAGGTTATTGAGCTTGCTTAACTGGACCTCGTCGTAGCTGATCAGAGCCCTAAAACCCTTTTCTTCCTCCGCATAGAAACAGTCACAAACAAAAGATGGAAGCAATTGCGGCCATGGATGTCGAGGAACAACGACTTTTTCCCATACCCAACAACGTTAAACGCTTTGGTCTTAAAAACTCTATCCAAACTAATTTCGGTGACGATTATGTTTTCCAAATCATCCCAAAGTACGTCCCTTTCACTTTCTTCTTAAGCTTTTCAATTATACTCAAACTTGATCAAAAATTAAAAAAGTTAACTTTTTTATTTGTGCCCATAATTTGGGAGTTTGAATTTTTGGGATTTTTCGTGAATGGAAGGGATGATTGGAGTTCAATGGCGGTTTCACTTTCAACGAACGCAGTGAAACTGTATTCACCAGTGGTGGGTCAATATTATGGAGAGTGCAAGGGTCACACTGCAACTATCAATCAGATTTTGTTTTCTGGTCATTCTAATCCCAATATTCTAAGCTCTTGTTCTTCAGACGGTACTATCAGGACTTGGGACACAAGAACATTTCAGCAGGTTCATTTTATTTGTTATTAATATTATTATTTGATTTTTCTCTCCATTATTATTGGTGCCTTATAGATAAACAACTTAATTAAGCATTTATAGCACAACCACTAATCATATAAATGCTTATTTTTTCTATAAAAAATGATGAAATAGAGTTAAATTGTTTTCATATAAGCCGTTTTCACAAGCTATCCTTGAGAGCTTATGGAAATAAGCTGAATCAAATATTTTGTCATAAGCTCTTCTAAATAGTCTCGCAAATGTCTATGCGAGTAGATAAGCTCAAATTAGTCAATGCAAATGCAATTAGACCCATTGTCTCTTTTGCATGAGTGTTGAATTGAATGTCAAAACTGCAGGTTTCTATCATCAATGCCGGTCCGTCTCAAGAAATCTTCAGCTTTTCTATTGGAGGACCTAGTGGAAATTTAGTTGCTGCGGGTTGTGATTCACAGGTTTGCATTTAGTTTATGTTACCTTGGTGATAGATAGATATTGTGTGATATGATTTAGACTGGCATGGAGTTTATACTGTGTTGTTTAATTACCTCAGGTACTCTTGTGGGATTGGAGAAATAACAAGCAAATTGCATGCCTAGAAGATTCTCATGTGGATGATGTCACTCAGGTTTTTTTCTGTTCGAAGTTTTTCAATTACATCTTAATCTAAAACTTGATCTGATGGAGTTGTAACCCTTTGGTCAAAAGATGTTTGGCTTGGTGATGCCCTCCTAAAAAACTGACATAAGAATGCATGATTTAATATAATGTTTTAAAAACTGTAGGATAGTTAACATTGCCAACAAATGGGCTTGGGATATTTCTGTAAGAGGAAACAGTTGTTAGGACTATAGAATAAAGGGATACTAGAGTAGGTTAAGTAGTTATACGTTGTTAGAGAAATATGTGTATAAATAGGACAACACAAATGTTAGAGAGTATTCTTTGAATGTTGTAATTTTGAACAGAGTATTCTCTATTGTGAAGGGGAAACCATTGAGGAGAGATTATCTCCTATTCTATCATATTTCTTGATAAAATTGTTATTTCTTTGGAATTCAATACTTGGGTTCCTAACAATAGATGAAATCTTATTGCAGAAAAATAATGGAGGATATTGTTAGTTGGAGATTTATAAAACTAAATATTTGATTCCTCATATTCTGTGTCCGGTATTGTTAGTTGGAGATTTGGAGTGACTGACTTTTTTGGGTTCTGTCTGTAGCCATTTTCATTAGCTCAACATGGCTTTAGGCATTACTTGATCATTCCATGCAAATTGCTTATCTATGCAGGATTAGTAAGGAATAATTCATTTATTAGAATTTGCTTTTTAACTTTGGCCTTGTACGAGTAGAATGATATGGAGTAATCAACTTTGGCCTTGACAAATCCTCATTTTGTCACATGTATTTTATTACCTTGCTTGGCTTCAGTTGAATGATATGGAGTGATCAACTTATATTTCACAATGAGATTGTGCAAATTTATATACAAGAGAGAATCCCTCAAAAAATGAAAGATAGAAAGTAAGGAAACTATATCAATGCTAATAAATAAAAAAACTCCCCCTCAAGCTGGAGCATATATATTATATGTTGAATGTAATGTGTGAATTCATGTCTGATTTGTTGAAAATGTGTGATTCTAGGTTCATTTTATCCCTGATGAACAAGGCAAGCTCATTTCTGCTTCAGTTGATGGATTGATCTGCATATTTGATACCACTGGAGATATCAACGACGATGATCATCTAGAGTCGGTATGTCTGAGACTCAAATTAAATTTCCTTCAGTTGACAATTCTTGCAATTTACAACCTTTTTAAATGGCCGAGTATATTTAACTCAGATAAGTAATCAAAAGAATAGGATTGTATAGTTTGCTTCCACAGCTTGCAAATTAATAACCCTATTTACACTATTGATGCTTGCATATGCAGAGCTCAAGCTTCACATTTGAAAAAAACAAAAAAAAACAGGTTTCTAGAGTCCTTTGCATATTTGAACTGAAGAAAGTTGCTCACACTAAACTAGTAAATTTTTTGCTTACAAAATGTAGGTGATTAATGTGGGAACATCAATTGCAAAGGTGGGTTTTTTTGGAGAGAGTTATCAGAAGCTTTGGTGTTTAACTCATATTGAAACTCTCGGGTACAATTTATCTCTATTACTGGTTTTTATTTCCTTAATGGTTATATATAGTTTACTCATTTCCAATGATGCATTTTATTGTGTTGTGCTTTGTCCTGAATTCAATGTCATCAATTCATGCTAATGAACTATGTAGCATCGACACTTCTGATGGAAGACATGTCCGGTGTTCGACACGTGTCAGTGCTGGTCATTGACACAACACTGACACATGTGATTACATTAATTAATTCATTTTTTCAAATTTTCACCGGTTTCAACGTGCATGTCTCAGTGTCGTGTCCTGTGTCAGTGCATCATAGCTAATGAATGGTAAATTGATGCATACAAGACACTCTTATGCTCTTAATGTGGATTATATGGATTTGCATGTGCAGATTTACTCTTCCTCTTTTTGCTATGGCTGATTCTTATATTTCATTGATTCGTTCTACTCTTTTGTGTAGCATTTGGGACTGGAAAGAAGGTAGAAATGAAGTAAACTTCTCAGACACACGTACTTTAGCTTCTGAAAGTTGGAATTTGGATCATGTGAGTTCTTTCCTTGCTATTTGATGGAATATGCTTATTTGTTTGAACCTGAAAGGTGTTATACTTTGTACATGAAAAATATAGTTTCTATAAAAGGCCAACCTCCACTACAGAGTTCAAAGAAGGAGCCGATCGATTGTAGTTCTATTGTAATCGGCCTTAATTAGGCAAATTCCACAACTTGAAATCATGGCTTCTACTTGTTGCGTCAATGCTTTCTTAGAAAATTTAAGTTTTTGTCTCAAATAAAAATGTAATGTGATGTGTAGGCATCTTATGCACATGATATATCATTTGCTTGTCATGAGACAGAACGGAAGAAAGAAAGAAAGAATGGAGGGGGGCTGTAAGAATTTTAGCTGTCTTTAAACCTGATCCTTTTGGATCTTTCCTTCCAGGAGAGCCTTTGCTTTGTGTGCTTTTCAGCCATGCTAAATTACATATACTACTTCATATTGAAGTGCGTGGAGTTGGATTGACAACCAAGCTTTGACGAAAATTCCAGGAGAGACTAGAGCTTGTCTTTAAATTCATAATGTGGTCATAAATGAGTGAATATGCTCTGAATTTTATGAATTGGCGAATACATCCTGATATAATAACACGCCACCGAAAATAGTCACTATGTTGACTTCTATTGTTAGAGGCTATGTCTTGACACATTAACTGAACACGTGGTCATCCACTTGGATTTCACTTCAATGTCACATCATCAAAAACTTATGTGACACGTTAAATTTTGCATTTCATACCCATTTTAGAGCTGCCACTCTTGAGATCCGGAGACTTTAATTAAATTTTACCTCATAAATTTGATACAATTTAGTTCCTGGTGATATGGCGTTGATGTAAGATCCATGTATGGAGTTAAATGTTCATTTAATGTGCCACATCATAGGTTCCAACATCAGTGTTAACAGATGGACTATTTTAACTGATGTGTTACAATTTAAGTGATGTATTTGTCAATTTGCTAAATTCGGAGACTATTTTGATTGATACTTGCAATTTTGAGAATCAATTTGGCTACTTATTTAGTCATAAATACATGGCATTGGTTGAACAAGCTGGGTAGATGATCTTCCTTATCTGATTGCAATTACCTTGTGGAGCAAAAGCTTGTATACTGCTCTATTGGGCAAATATTTTGTCACTACAAGCCTTAGCCAACAAACTGATCTTTACTTTATATTGCAGGTTGACTACTTCGTTGATTGCCACTACTCAAGAGAAGCTGAAAAACTATGGTTGATCGGTGGCACAAATGCGGGTACTTTGGGTTTCTTTCCTGTAAATCACAGTGAAACGACAATTGGAGGTGCAGAAGCAATTCTAGAAGGTGGCCATACAGATGTTGTTAGAAGTGTTCTACCTATGTCCAGAGTTCATAGTTCAGGCATTTTTGGATGGACAGGTGGGGAAGATGGTAGGCTATGTTGTTGGCTGTCTGATGATGATTCCCCTAAAAAAAACCAATCTTGGATTTCAAGTTCATTGGTTATGAAACCAGAAAGAACTTGCAAGAAAAATCGCCATCACCCCTATTAATACTAGTAGTAGTCCTATGGTGCTTAACTAAACAGTTTGATGCCAAAGGTTTTTTTTTTTGGGTTCATTTAGTGAGTTTTTTATTAAACTTGGGTTACGATGTGATGGATTTTGGGTTAAATTTTTTACTGTTTATTGCGTGTAATATTTGTATTGGGGCGTTTTGCATGAGCCCCTTTTATATTTTAAAAAAGAAATACAGATCATTTGATTCATTATGTATCACTAGCGTCAAGGCGTCACTAACGTGTTTGTCTTTCCGCTTTGTTGTTGCTTAACTTTATGTTTATTTTATCGTATTTAGTTATAATTTTTTTAGAATATACAATAATCAAATAAAAATTTAACTTATATTGTTCCTATTATAATGAAATTGTCTATGTTTTATCGTATTTGGTTAAGTAATTACATTCATTTATTCAATTGTATAAAAAAAAAATTGTTTATTCGGTTATTAAGCGGGTTCACATTTGGTCAGGTTTTTTCTACACTTGATAACTTATAAATCCTCATGCAAATTACACGAATGACCTAACCACTATTAAATTCTAATTTGATCTAATCGTAACTGTTCTCTTGCATGCAGCAGCGTTAAAACTCTTAGGGAGAGTCTGCCGCCCATTTGGGTCCCACAATGCTCGAGGTATTAGTCTTTGCAGTTGCGCGCGAAGGATATCTGGTTTACACCCAAAAAAATTGTTCTCTTGCATGCCACCCATGACCCACTCCTGAACTCACTTCCTCCTTTACGTTTGCCTATAACTTTGTTGGGCAGTGACTGGTTTTGTCGGTGTTTTACACATCATCCTCAGGCTAGTGGTTGAGTGTTGATACGCAGGGGTTGTAGGCAGAGGTGGCCGTCGTAGCTTTGTGATGGTTGTTCTAAAACGAGAACCATGATGGTGAAGACAAAGACGACAGATGTAAAAACGGCGAGAGGCAACAACGGAGATAACGATGACGATAGAAAACAACAAGACAGCATCGATAGGAGAGTTAACAACGTCAAGAGTCAACTATGGTAGTCATAAACTAAAAGTGTAGATGACGGTTGCAACATAATAGAATTAGTGAGATGTTGATGAGGTTTCCATTGTTGAAGAAGTGGGAGGTTTCCATACTTTCTCTTTCATTTTATTTTTGTTACAATATTAATGATTACATATATTTTCATATTAAGTAAAAGAATCAATCTAAATTTGAGGACGGTAAGAAATCTGTTTTGTAGTTTTTTGAAATCGAGGTAAGAAATTACGAGAGTTGAAGATAAATAGCCAAAAGACTACCACCCCAAAACAACTCATCATAACTCAATGACTATTGTTCTCTAGAACTTGACTTGTAACCTTTTTGAAATGTTTTGATGAATAACTAGTTGCCCCAACTAGTCATAAAATGAATATTTTTTGGTTCTCGATTCTTTGTACGAAACTGATCAACTATGGGTATCTTTTAGAGAATGAATAGAGCATATTTAAATTTCATACACAGCTAACTGCTAGCAACTTCTATCAAATTCATGATTGCTCTGAACGTTTTAAATCAACATTCAACCTCATGAGGAAAAAAACAGATAATTTCCAACAAACGTCTAAATTACTAGAACATGAATTCAGGTTAAGACCCCCCAAACGTTTCATCTACAATTGTTAAAGGATTATCCCAAATATACCAAGGTTGGGTGCTCTTCTTACTTCGGGGAAAGAAAGAAAAAAAACTGTGTGCCATTGGAAGGTATTAGAAATTGATCCAATGGCAGAATCCTTCCTCAAATCATATATAATAGCACCAACAGTTTTGAGACCATAGATAAATACAAGAAAAATACTTTAAAGCTAAAATCCAAGGAAACATATGAAACACGGGCAGTGAAGTCTGCTGCTGATATCAAAACTGGCCCATTGGGATTAGTTCACACTTCATATCATTTGCTTAGATCAACCTCTACCTCGCCCAGCACCTACCAAAAGAAGAAAAGGTATTTGATTACTATACATTCTTTAACTTCATGCTATCATTTTAAAAATTAAAATACCTATATAACTTATGCATTTTTCGAACAATTTGTTTTAACATTAGAACCGTAAAATTACAGAATTGGTAAAGTGTTCTTTCAACAATAATAACCTTTTAAGCGGAATAACTTTCTAGTTTATCAAAGCTAATCTGGTCTAGATGAAAATAAAAGATAATACCAGGAAACTCTTTGAAATCTGACAGTGAATTTGAGGTATTAGAGTATATGATAAATATCTTATAATATCTAAATTTTCAAAGTAACTTAAATTATTTCATACTTACAATTAGCTTCAGTATTTTTTATATATATATTTTGTAATTTGCTTCTTTATTTGATTAGAATTATAAATCTAGTATAACAACTAAAGGTTAGTATTTAGTCTTTTGTATCATAACAACAAAAACATAATTTAAGATTGAAGAAAACACACATAGAGGTGGTAAAACATATGATGAGTGCATTTATGATTTACCTCTGCTTCCTCCAGGCTTTCCACCTTGGCTAGCCCTGCCTCGGCCTCCGGCTCCTCTAGCACCACCATCATCAAAACCACGCCCAGTGCCTTTTGTTTGGCGTCCACCAGCACCAGCAGCATCCTCCCTACCTCTACCCCTACCACGTCCCACACCAGGTGGCTTGCGATCTGAAAAGGGTGACATTGATCAGATATCTTTATTTTTTATATAACTGGAAGATCAGAATCAATCAGAAGAAAATTATATATGCATCTTTATTATAACGAGCACACCAAATATTCCTTTCCCCCTTATAAGTTATAAACCACCAATTTACATATACATCAAGAAAAAGACCAGGTGCTAGATCCAACAAAGGGAAGTTTGTTGGGTTTGTTATTAGGCATCCAAAACACTACATAGATGCAGTTTTAATGCATCTGACACCATATTTCAATCCAAAATCTCAAGGCATCAGATTCATAGGTCCTTCGACTTTATATCCTACTCAGCTTGCCAATTCCTAGTCAATTTAGGATTTATCACACACACGCATATGACATACTTGAACTCTCAGAACAAACTAGATATCAAAATAATACTTCATACCTGTACGGCTCTTTTCTTCCTGAACTTTGTCAATAACCTAAATCAAAAGCAATAAAGCAAAATTAGTTAACAAAACCATGTATAAGTCAGACAATCACTTAACAAATTATCTGATTCACTAAAATGGTAGCCCAATGCAGAAGCTCCAGACGAAAGTATGAGCACAGCCTTTAGGCTTAAACCTTCAAGCACAAGGTTTTTTCCAGCTAAACCCATGACCAATAATAGATCACAAGGTAACGTTCACCTTTTTAGCAACCTATTCGCTAAAGGTTTTCTTAAATAACATTAAAGGGAGTGCACTGTCATTGTAAACTAACTTTACACATGCATCAAATAAGAATCAACTATTCCAACATACGTATCAATCTACTCTTAGAAGTTGCAACTGAATCTTAAAACTAATGATATGAAGTGGCAAACTGATAAATTCTCACTAGATGTCAGTGTAAAGCTTATCTACGCTGATAGCACATGACCCTTACTCTCTTTACAAATAACTAATCACCACCATTACATACCTCATCAGGAACTCGAAGGTACTTGATCGTATTTCCACGTATGTAGCATTCAGGCATCCGCCAAAATCTATCTCCATCCTACAATACCAATTTCAATCAAAATTCACAAACCAACCTTTCAATAATAATAAATTAAAAAGACAACAAACAGAACACATAAAAAGAACATTACTTTAGAGGTACAAATAACTTCTCGGAGATGAATGTTCATCCATGTATCACAATTAACCAAATGCCCATTATATGTCTCTCCATTTTTCAGCTCCACCAACTGTTACAACAAGTTAAAAAAACATAATTTAACAACAATGAAAAATCAAAAGTTATTATTATAAATCAAACAGAAAAAATCACAAAGTAAAATAAATAAATTAAAAAATTTGTTACTTACCATAGGGTGGCCTTGTGCGGTCTTAAGAAGAGAAAGAGGAAGCTGCAGCAGAAAAAGGGTAAAAAAAAAATTAACATGATTGCAAACATTAACAATAATTAACGCTGACTATAACATAAACCCTAGTGCTTCAATTTGGTTACAGAGAATTTTCTGATCCGAGAGAATTTTCCGGTTAAAAAATAATATTTTTGCAGGAGAAAAGGGAATAGAGAATAGGAAGATCTAGTATGCGTTTGAAAGGTAAAAAGTAGTTACCATGTTGATGAGCTTGAAGTGCCGTCGATGAAGCTGTGCGATTCAAAAGAGCAGAGTGTGAGAGAAAGTGGAGGAGGGAAAGAGAACCCTCACTTTCTGATTGATTTGAATGATTTTTCTTCATTCTTCTTTATTCCCCTGTATTTATTTATAGTGAAACCTAATTATTTTTGTTTTTGGACAGAAAAAAATTACTATGATTTATTTGCATTTATTTATGTCGATGAAGACATATTTGATCTAAATAATTAACGAGTGACTGGTAATAAGTTTCCGTTAAGATCGGGTTTTTAAATAGAACTATATTTTTTTAAGAAGGAATTGAGCTCTAATCGTAATTTGAACAATTTTTAATCATGTTTTACTTAATTTTTGGTTCAGTTCTGCATTATTATATCATATCTTCTCTTTCTTTATATTGACATAAATTATGAGTTGTGATTAACTTAAAAAAAAAAAAAAAGAGTTATGACGCGTGTAGACATTTTAAATTTATACCAAAATTGTATCCTTTCATATTTTTATTTTTAACAAATTTGAATTAAAATTAGATTATATTGAATTTGTTAGGATTGATTTTAAGGATTTTTGTCTAAAAATATTGATTTAAGAATTAGATTAGATTTGGTTTAGGATTAACTATACTAAGATCAAATATACTAAGATCAAATATAAAGTAAATTAAATTATTTGATTCGATAAAGAACTATAAAATTGTAAATAAAGTATTTCAAATTAATGGTAAAATTGGATGAAGAAGAAAAAAAAAACTACACAAAATATTGACATGCAGTATAGGCACAACCGTATAGATTTGCGTGCTGTTTTAAATTATGAAAAAAAAATTGTTCAAAGTTATGAAAATAATTTGTGCAAGTCTTGGTTTTTATGAGGAGGAAAAGAAAGGAGCAAAGAAAACAAGAAAATCTATTGTGAACTAAACTATAATCATATGTCAACCCCTCATGAGAAATCTCGGTTGGGGATTTGACTCGAAGTTTGAAAAAGTAATTTGAATGAACTTTATTTCGGGCTAATCAATCTATACATGCGTTTTCATCTTTAGGCTTTGATTACGAATTTAAAGAAAAAGGAAATGTGTGTAGATTTATTAGTCGGAAACAAAGCCTAAGGTACTTTAAAATAATTTCAGCCCTATGAGTGAATGTGAGCATACAGATTTGAGAAACATAGGGATGGAACTATTTCGAAGTACCTGCACACCGGCCCAACACTGCGCTACTATAGATATTAGAAGATAGTCAATTTAGCTTTGAGATTTAATTCAAATTCATATACTTGACCATGAATAAAACTATATGACTATACAACTGGAAATGGTTGTGAATAACATAAAAATTAGTTATAGTAAACTTATACATAGCATATTACTTATTGTTATAACGAATAGATTAGTGGATTAAATTAAAAATATTTTATAAATCAGCAATGCTATTTATAGTGACAGATATCATTCCGAAAGTTTCAACCAATTAAGTAGTGTTTTTTTACGGAAAACACGGCAAGTATTGTTTGTATGTGGTTACATGTTTTATACGCTAAAGCCATTGTGAGATTGTCGTGAACCAAAATTTCTATTTCAACCATTATCTTTTTATAAACTTAGAAGTTGAATTTGTATTTGAAAATCCGACTCTGACCAATTGATAGAAAATTACATTATCTTCTCTCATTCAAACACACTTTCAGAATTATTCAACGGTAAGATTCTCGTTTAATATAGAGATGAGTGTATTTCATAGATGAGGAATTTCTTGCGATTGTAAATAATAGGGAATAGGTAATAATTGGGTTGAATCATGAACTGAATGTATTCTTTCATCAATGCGTTTGTTTTTTTTAAGAAGTATTTTCATCGATGCGTTCTTTCTTTTCATTCTACCAATTTTCCAATTCTTTTGTTAGGATTCTAACATTTGATACGTTTCTTTAGATAATTGTTGCACTACTAATGTGTTCAACTTCTACTAATCCTGTCTACTATTGTTAGATGGGAAAATTGGTATGTTCTCAATCAAATTCATGCACCCGTCCTCTTATTTGTGATGTACAACGCTCTCCTACTAAATTCAATCAGCGGTTCATTGTGCAATGCAGCACCATCTTGATTTGAAGATTTATTCAGAGATAGTTCAGGCTTAACGGCTTGTTGGTTAATCAAGCAAGTGTGATCACTAACCTTAATTCTAAGCTCACTGCTATTCATGAAGATCTCAAAACTTCTTGGAATAATGGTTATCCTTACGTGGTGTGTGAATTGGATTGGCAACCGTGAAGCAGTCTCGAACTCCACATTTGCATTGTTGTTTATCTTGCCTTACGGAGCTTGGCCAGAGCATTCTCGCAAATGCCACGGGATTTTGAGGCCAAGGTCTTAATTGTCTTTCTGCTTCTTTTTGTTTCTTACTCCCCTTTGATTAAAAAAAAACTCATGTGGGGTGGCGTTTGCATTCATGATCACACAAAATTTGCCTGCATATCTCAGTGCCCCTCTTGGATTGATGTCCAAGAAGAAGGAAAAACAGTTGCCTCCTTTGTTATGAACATTTTTCTGTCAATTTAGTGTGTGCTTGCTTGTGGCATTCCACGCCAATTAAACGTAGGTTTACATTGAAGCTCCAATTAGTAGCTTCATCTCAATCGTGCGAATAGACACCCTAGATGCAGTACCAAACACGGTATTATTTGGCTTATTACATTAATGGATAACAAAAACAAACATTTGGGGCAAGATATGTAAGTAACTTCTTTGTTGTCTGAACTTCCATTATTATTTGCTATTGGGAATATAACTTCCCAAATCAATGAATAACTCCCTTTCACCCTCCCATAATTTGTACAGTAAATGATAAGTAAAAGAAACATAAAGTTCAGCAGATCTAACAAAAAAAAAGGTCAGAAGAAAGTCTGGCCTTTAAATGGAATAAGACCCATCTAATTAATGGACATAGAAGATATGAAAAGCCAGGTACAGTATGCAACATAAAACCTAGAGCTTCTTGATAGAAATTGTCCAAAGAAGATCTGAATCAGACTGTACTGTTACTATATCTCCTTTTACAATATTTGATGTGCTTACTAAGCCACCGAATCTCATCTCTGTGTCCTCTGAAATTGTTGTCAAAATAAAATGTTAATCATCAGACTCCACTAACAAACAAGATCACAACGGAATGATTGAAAAAAGAAATTAAAGATAATGATTGATCAAAACATCATGTATATACCGTCATGTGTTGATATTCTACTAGACTGATAGTTAGTTTATTTATTTACTCATAAGGAACACAAGGAAAAGTATTCCATCCTATAACTCTAATTAACAACAGTCATGCAAGAATAAAAATAATGCATCTGGAAGCACATTTTCAACAGTTATAAATTTACAGTTTAAGAAAATAAAATAATCACATAGCATTATTATTTAACAAAATATGCAATACTTACTGAGGTCCCACTGGAGTCCTGTGGTTGTAGAACTTCCGGATGGCATCCCAATAGGAACGAGTCCACAATGTGGACCCTCGACAGAAGATTGAATGAAGATCTTATGCGAATAATTCTTCGGAAGAAGTTGAATGAGGCAATCATCAGATAGAAGGATAATGCGCGTGTTGGAAAATCGACAGAGCACATTAATATTTCCAATTTCGTGATCAAATCTCCCACCAAGTGCTCCAACAGCAAGAATGCATAGCTGCCATCATTTTGAGAGATATGTCAAGCTGAGATTAATTCCAAAAGGTACAACTAAATATACAAGATTCAAGCAGGGATAAGGTCTAAGGACTCATTTATGTTCTGTGATAGGCTTAGATAGTTTTTAGATATACACAAATAATTCTTTACTGTCAAGCATGTATGAGGGTTCATACTACATAAGATTCAATTAATTTCATTTATCCAAAAACTATCTAAGCCTGAAGTTGAAATTGACAACGGTTCACTCCCCCGTCTCCCCCTTGCAAAAGACAATAATAAAGTATCACCAGATATTTAACTTACCTCTGATTTATCAGTATTTGGTATAAGGTCACGGATGTATGCAACACATTTGTGTAAATCTGTGGTGTCCTGATCTTGAGACTCGTCAATTATCTTCGTCCCCTGCAGGAAGCCAAAGACCATAAGACCCTCAACATGATTCATGGAATGAAGACTAAATACAAAGTAGCAGTAACATAGAAACCAATAACAGCAGTTTGGTGTGATCCAGAAAATTGAGTTCTTAAATCGTTGTCTCCATTACATGACATTGACAAAAAAACAATATAAAAGATATAGATAGGGAGGAATACCAGGTTTGCATAGAAATCAAGTACTTCTGCCCTGATTGAATCCATGTCACCTTTGATTGCATCAGGCTTGTACCTGACAGAAAACTCGACAGTTAGATACTAGGATACCTGTAATCGACTAACCGTAGACTCATAATGGCAAACCAAGCTCTAGGTCACCAACAAAACTAAAACAAGTACTGCCAGTAACACAGAAAAACAACCACTTTTACAGAGCTTTTAGTGAGTCCATTATAATTTATAATCCTCCAACAAATAAACTTCACGTGCATTTGGTTCTAAGGTGGCCAAAATTGATTTTGCATAATTGATTTTAGACGTTAAAAGTAAGTTTAAGATAAAATGATTTATGTCTGGGGATATGTTCATTGAATGTGAGTTGAACAATTAATTTGAGCGTAAAAGCAATAATTCCTAACTTTGAGTTAGAATCGATTGTAGATGCAAAATCAATTCTAATTAGGACCCTAAACATACCAAAATCAATTTGAAGTCTTCGAAATCACTTTTGGTCCTCTCAAAAGTGAATTTAAACATGTACAAAATAGACTATAGGCGGGAATAAAGTTCATTTGGAGAGCTTATGCCAATAACATCAATCCCAAAAGCAATAATGTATAAAGAAGTGTGTTGTGAGAAAAGTTAAACCAACTCATTGAAAGATATTGTTGACTCCACTTATATATGATGTACAACATACTATTTTCCATGTATAGCAAAAAACGAAGCAGTAACTGCAATTGCATAAGTAAAATTAAAATACATGAAAAACCCATAAGTTGATCCTATACACATATGCGAACTGAAAACAAAAATAAGGTAATATTAAATAGTTACATATCTTTAATATTTGGCCATTATTAGCATAAATATACAAGCCTTAAGACCAGAATAGTGTTGGGAGAGTTTATATTTGGTAACATGACTCTCCATAAAAATTACTTAAGTTTGATTCCTAGAGGTTTTGGAGGTAGCTCAATCTTGCGTGAAAAACTGAATGTCCCGCTACAACGAAAAACTAACTCCGCTTACTTGAGGTCAATCCCTAATTAAGTAATGGCAATGTATCAGAAGTATTTGGATCTTGTATGTGTCCCAACGGATTTGGATCATCTAACTTTCATTTCTCAACCTTTCTCTACATTTCTCTCTATCTATCTCTTGATTTACTTTCTCTAACATCTTTTTCCCTCCATTTTAAACATCACCATTTCTGCTATTTTACTCAAATTTAGTCTAAAGTCAACTCTACCTTTCTCGACTTAAAAAAGGTAGAGGACGCTTGTCCGTGCATCAACCACTTGCGTTAGATCCAATGGTTCCTTTTCTAATTCTATTACCCCTAAAAAACAATTAATACAACTACAACTACAGCTACTAATAATTTAAAACCCCGGTCCCCACAAATAATACGTAATGTAGAAGTTTTTGTAAAAAATAGCAACTTTGGAACCTTCAAGAAACTAATTGAATAGAGTAATCATTACAGACGTGATGCATTTTGCAACCTTATAGTTATACCTAATTAGTATTATTAATTTATTTAAAAAAATAAAAATCAAAACTCCAGAAATCGTTACTGTACTGAAAAAAATGATTATCATTTTGTGGATAGGACCACCGGTGAATGGCACAGCCCCCAAAAAAGGTGAAACACAGAGTTGTAAACATAAAGCCAAGAACTAAACTAGAAAACAGTGCACAATTTCAGAACCAAATTGGGAAGAAAAAAAAAAAAGGTTGTACCTGGTACGAACATGAGAAGGATTTTGGTGAGGGAAGAAAAGAGGCATTTCATCATACACACGGTTGGCACCTCCATCAGCGCAAACTCGTATATGAGCTGCAATAAACAATTATCTTATAATATATAAAAAGAGGGTAAGAATTGAAAGGATGAGGGGTGCAGGAAGAAATACCGTGGTCCCAAAGCAAAGGAGCGAATTTGGGAAGGTTTTGATTGAGAATAACAAGAGCGTATGTTAGAGAAACGGAAGAAGAAGAAGAAGAAGTTTCCGGTGGAAGAAGAAAAGTTGAACAATGACACATCAACTCCATCCTGTCCTAACGATTGATTACAAGAGATGTTTGTTTCTCTTCTCTTCTCCAAAACCTTACTGCAACCTTTTTTGTTTTATTTATTTATTTATTTATTTCTACTAGTAAGATCTTCCTCTCTCTTTTTTAACATTCACGTCATCGTCATCATGAATGAACACGCTACTAATTGTAAATTTGTTGGTTTCGTACTTGTTTGGTCAATCATAAAGTTTGAAGTTTAGCACCGTTATGTTATTGTTATGTTAAGCTGCCTAGGTCTAATATTAGACGTAGGTCGTTGCTAAATTACAACTGTGTCCCCACGGATACACTGTGTATGAGCTGGCTAGCTAGTCTCCTCTTGTGGTCAAATCTTGTCCAACGCTGCATCTTTCTTTCAATTCTTTTTTTAATTTTCTTATAAAAAAAGTGAATGAGAATTTGAGTTTGATATAATTGAATTTAAAAGAATTGATTTTATTTTTTTACAAAGAAAGAATTGATTTTTGAAAAATTGATTTAATAACTTAAAATTGATTCTTATCAAAATTGTTTTTAAAAATATAATTATCAAAATGGGCTTTAATTGTATTTAAAACTTTATTTATATTTTATTTTAAATAATTGTTTAAATTTATGTTATGTTATTAATTTGAATTCTGTATAGATTATACGAGCTTGTAAAATAAAATACTTTTTTTTTTGTTGAGAGAAATACATTTTTTATCGACTAAAATAAAATACATATTATAAGCATGATTGAACAAGTAAAAATTGAAAATAAAAAATAGTTGGCCATGATATTAGGGATAAAAATACATGCTTGCGTGAGAAAGAAAAGAAAACCAGGAGCATGGTTTAGGTGTAAAAAAACAAGGGCATAATGTACAAACAAGGGTATTATATAAAATAAGAAAATGCTAACAAGTGTCTTAAAGGCATTGTTTAAGCATCTAAAAGTAGCAAAAAGTGAAATTGAGTTGGTTCACCACATAAGCTTTAAATGTGACCTTCAAGCTAACACACGTTTAGGCTGCATAATCAATTTGCCTATTTTAAAGTCAAACAAAAACTTCTTATGAAATTGCGTTTCGTTGCTCTAAACATGAGTTTTGGTGCACCCACCGTGCAACCAAATAGGTATTAATGTATAAGCTACTTCCTCCATTCCTTTTTAAGTGTTTTTTAAGAAAATTTCCATCAAAATAGCAAAGTGTATTTTTTCACGTTTTCTTCCAATTATACCCTCTTTTTAATTCAACAATAAATTTATATTTTTTTGCACACACTTTATCTTTCCAATAAATTTAATATGTTATCTTTTTCTCGTAACAAATAGTTGTTAGTTATTATCTTTTTCTCCAACAAATTTCTATTTTTTTACGCGCTCTCTCTCCCAAAATAAACAATTGTCGATTTTTTAAATATTCCGCACATCTTTTAAATTATTATAAGTCAATATAAAAATTATTCCAACTTCACATTAATCAAAAACTAAGAAAAACTTTACTTCCTTCCAACTCCTTTAATCAAAGTTAAGACTTCAACTATAGCTTCAACCAATGCTAGATTCGCATTGTGCGACATCTTATTTATAGAATTTTTAAATTTATAGAATTGTTATTCATCTTATTTATAGAATTTTAACTCTTCTTTGAACCATTGTTTGTAACAAAATTTTGTTTAAATTTGAAGATAATAAGAAACAAACTTTGTTTAAAAAAAACAAACTTTAGCTTTCCAAATAAATAACATTAATTAGATTTATTGAAAAAGTTAAGAGTGATTGAAAAAGGGTATAATTGACAAATCATACCCTAAAAATACAAAAATGACAGTTAAATAGGAACGAAAAATACACACTAAAAAGACACTTAAAAAGGAACGGAGGGAGTAATATATAGATACATGTATACATTACAAAAACAAAAAAAAATATATCTCTCTATCTCTCTCTATATATATATATGAGTAAAAACATAGACACTTGTATAAACATATGAGTAAAAATTAAAAAAAAAAAAAAAAAAACATAGACGCTTGTATAAATTACAAAAAAAAAAAAAAAAGTCTTTGTATTAATATAGTGGTAAAAATTAGGTGCCACGCCATGCCTTGTTCAAGTTCGTCCATGCATCATGGTACCGACAAAATCTAACACTCTGCCACCCACACTTATGATGGTCTCCGTCAGGTACCCGTAGTGGAAGAAACATAGAAGACCCCTTGCTTACCAAAATTCCAAGCCTAGTAGTCTGATCCAACCAAGAAATGGCGTTCCTCTAACACGCCTAGCAATTGAACCAGTGGCTCTAGCCCCCATTTAAACATGTTCCTTCCGCGTCATATCCCACGTGACCTCTATCTAAAAGGGGGCTCACCAACCCACACGTCCTTCCAAAAGTAAGTCGAGCGTCGTCTCTTGTAATTCCAGCCACACCCCTTGAACACCAATCTTTATTGCCACAACACCCAAACATGTACCAAGAACGAAGACCCCCTTCCACCAGGCATAGACCCTCCCAGCCCTCGACGACCCAATCTTACCAAATTAACCACGTACCGCCCACAAAGGATCTCCTTTCAAATACTCGACCTCTTGAGAGCAACCTCCGCCTCCATTTACCCACCATAACTTCCCCAACCTTAGATCTCTAATCCCTTAGCCCCTTTTTGATGTAGGTCTACAAATATATTGATCCGAATATACTAATCACCCGAGTTCAAAAATCTGGATTCAATATTTATTTTCTAGCGGTAAATCAAACTCTCAAAGATAAGTTTTCAACCAATCTAGCAAATCAATAAAAAAAAATAGAATTTATATGATTATTTTTTTTTACAAAATTATAGTTATTTGATTGAATAAAGAAGAAATTTATAAAACTGTAATTAATAGGAAAGTTTACATTGAAAAAAATGATACATTTATTGTATTTTAACAAAAAAACACTTGCTTACAATAGTACTAATGATTTGAAAGTCGAGTTAAAAATAATTAATTAATGTTGAATTCAAAAAGTAAAATAATATTTATTTTATAACAAAATATCTTGTTTGTCAAAATGGCATTTATCTTAAAATGTAAATAGTAAAAATTAAACCAATGAATCAAACTAAATTAAACGTGTAGGGTAAACCTACAATTTGGTCATTCTCAATAGATAAAAAAATACATGTTGAGAGAATTCTACCTCACATAACATCAAGAGTCGTATTTTTTTTTTGGTCAAGACATCTAGAGTCATTTTAATTAAACTAAACAAGTATTATTTTAAATTAAACTAAATATTGTGTCTTTAAATTAAATTAAATTAAACTAAATAATACTTTTTATCTATTATTCTCTCCGGTCCTTATTATAAGAAACTATTGATTTTTTAGGTTCATTGTGTAAGTGATTTAATGTTTCGCAATTACAATTTTTTATTGGGTTAAATATGTTTTTGGTCCCCATAAATATGTCAACTTTTTGTTTTAGTCCCTCTAAAATTATCCTTCAACTTTTAGTCTCTGAAAACTTTTCCATCTTCGCTTTTAGTCTCTCCTTTAAAGTAAATTTATATGTAAATTCATAATATTATAAGAATCTCTCCCAAAAAATTTTTAGAATTTTTTAACAAAACATGAATTTTTATATTGTTTATGGTTAAAAATTCAAATTTAATTTGTGTTTTGTAAAATAATTCTATTTTTTTATATTATTTTACAATATTTTACACATTTATGCAAAATTTCATTAAAAAATACAAAAATTAACTTAAAATAGAGACCAAAAGTAGTGATTGAAAATTTTATGGGGACTAAAACTTGGAGGAAAATTTTAGAGGGATTAAAACGAAAAATTGATATATTTATATAGATAAAAACATATTTAATCATTTTTTTATAAAGATAGATTTATAAAAATATTCAAAAAGTTACGATAATTAATTAATGATTAATTTTGAAACATGTAAGAAAACTAAATAATGAAATTGGGAAAGAAACCAAGTTATTACAAGAGTCTCAAAATCCAGAGTGTTTTTTTCTGTTATACGAACAGAATATGCTGTTCGCCAACCCACCCTTGTCTTCTTTTGTTATCTTTTCTTCATCAACGCAGCATTTTAAACGCGCTTCTTCATTCAC
Organism: Medicago lupulina; assembly: GCA_958299785.1. NCBI lineage: Eukaryota > Viridiplantae > Streptophyta > Magnoliopsida > Fabales > Fabaceae > Medicago > Medicago lupulina. The sequence continues at coordinate 4,370,008 of OY283140.1, forward strand.
CGACAATAACAAAATCACTTTTCTGTTTCTGCTTATGTTCTGGCCCTTTCATTTTCATTCATTCATTCATTCCCCTTTGACCAACCACAAAAAAAACTAGATTGGTGACAACAAAAAATGTTAGAAAAGTGTTTGGGAGCTCAAAGGGCGAGAAAATTCCACAGATTTCTTAACCATTGTAAGGTTACAATCCTCTGTCTCTTCCTCACCATTGTTGTCCTACGTGGCACCATCGGCGCCGGGAAATTCGGCACACCGGAGCAAGATTTCGTCGACATTCGCAACCGCTTCTCCTCTCGCAAGCTATCTGAACCTCACCGCATTCTCGGCGAGATTCATTCAACAACTTCATCTTCTTCTCGTTCGGATAGTTCTGCAACTTCAACAACCAATTACAATGATTTTGACATCAATACAATATTGGTCGATGAAGAAGAACAAGGAGATGCATTTGAGAAACATAGCTCCAATGAGCCATATAGTTTAGGACCAAAAATTTCGAATTGGGATGAACAAAGATCAAAATGGATTCGTGAAAACCCTAATTTCTCGAATTTCATTCGACCCGGGAAGCCTCGTGTGCTTTTGGTTACTGGGTCATCACCAAAACCATGTGAGAATCCAGTGGGTGATCATTACTTGTTGAAGTCTATTAAGAACAAGATTGATTATTGTCGTTTACATGGGATTGAGGTTTTTTACAATATGGCTCTTTTTGATGCTGAAATGGCTGGTTTTTGGGCGAAGTTGCCATTGATTAGGAAGCTTCTTTTGGCACACCCAGAAGTGGAGTTTCTGTGGTGGATGGATAGTGATGCTATGTTTACGGATATGGCTTTTGAAGTGCCGTGGGAGAGGTATAAAGACTCAAATTTGGTGATGCATGGTTGGAATGAGATGGTGTATGATGAAAAGAATTGGATTGGGTTGAATACTGGGAGTTTTTTGTTGAGGAACTGTCAGTGGTCATTGGATATTCTTGATGCTTGGGCACCAATGGGACCGAAGGGGAAAGTTAGGGATGAAGCGGGGAAAATACTTACGCGTGAACTCAAAGATAGGCCGGTTTTTGAAGCGGATGATCAATCTGCTATGGTTTATTTGTTGGCTAAGGAGAAGGAAAAGTGGGGTGATAAGGTTTATCTTGAGAATGGTTATTACTTGCACGGTTATTGGGGGATTTTGGTTGATAGATATGAAGAGATGATTGAGAATTATCATCCTGGTTTTGGTGACCATAGGTGGCCATTGGTGACTCATTTTGTGGGGTGTAAGCCTTGTGGGAAGTTTGGTGATTATCCTGTGGAGAGATGCTTGAAGCAGATGGATAGAGCTTTCAATTTTGGTGATAATCAGATATTGCAGATTTATGGATTCACTCATAAGTCATTGGTTAGTAGGAGAGTTAGGAGAATAAGGAATGAGACTAGTAATCCTCTCGATGTTAAAGATGAACTTGGCTTGCTCCATCCAACTTTTAAAGCTGTTGAGGTATCATCTTCTAGCTGAGATGTGTTTGATGGATTGGATTGTGTTGCATATTTAGATGCAGAAATAGAAATTTTGTGTCCTTATCATTTTCTTTTTTTTGTTATAGAAAGTACAGTATGAGAAATTGGAAAGTAGGTTATGCTTTTTTTTTTGGTTTGATATTCTTGTGTAACCTCTCTCTCAGTTTTAAAGCTTGTAGAATTGTATTTTAACACAAATTTTTACGAAGTAATGGAGAAGTTTCACGGTAGCTTTGCATATAAAATATATGGTTGTCTATGGTTCATTGTGTAGTAAGTTTGTAGCTGTTCTATTGGTTTCTTCTGATTGCAGTTATGAAGTTAAAATAGTTTTGGACTATCTTGGCCTCTTACTGTGTTTGCTGATAACATTTTTTCCTTATCATTCATTAGTTAGTTTAGTTAGATTTATTTCTGCTATAGATTTAGTTCTTCTTCATTTGTAATTTTTGTTAAATCAATTGATCAATAATATAAGTTTTTTAGTTGATAAGTTTATCAGTTGTGAACTTCCTCACACCTGAGCCGCAGTATAAGGACAACGGAAATATTGAGATTGTCACTGGACTACACGTTTACAGAGGTAGATATGATTGGAATATAAACACTAGATAGAGATGCAGAAAAAAAAATACAATTTTGTCTGCATTTTTCCTGTTTTCTGTCAAGTTGATCTTGCTTGGTTTGTACTCTGCTTTATCAGCTGCTCTGTATTTGAGTGATAATGATCTAATTTTAACAATTCATAATAATTATAACAAGTAATTATGAAAAAAAATGGTGTCATTTGTTTATGAAGTCAATATATACTACATTTTAGTATTACGCTAAGCTCAGAAGAATACGAAATCACAGAGACCATACATGAAGTAGGGAAACGTTGTTGAATATTGTAATCCAGAATTGATTCTGTTAGTTAGTTAGTTACAAAGTCAGTTTGTTAGTTATTTGTAGTTAGTAACTACAAATAAAGAGTGTGAATACTCAATTGAGTGCAATTAAAAAGCGTGAATAAAATTCCTTTCTTTTCACATCCAATTCTCTCAGTTTTACAGTGTGTGCTGTGTGAGTTTCTCCATTTCTATTTCTTCATTCTCCAACAGAAATGGTATCAGTGAGCTAGGTTTAATGCTTTTGTGACTCAGTGAGAGTTTAGTGTTACTTGTGCTGTGCAACACAGTGGCAGGTTTGAATGGATATTTTCTAGGTAACCTACCCATTCTTGATGGCATGAATTGGGACAAATGGTGCGCGCAAATGAAAGTGATCTTTGGATTTGAAGATGTGTGCGAGGTGGTGCAGAACGGGTGTGTGGAGTTGAGTGCAAATCCCACAGATAGGGCTGGAAATGAGTCGAGCTGAGTCGAACTTGGTTCAGCTCGGCTCGACTCGATAAAAAAGATTGTTTGGCCATGTTTCTCATACATCAATGTGTGGATGCTGCCCACTTTGAGAAGATTGCTTCTTTTGCTACGACAAAGGAGGCTTGGGACACGTTGGAGATGAGTCGCGTGGGTGGAGACAAACTCAAGAAAGCGAGACTTCAAACATTGCGGAAGCAATTTGAATTGTTGCAGATGAGGAATCTTTAAACGATTTCAGAATATTTCACTTAAGTGTTGAGTCTTACCAACTCAATGAAAATATGTGGTTATAAAATTTCAAATTTAAAGATAATAGAGAAGGTAATGTTTACCTTAACCCTGAAATTTGGCTACATTGTTGTGATAATTGAAGAATCCAAGAACCTTGATGAAATGAAAGTTGAAGAACTTCAAGGTTCATTGGCGGCATATGAGCAGCGAATGAATGAAAGAAATCTAGTGATCAAGCCTTGCAAGCGCAGCTAGCAAAGAATAAAGGTGGCGACAAAGGCAAAGGTGGAAGGCTAAAGGCAAACTTTGAAAACAATATCAACTTATGAGAATTTGCAAGGACTTGTGGATATTATTCGAGTCACTTTGAATACACACACTGATGAATGAAATGGTTTTTCCTACCGAAGGAAATATAATTAATTGCATTCGTTATGTTGATCCTAAATATGAGACAGTTGATATTAGGAAGGGTTTACATTGTGCAATTGAGAACCAGAAGGTGTGTGAACCCCTTACGTGGTTTGCCGAGTCATTTCCCAGACACAATCGGGTTAGGATAGAGCAATTCCTTGCTTCATCTTCAGGAAGATCAGCGATTTGGCGTCTTGTAAGTTGTAACAGGTAAAACTATCTTGTTTTTCTTAGTTCCTTGGAGCTTTATTACTTGTTAAGTTACTGATGTGATCACCTTTTGTCTTTTATATGTTTTTATTAGATATGAAGCTTCATTAATTCTAAAGAGATTGTGTCTTGAAGAGCTTGTGTTGGGTGATGTACTTCAGATTTTGGAGATTATAATCACAATCAAGAAATGGATTATACCTTGTCATTCTAGATGGCAGCCGATTACTATTCCACTTACAGAGGCTAAAGATGATGATTGATGACACATAGTAATTCTGGTCATAGTATACATCAAAATGTAGCAAAACTATGTGAGCTTTGACATGGATATGAGCTTTTCCGTAGTATATGTACATGGCAATCTTTGAATGATGAATAGCTTCAAGTCATATACCTTTTGTACATTCCCATCTGCTTACTCGTGGGATTTTTGCTGGTATAGAAGATATATAACTTTTTGTACATTTCCATCTGCTTACTGGTGGATTTTTTGACGGTATAGAAAATGAGTGCAACATTGATCTGCTTCTATATGTTGTGGAATTCTCTCTTCAATCTCAAATCTTTTTTCCTGCAGTTAAGCTAGACTTTAATATTTTTTGGATGAACCTACATGTGTCATCTTATTAGAGACAAATTTACTCCAAATATGAATGTCTCTTTTAAAAGATACACTCTCTGGTCACAAATACAAACAAAAATTTATATTTTACATTCATTTAATAAATGATATATGTTGTCTACAATAAAGACCACATACATCATTTATTGAATGAATCTAAAACATAAACTTTTGTTTATATTTGTAACAGGAAGATGTATATAAATTTGTTCTAAAGAGAATAACCACGAAACTCATACACTGAGAAGTGGGTATTTATTAGAAACAAAATTACTTGAAGAATCATTGGACATTAAATATAAATGTCTAATGAGATTTAAGTCTAAGTAGTCCGCTATTACTTGAAGAATCATTGGACATTAAATATAAATGTCTAATGAGATTTAAGTCTAAGTAGTCCGCCACTGTAATGTTATTTGTTTGCTGTTGTAAACCAGCACGAGATCAGTAAAAATGTAATGCTAAAAACATCTAATGCTAGACACGCTAAATACTAAATCATCAAAAGAAATGTTTGGAAGACTGATTGTTAATGGTAAAGAGCTACTAATAATAATAAGTTAAGGTGATTCAGAGACGGTTTTGAGAATTTTATATAACCTTCGGTAACCATACATCAAATACATTAAATCACTTTCGTTAAACCTATCTACACTTAGTGTGAGATGACCAAGTGATGTTATGCCTTTCATTTGTGTGATACTTCATCAAAAGTAAAGATTTTTTTGCAGAATGAACGTTCTTTGAAATAAATAGTAAAGTTCCATTTTTTTTTTTTTTAGTTTTTGTTTAATAGAACGCATACATGTGAAAAAAACGAATGAAGATTTTTTTCATTCGTTTTGTATTGTAAAAAATCTTTACATTCAAAACAAACGCATACATGTTCTGTCGTTCAAATCTCAGTCTCAAAGGCAATGATAAAAGCACAAAAATGCAATATTCTATTTACATTCTTCAAATTTAAGCCATACACTAATCATATTTGGACGTAACAGTACAAATACAAAACGTCTAACCCAAGAAAGAAAGAAAAAACAACAGTGGGAATCTACATTTATTCAAAAAAAAAAAACAGTGGGAATCTACATATTATTTACACCTGGTGTGTCCAACACAACATATGAAACTGGCTATTTATGTTTCCTCCGTTACAAGATTCGTATACTAGAAGCCTACAACATGTATTTTCAGATAAAAATGAGCTTAAGATTTACAAAGAAAAGAAAAGCAATCAAAGCCAAACAAGGCTTTATCAAAGTAGCAGCAACGGGATTAACCTTCCCAAACAATCGCATACACCCAAACAAAGTCACAAAATTTCCAAAACAAACCACCAACCCAAAACTCGTTGCCCCAAATCCAAAAACAACAGGGTCCCACAAGACAGTGTATAGAATCTGAAGCAAGTAAAGCAAGAGAGCAGTTAGATCTCTATGAAACCCACCATTAGCCCAAACCATCCAAGCTGAAAGTCCCATCAAGAAGCTTGAAGCAGGTAACATGAGGTGTAAAGCCCATGATGGTGGAAACCAAAAAGGCTTTTTAGAACCGGTTATTACTTCTTTGTTGTGGTTTGAGAAAGTGAAAGAAGAGGATATGTAAATAGATAAAAGGGTTATTGAGAGAGGAAATGAAACTGCTATTATGAGTGATCTAAGACCATGTTTAGCCATCTTCATTCTTTTGTCTCTTTTGTGACTAGCTGTTCCATTTTTGTCGTTTGTTGTGGTGGTGGTTTGGTCGGGTGTGATGATTCTTTGTTTGAGGTCTGTGGTGGTAGAAGAAGCCATGAGAGGAGAGAAGAGATTGAGATAGGAATGAATGTGTAAGAGAAGTGATGATGATTGTTGGAGAGGAAGTGAAGGTGTTGTGTTATGGTTTTAAAGGAGAGAGCGTAGAAATAGTGTGTGTGAGGAAAAAGTGAGTGACACATGGAAGAAGTGGAGAGGGTTTGAGGGAGAAACATTACGCGTGTGCAAATGGTAGTGACAAGACCGCGTAAAGATAGGAATGAGGATTAAGTTTGTTTCTGTTTCTGTTTGATGATGTTGACGATCATGCTGTGGAAGCTGATAGTTGCTGCACGTGGCCAATACTTTTTTCACATTATTACACACAACATCAACAATAACATCCGTTGAGCTCAAATTCAGTCGTGTCTTTGCCGACGTAGCACGAAAATAGTAAGATACAAGACCAAAACTTCCATAATCACGAGCATAAATTACATAAAATATGAAAATATATTAATATCTCCTTTTCCATTTTTTATCACTTGACTGTGTGCTTAAATCTAAAATATTTGTAATTGTGACTGTAAAAGTCTTGCTCAAAGACACAGAGCAAAATCAAATTGTTTCCTGATTTTTTTTTTTGTGTGCGCTACCTTACGCGCCACTATCAATAATCTTACTTTCTCTCTTCCTATACACCCCGTCACATTTATATACTCTTTGATTGACTCACTCGTATTCCTTCCAAAACTCTCAATACTCGTCCCTAATCTTATGGATTATCTAGCATCATCAACATTTCCGTACTCAACCTAACTTTAGCTTAAGATAATTCGGAATCAGAATTTATATGTTCAAAATAATCTCATACAGAATATTATATTAAATAATGGTTCTTTGTTTTATTTTAAAAAATAATAATACTTTAAGGAAAAATGAGGCGTATAGGTAGGAATCATGTACATTTTAAACAATAATAATTGAGGGTGTGTTGATATACTACACCATATTTTTTTCTAAGAGAAGTATTATCAAGACACTTTTTAACAATTTTTTTTGTAGAGAAATATTTTTGAACATACTCTTTTGAATTGATTAAATTTATTTTGGTCAAACCAAAAAAAACATACCGAAAAGTATGTTGTTTGTGATAATAGAAAAGTGTGTTGACTGTGTTGTGTTCATTATTTTGGGAAAGTTTAGTTTGCACATTTTTTTTTTACAAATTGCAAAATAAATATATACGAAATATTATACATCTAAACAAAACTTGTGGCTAAAGAAAAGTGACTCACCAAAAACTGAGCATTAATAGTTGCTACTCAGCTAAAGCCGTCAAATTTTCTTATAGAGTAATCACCCTCTTGGTGTGGGTGGAGGCAGTGAGAAACAAGTTTTTGAAATATAACTCCAAAAAGTTGTTTTTCAGAATTACCAGCAAATAGGGGGCCAAAATAGCAAAATTGTTTGAAATATAGTTTTGATGGCCCATGCGGTTTAGCCAAAAAACGAAAAGTAAAGTCAATTCGACCAAAAAAAAAGGGATGATTTCATAGTTTATTAAACTTGATTCACTTTAGGTTGTTGTAAAAAATGGAAATCGGAGGCAGAAGATTGAAAAACACAGAAACAATGGCGGTCGAATCAGTTACACAATCAGCACCACCACCGAGATCAAAACGAAAAAACATATTCACGGAAAAGCCGAAAATACCCACAGCAATTGCTCTTCTAATTGCCGATGCAATCTTCGTCTTCCTCATAATCGCATTTGTCCCTTGTAAGTTTCATTGTTTCCATATTCCACGAATCGAATCGAGCTAATAATAATAAAATATCTTCAATTTCAGATACAAAAATAGATTGGGATGCTTACATGTCACAGGTTGAAGGGTTTCTAGGAGGTGAAAGAGATTACAAGAATCTAAAGGGTGATACTGGTCCTCTTGTTTACCCTGCTGGTTTTCTCTATATTTACTCTGCTTTTCTTTATCTTACTGGTGGACATGTTTACCCTGCTCAGGTATTCACTTCATTTTAATGTTTCTTATTTACTTCTTCATCAATGCATGCAATTAGTGATCCATGTTTTTCTTTTTCTCATTGCAGATTTTGTTCGGATTTTTGTATATCATTAATCTTGCAATTGTTCTCTTTATCTATGTCAAGACTGATGTGGTAAGCACCAATTTCCTCTGTAGCTAGTTCATTTTGGGATCCAAATTTCGTTGTTAATTTCCTTGTTTTTGAAATTTCTTACAGCTTCCGTGGTGGGCTCTTTGCTTGCTTTCACTGTCAAAACGAGTACATTCTATCTTTGTTCTTCGTCTCTTTAATGATTGTGTGGCCATGACGCTTCTACATGCTGCATTGCTCTTTCTCATGCACCGAAGGTGGAATCTGGGTTTGATTGTGTTCAGGTAAAGTCTATCTTCCTAACTTATCTTTCCGTAAGGCTAAAGTGTTTCCATGACTAACGTATAATTTATTTTGTTAGTGCGGCTGTTTCGGTAAAGATGAACGTGCTTCTTTATGCTCCACCTTTACTGCTCCTCATGCTAAAGGTATTTACTATACCCACTGTCGAGTATGCAGCATTTGTTAATATTACTATCCATTGGCAACCAGAACGGTTCTCATGTCGCTTCCTCTTCTTTTCACACATGCAGGCTATGGATATTGGTGGTGTGTTATTGGCATTAGCTGGTGCGGCATTGGTTCAGGTTCCTTAACATTCTGTTTACTTGATATACTTGTGATACTTTACTGCAAAACTTCTTTGTGGCATTATACCTTCTTTCTGCATTCTTAAATGCTTTTGCTATTTTAATTTCCTCATACAAAACAAAATGCTCTACACAGTGAACAAATCTTTAGCTTCCTGATGCTTTTGGCATTATACCTTCTTTCTGCATTCTTAAATGCTTTTGGTATTTTAATTTCCTCATACAAAACAAAATGCTCTACACAGTGAACAAATCTTTAGCTTCCTGATGGCTGGTGTATTTTTTTTTTCTCAAATATTGTTTTCTGTATTTTCAGGTGAGTTTCTCTTCATTGGCTTCATGATTGATTGGTTCTAAAGGGTGAGATGTGTCTAATTTTGGTGACATTTGTTAACTCCTATCCTGATGGATGACTGCTGCAGATATTATTGGGGCTTCCTTTCCTGGTTTCACATCCAGTTGCTTACATATCAGGAGCCTTCAATCTTGGCCGAGTCTTCATCCATTTCTGGTACTTAGTTTTTTAAGTTTGTATTGTGATATATGCTTGATAAGAATGTACCTACAGACAAATTTAGTCATATGCTAAAATCTAAATCCTCGCTAAGGTCGGTGGTTCTCCTTGGCCTTGCATGAGGGCATTCTTCCTCTAATCTAAATTCATTATTTTTTTTATTTTATTTATAAAGTCATAAAATTCAATTTGAAAGCTGTTTTTCTATGGTCCAGTAATGTTGATTAGACAAGGCAAATAACTCAAATGGGGTATATAAAGTTTATTTTATGCAAGGATCATTAGCAATATTCTGGATCTAAGAAACATAATTAGAGAGGTTCCTCCAGATGCAATACATAGGCTAAAAAGCTGCTAAATATTTGATTCCTTATACAGTGGTTAAATGGAGATATTATTTGTAATTTTTAGGTTACAGCTGTTGGCAAGTGTCTAAAATATATCTGGACTCTACACTCTAAACTTCATGTATTAGATTCAGAAAAACAGCTGATTTTTTCTCTCTATTCTCCCATCCCATGTCTTCATTTGTATATAATTTTTCTTTATTGGTTCAAGGGTTTATGAAATAAAAATACAAAGATGGAAACCTTTTATTAATTCTATCCTAATGTTTCAATCTAAGTGAATGCATTGGTTTCTCCATTTAGATGGATGGAATCTGATAGAACTGGTACCAAACAGAATGTGATTGAACAATACAAGACTTTATTAATAATAATTCTGGGGAATTAGTCACAACTAGAATGTCCCGTATACACATATTACAACAGATACAGAAATATAACAATTAAAATAAGGCTTAGACTCGGGTTCCTCTCCAAGATTTTGAGAGCTTGGTCTTCTCAGCCCCTTCTCCTGCAATATTCCTTAATGAGAGGTCTAACAGAATCCTTCCCACACCCATCTTGTTATTCTTGTATCTGCCAAAGCAGCATATGCTACTCCTTTGTGCAAAACCCTGGCTGAGAGATCATTAACCCGAGTACTAAAAAGAGGATCAGTGGATTTAACTGGCCTTTTACTGGTAAGGATGACTCAAGGTGGTATTTCTGTCACATGTATATGTATAAGGCTATCTCTATCTTTTGAAAAGAACCAACAGACCAATTCCTCTCCCTCTCTCTCTCTCTCTCTCTCACTCTCTCTCTCTCTCTCTCTCTCTCTCTAAATCAATCGTGGGAGATGAAAATTTCACTAGAGGGGTCGATGCTGGGATTTGAAAGGATTTGCGTAATTTTGTAGTGAATGCATATGTATTGCACTTAATACCTATACTCGTTTCACTTAAGTCCAAACATCAAGGGGTACTTTGAGTTTGTGACCGTCCTTTTAAGTTTTTTTTTGGGGCCGAGGGTGGGGTGGGTGGGTGTAAATCGTAATTTACCTTTTATATCGTCTACTTGGGTTTTCTGATATTATTCCCATTGTATGTTATCAGGTCTGTTAACTTCAAATTCATTCCTGAACCAGTATTTGTATCAAAAGGATTTGCAATCTTTTTGTTGGCTGCTCACCTCATAGCACTTGCTGCATTTGCACATTATAGATGGTGCAAGTAGGTATAAACGTTATATTTTATTATTTTCTATTCAGAAATGGGTTCTAAATTTTTTGGTTAAAGTATAAGAAACCCATCAACTAACAGTCAATGGGAAAAAACCTTGTAGTTTAAGAAACCACAATTTGATTTCTTGAATGTACCAAATTATGCATGTTGATTCCCTACAAGGGTTTCTCCTCATGCACTAGGGGTTAAATTTACCCTTCTGCTCTGTACTACTCTGAATTTATTTAGCAAGTCGAGTTACTGAGTTTTGAACCACACGGAGGTTTTCTTCCATTGACCTATAGTAAGAGTGGGTTATGTGCATTATATTTAAAAAAAAAAATCTTGATTATTCTTGTCAAGTTAAACATTTGATAAATTCTTTATCTTTTCTTTCTGCAATAAATAATGTGAACCTAACGTTGAGCAAGCAATGTTGCATGGTGTTGTATGTTGTGCAATAAAGTTCCAACATCCAATAAGATTATAAACTAAGTGTTCTGGACATGGAAATATTGTGATGGCTTAGTGAAGTACAAGATTAGATAAGACAAGGGATGAATATATTAAAAAAGTAGGCGTATCACGTAGTGAGGAAATGATGGTAGAATAGTGTCTAATATGGTTTGGTCATGTGGAAATATAAGATTGATAAAAGCCGTGGTGAGAAGAATTGAGGGAATGGATAGTGACCCAATATTTAGAGGTATAACTGTAGAAGACTAAAAAGAATTTGTAACTGAAACTGAAACCATTAAAAAGTAATTAAGGCTTCTACTCCAAAGACGTGTTTTTGATAGAACATAATCACCTTATTTGTTCCATATAGTTGAGTTTACTCCACTTGGCGGTAAATGTTTTTGTTGTTGTTGTTGTACTGCTTATGTTTAATTCACCATGCCACCGAAAATTCCTATTGTAATTAGAATATATGGGACGTCGTCTATCAAAAACAAAAAAAGTATATGGGATGCCAAGATATATCCGTTTGAAATATTGATGCAGATGGATTATATATGTTTACTTATTTAGTTGCTTACAGACATGAAGGAGGTCTTCTCAAGTTTCTGCATTCAAGATATGTCTTTATGAGAATGAGGTTTGCACTTTTCTTCTCCTCCTCATTTAAGAAGCATGGCAAGAGCAGTTCATCCTCCATCAAGATCCTCACTAAAGAACGTAAGTAATTAGTCTTGTGTTGAATTTAAAAGGATAAGGTCACTTCCATTTTTTCGTGATTGGTGATACCTAATATTGGCTCTCTCTCAGATATTGTGACTACTATGTTTGTTGGAAACTTCATTGGCATCGTATGCGCTCGGTCGTTGCATTATCAGTTCTATTCATGGTAAGTGTGCTGGAAATGACCTTTGTTTTGTTAACGATACTATTACTTGCTTTAGATGCAAAAGTTGTTTGGTTTAATTGTACTTGTCAAAATAATTTAAAAAAATGAAGGAAAAAAGGTTCACGTAACAATTTTTTTCATGTTTTGGTGTAAGTTTATAGCCATCCTTTCATCCTTTTTCACAGTTCCATTAATACTGGTATTTCCATTTTTGCTGTCCTTGAAGATGTATCATGAGCTAACCAACTTTTTCTATTGGTGGCCAATACTAATTCTCTTATATCATATTTTCCCATAAATTTTACCATATTTATGCCGAGCTTTCTTGAACTATTTATGCTATTATGCACAAAATAACACTGCTGTCTCACGTTTGTGGTCTTGTATTCTAACAAATGCAAGGTGCTAATCTTGTAATTTGGCTTACGGTACAGGTACTTCTATACCTTACCATACTTGTTGTGGAGAACACGCTACCCAACATTGATCCGGTAAGTTAACTTACATCCTAGCTTTTGTTTGACTTTTTTTTAAAATAATTTTATGTTCTATTGAATTCATAAATGATTATTTTCTCTATGCGATCAAGTAGATTGATTTTGTTTGTGGGAGTGGAGCTGTGCTGGAATATCTATCCTTCAAACAACATTTCATCAGCTTTACTTTTCTGCCTTCACTTAATTATTCTCTGGGGTTTGTGGTCTGCTCCTCCCGAGTATCCCTATGCAGAAAAAGAACCATCGTCCCAGAAAGACAAATAGAAGTTCAAAGGTTCCACTTCCTCTATTTTGTGGAGGAATTGGATGGCAAGTGATTTTCCCTTATCACTCCTTCCCCTTTGATGTAAATGTCTGTCTGTGGTCTATCTGAGAGATAGTCTAAGAATTGCTATTTGCCCAACTATGTTGTAAAAGAGAATACAGAATTTAGGAGCACCAATCAGTTTAGATTATGGGTGCCACATTTTGACAAGTTTTTGTTTTATTTTCACTTTCATTTATTTATTAGAAAATTTTATACTCAGTCATGTTTTCAGGCTGAATGTATCTTAAAAGGAATTATAGGTGTTTGATAGCATAAATGAGTTATTGTCGTAGTTGATTGTTCAACTTGTCGAGTAAGATTGATATTCTTGCATAGACTTTTTTTTTTTTTTTGGAATACATTCAAGATATACTCTTGGAATTAAATCTTCATTATTATTATTATATAAAATGTGTGTATAGTCTAATACGAATAACATAATTAGATAATAGAAATTAAAATGTGTTCCTCTCTTCTGGCTAATGCTACTGAAAATGTCGTATGGAAGGTGGGTGAGTTAAATAATAAAGACACGTTGACGCTGGAGTTAGTAGTGGTGCTAATGGACCTTTCCCCTACTTATGTAGAGGTGATAAAATCTTAGGAAAATGCTCCTCCTTTTGTTTTTGTTCATTCTAAAAATTTCCAACATAAGTTAACTCACATTAAAAAAATCAAATGTTAGTTAATTCACTTCGGACATTTTTAAGAAAATGACCAATTTGAAAGAGAGAAGAGCAATTTCCAAAATCTTACGTAATGCATGTTTGAAACATAGTGAGTTTCACTGAAGTAGATGATTTTATTGGAGTTTTAAAATATAATTTTGTTAAAATTACCCTCAATTCAAACATGTACCTTTAAAGAAGGAATCACATTGTAACGACTACCTCGTGACTTTTCAACCCACTACTCTAGAGCAGGTTAAATTTATCTTTTGTATGACTCTAAAATTAATCTAGATCAAATTTCATGTTAGGAAATTGTTAGAGGAGATTAATAATATGGGAAAATGTTAGTTTCCGGAGATGAATCTAGGACCTCTTCTTAAGTCTCCTTCAATATCATTTAGCTCACCAATCGAATAATTAATTTACTCGTGATCTAATATAGATTCCAAATTTAAGTGCGACATTCTCTCTTCACTATTTGCTCAAAAAAATTTCTTCAAAGTTCTTGATTTCTTCCATTCACTCTTCATTCATATTAAATCTAGAGACCCGAATAATAACCGACACATGCATTTTTTATGAACTAACAAAAGTCAATAGTGTTGACTCATAGGTCTTCTATTCTCTCTTCGTTCGTAGTTTTTTATTTTTTTAATTGGCTCAACTATTTTTTTAGGGTCTTGTTAACATTTGTTAAGAATTTAAAAATGACAATAATTGATAACTTTCGTGAGTAGTTTTTTAATATTTTAATGTATTAAATGCACAAAATTTAAGATAAAATTTTCACTTTAAACCTCTTGTAATGCCCTTAGAACATTTGTTAACATTTTTTTCTTTTCTTTTCTTTTTCTTTAAGGGAGCGGTAATTTGTACAAAATGGTCCTTTTATATCTTTAACTTTGTGGAGCAAAGCCAGAGAGTTAGCTCACAAAGTTTATTCAGCTTTTGAAACTTGTTGAAGCACTTCCTTTCCATTTCAGAAACGTTGTTCAAAATTCAAATCATGGTAAGCTTCCCTCTCTCATTATTTCCTCTTCTTTTTCTTTTTATTAACTCATATTATATTCATCGTTGCTTGGGTTCTCTCATGCGAATTCCCAATTTCAATATTCAACCAATTAGGGTTTCCAAAATCTGAAAATGTGCTCGTTGAGCCTCGTAAATCTTTACCATGCTCAAAATTTCGAACTTGTTAGTTTCCATTTTCAAGTTTTCGTGATTTTATTACAGATTTTCTGGATAATCAAAATATTAGAGAATGTTGCATCGTTATATGCCATTTGTTAAGTTTTTATTTATCATATGCTTCCTTTTTTTTTTTTCTCTTTTGATGATAGGATGACTCAGAAGACCCAAAGCAAAGCACCGCTGATATGACTGTTTTTGTAAGTTTTTAAACATTTTCAAGGCTAATGTTTTTAGTTCTAATCACTATTGTTCCGTACAAAGTGTTGTCAAATAGCGGCGATTGTGGCGCTGTAGTGTAGCGGCTTCTGAACTAATTACAATTGTTCCGTGATACGCCATTGCGTAAAAAGTGGTGTGAAATAGTAGCTATAGTACTTTAGTGTAACTGAATTCAAACAAACTGCTATTTTTTCGCAATCCGCATTTGACAACACCAATTTTGGCTCTAGCTTATGTTTGTCGAGCCATTACGTACTGATTGGTCCAAAAGTCCATGGTTGGAGTGGGAGTATGCTAGTTGATGTTTGCACTGTTGAGTGATGAGTTCTAGTTAGATGATTAAATTGTTTCTTTTGTTTGTCAATTATTTTTGACCTTTGCCCTCATTCGCTCTTTCAGGTGCAAAATCTTCTTCAGCAGATGGTGAGTTCTATATTCTAGGTTCATGGAGCTGCATTGCTTATTTTAAGTATATAATTAACTGTTGCTAACAATAATTTTGTTTCCAGCAAACTAGGTTCCAGACAATGTCTGACTCCATCATTTCAAAGAATATCCTTTTCAGACATTCTTTAAGTTGTTGATATGATAAAGTTTGTTTAATAGAAATTTGTGCAAGAAACTAATTTCAGAAAATGGTAATTCACGATAGAGATCTTGCTTTTTTCCCGTAAATATCTTTTTTTTTAGAATAAAAATAATATATCATAATTATTCAAATAGGCGCAATCACAAGAGATTTAAATTTCTTTATGTCATTAGCCTGTGCTCTTAAATATATATATTTTACAATGAATATCTTTGGTGAATTGGTTGTGTAAGTTTGGTTATATGTTGTTTAAATGGTTGAGTTGTCTGTCTTGAAAAGTTAAAGTTGGTATCAGAACTCAAACCTATAACACCATGACATATTTACACAACAGCATCAATGGTAAATTATTATCGCGCACAGCTGCTTCTCAAAAAAATTCTTTATAGATTCAGTGCATTCACCTTACAGATGTGCATGATTTATGACCTACAACTTATTGTGATTTGTGTATATGGTGTATCATGTATATTGGCTAAAACCAGGATGAGTAGTTGATACCAATTCTATTACACGGGTATCAGTTTGTATATGTTATGTCATGTATGTTAGCTAAATCAAGATGAGTACTGATACCAATGGTATCACGTGGATATTGCTGAGTTGCCTGTTATTATTCATATTGTTGAGTTTAGTGTTCTCCTTGACTCCATTGTACTTGACGAAATGGGAAGCCGTATAAATGAGTTGGAGCAAAGCATCAATGATCTAAAAGCTGAGATAGGAGTGGAGAGCTCTCCATCACCTTTGGCCCCTGTTAAGTCAAAGGAAGAAGAGTTGAAGGAAGAAGGTTCGGCATAAGATACATCAGGATTTTGTCCCTGTATCTTATGAGTATAGAAGTGATTTGGAACTTAGATATTTGTCATGGAACATATGAGTGCACTCTCTTTTGTAGCTAAAGTTTGTCTCTGTTAAAAAAATTACAGTACTGCTGACTAATTTTTTCTTTTTCCAATTCCAGATGAGCTAGACTTGTTACTATTAGATAACACTATTACTATTGGTGGAGGAAAACTTATGTTATATTGATTACTTTGTTCTCCTTCTGCCCGTTTTATTTGCATGCTCTGGTTGTTTATTCATTCATTTTTAGATTGCACAAACAGGGCAATTCGTGTCCCTAGATCCAAGGTCCCTGTTATGTGAACTGTATTTTAAATATTATGAACCTCTGTCACTTGAATATAGTTCCTGTAAAAAAAATAATGATTTGTTTTTTGAGGCTTTCAATTTCACATCTAGCCACATGCTGGCACGAGTAAGTAGCCTCACTTGTTCACTTAGCTGGTTGCATCCTAAACATTTCCATTACTTTTTTCACTGTTAATAAGGTTCTGAGAAGATTGACCCACATCCCAATGGGGACTGCAATAATCTCATGGAGCAGGATCCAATATAGGGAGTAGGATTTATCTCCTTTTAAGTAAGATGTAGAGTTCCATTGTTATCGTTTTGAGTGTAATGAAGACATACTTAGATATTTATCTTTACAACTATAATAATAAAATTCTGTAGTTTATTTGAGAAATATACAGCAACCCTACAATTCAATGTACATTGCAAAATGAGAAAATTTGGTTGGATGAGGAAACCTATCCTATATATGCCAAACAAGTCCGCCGATGGAAATTAGTTGTCGTCCAACAACAATGAATACTCCATACACTAACCAAAAAAATTATAACAAGACCTGGGAACATCTTGTTATATAAACATCACCAAATCAAGCGAAGAAAAGTGTCTCATAATCCAAGTTGAACTAATGTTTGAAGCTTTAACAACTGATGTTGCTCCTAAGTAGAAATTCAAAGCATTATTTGTCCTCACAAGATGGCGACCTCGTCGATGCCAGTTCAACAAAGTGTGAAAAATATATATTAGTGTGTCAAAGTATAATTTAAGTTTGTTCCCTTTGGTTTTAATCGAATTAACATCCATCATGTCATTGTCTTAGTGTAATGATGTAGAGGAATTTTGATTCAATGCAAAATAAAAATTGCATAAACGTTATTCATATTTCTATCAATCTTTTCGTCTTTCCAATGGATACTAATATTTATACGAACGAACAAGCAAAATGAAAGAAGACAATCCATTTACTACAGCCACTGTATGTCAATATTATCAGTTTCAAGTTTCATTTACATACAATTACGAAAATCAAAGACAGAAAGGCAACACCAACAAAAGTAAAACACACATAACCACATTCATCATAATAACTAGAGGAATATATGGTAGAAGAAAAGTTGAACATCTCCTAAGAGTTACGGCAACGGGTGATGGTGGCACAGCCACGGGAGTAAGGATTTGCTTCTGCACCAGTCTGACAATTGTAATAGGATGCACCCTTATGAGAGCATGGCACGGTGTTCCTCTGCAGTGCTCTGTAGCTTATATAGTGTGTGGTTACTAGGATACGCCGGTGAGACTCTGAATTCATTCCAAACTCACCTTCTTCTATGCACTCTTTTATAGAGCCATGGCAAGCTGGTCTTGCCGTCGGGGCCACCCACCTTAGATGGTGCTCGCCTGTTACACTGCTTGTGGTGGGAAAGATGGACATGGAAACCATGAACAAGTACAAAGGTAGTAGGAGAAAAGAAGCACTTGACATTGTTTTTAGGAGGTGGTAATGAATGGTGAAGCTCCTCTTATTCTTCTCTCCGCTTTCAAGTCTTTATTCATTCTATTTTTCACCATTTTATAGAAGAAGCTTGCTTTGGAGAGTGGGAGTGGGTAAATAACTTGTTTATCAAGCATTTCAGTTTTCTAACATGGGACAACTTTACCAAACTTGTCACTAGTTTTTATTTTATTCTAGTAAAGATCTCGTCTCGTGTGCTAAAATACACGAACTTAGAGGGGAAAAATGCCAAAAAATAGGGTACAATATTGTGATATATTATTAGAAAAAAGATTTTATTTTATGATAAGATAGACTTGTAAAGATCTCGTGTAAGATTGCTAAGTAGCTAAAAGGTTTGTCAGTCCTCGGCCATGGCTTAGGTTCAATTCTACTAGGGATACCAATGTTCTGACGTTATACCCACAATATTGTTTCCCAAGTATTGTTCGTTCTAGACTTTATGTGAACTCTCATCATTTTGTCCTTTATAAAAAAACTTATTAGTTTGTGTTGTAGTTAATTAACAATTATGTTAAGTCGAGTGTTGTTTATAAACTACTTTTTGTTAATTAACTAACTCTCATCATTTTGTTCTAACTTATTGTTCGTTCCCTACAAGTATGAGTGTTGTTTATAAACTGTTTTTACTCTCGACTTCCAAATAATGTAGGACTTTTTGGTGTGCCAGAATAATGGCCTAAAAAAGAGTTGTAAAATTTCACCATACCGTGTTATTAGGTGAAATAGTTTGTTTTACCCTTCTAGTTAATTTCAAGTTCAAATGTGCTCTGATTGCTGAGAAGAAATTTGGTAAAAGTAAAATTAGAGAGTTCAAAACCTACCAAGAAAATGATGTTGAGAATGAAAGGAGCATGGATGATACTAGGTTCGGATTCAAAGCATTAACTGAATGTTGAAAGTTCAGTCTGGGCATAAAATGTATGAATTACGCAGATGTCTAGTTCAACATTGTGTTGTGTCTGAGCCCTTAAAATCTTGATGTTGTGTTTGAAACTTTGAACTCATGCTGCCCCACTAAGACCGTCTTTTATCCCCAAAATCTCGTTGGCCAATTGACATTGAGAAATGAGAACCAGCTTCTGGAAGGAATATCTTGTGCTTATCTAAGTCAATTTTCTTCAGACGGATTGAAATTGAATATTTAAGGTTTAATCACTTTTTTAAAAAACATTTGAGTAATCCAATGGATTGTGACAATGATGATAGAGGGGTGGGTTGGTTTATTCACTAGGAGAATTTCTAAACACATCGACACTGACCCAGAGTGAAGGTGCTTCCTTATTAATGTTGGGAAGGGACATAGATTTTGGTAAAAGCAAGGTACCCTAAACTTACCTCATCCGAAAATAGTGCAAATATGCGAAAAGAAAAGGATTAGTTATGTGTTGCTAGCATTTTTCATCTTTATATATTGGTTCTAAAACGTGAATGTGTATATATAAACTTTATATGAATTGTTATTGATGATATAATATAATATAGTTCAATGGTTCTATTGGTAAAAAATCACATTCTACACTAAATTATTCGAAGCATTGTTATACAAAATTTGACACCTAGTGTCTACTACCCTATACTCTATATACATTGGGGCAATTTTGATTACCTGCAGATTACTAATTTAAGCCATGACAGTAGAAATCTGCATTAAAGTAATATTTCTTCCATTAAAACTTATTAGTTGTAACATTTACTTTGCAATTGTCTATAGTAGTGATAGCGGAGGAGTGAATGTACAATGTTTAGTTTAGTGGCACAGATGAATATTGATGTATGAAATAATAAAATAAAATTCCACCCTCCAGATACTAGGAAGAATAGCAGGCAACATAATACTACTTGTCATCTTTCCAGCTTGCTTAAAATTGCTTCCATTGGCGGAAGTTCCTTTGCAATTTGGTCCCAGTTAGGTATACCCTGCAAATGCATTACTATCTATTAGTATATGTAGATTACTGAAAGTGGCAGCGTATGAGAAATATTACTGCAATAAAACTGCTTTATAGATAGTTTATAGTTGATATGCAATATTTAATAATAATATCCTGAGATGAAAAATATTCCGGCTGCGGACAAAGGACTGATTGAATTAGTTTGTTTAAGCTTATCTAGTGACATAAGCCCTTGTAAGATTGTTGGCAAGAGGGTATGTAAACATCTTATGACATGCTCATATCTTCATAAGTTATTTTCAGCTTATTTCCATAAGCTCTCCAAGACAACTTATGAAAGCAGCTTATAACTTATATAAAAACAGTTTAACTTTATTTTATCTGTTGTTATAGAAATAACTTATATATAAGCACTTATATGATAAGTAGAGCGCTTATACTATTAGCGCCTAATTAAGCTATTTATCCAAACAGGGCATAAAATTAATTTGAAATGCAGCAGTTTTTGTGCAATCATCAAGTTTTGCAAATTGAAACAAGTCATCACAGCAAGAAAGGCATCCCAAATGATGAGATGGTTTTAATAATTCTTAAAATCCAATTCTGCCAATCAAGACTTATCCTTGTGTAATGTTGCTCATAGTTTTTCTTGACATTTAGCCAGCTGATAACAAATGACAATTCTACGTGAACGGGAATAAAAGCAAAACAAGTCTGCTCTGAAATTTCACTTACTCTCCCTGATCTTCGAACTCGCCCATCTAGGCGCAGTATTATGTACACGTCTTCCCCAACTGGAACTCCTTCAGACTTCTGTTGATCTTTTATCCACCTAGTTAAATTAGCACTCGTTAGCATGCAGCTATTACCAACTCTTAGTTGACATCAATCCACACTTTCACTATGTTTATGCCAATTTTCTCCTCATTTAAATGATAACGAGATTAAGAGATGTGCACTCTCGAAGTAAAGTTATTTTACACTGGCATCTAATCACAACTCTTTAATCTGTCGCATCATATTTAAAGTTTTTAAATAGAAGTAGTTGTGTAATTGTTTGTTGTCTTGCCGAGTTTTGATTGGTTGTTAGTGTAAAATAATTTTACACTCACAGTACATATCCTTTAATTAATCTCAATAATAAATAGATTAAAAAAGGCAATTCAATTGTATAGGCAAGACATTGAAACTAAGTACCGTTCCCATTCTGCTGGCGAGACAGCCTCAGCCTTGAACCTAACTTCAGCTTTCAATTTTGATTGTGCAGTTACGGACTGTGTTCGCTTCTCAAAATCTTCCTAACAAAATTTTATGGTTACTTTGCTTCTCATGAAAGAAACAATATTTTGCATACAATAGAAGGGTTCATCAAGGTGCATGGTTATATCAAGTCTCACCCCAATAGATGGAAGAGCCTCAGCAGCCTTTGGTTGACGGCCAAAGCCTTTCTTTTTAATTTTGGTTTCTCTACCTCCTCCCCAGATGATTGGAACTAATAAAACACCACGTCTAAGGAGATCAGTGCGAAATCTCTCTGCACTGCGCAAAGCTAAAGTCACTGTTTCTTTTTTCCCAGCTATTATAACCTAAAACCCAAACCTTAGTTAAACACACAACATTCACAATGAAAAAATAAAGAGCAGAAGTTAAAAAGAAAACGGAAGAAAAAATAACATAGATACTGACCGGCCTAATTATGTCCCTTAGCTGCACAAGTTCAACTACGCGATTGGTTGACAGACGCAAAGGCAATCTTGATAGTGTCTCATTTCGGGATATTTGCGCAATCTGTTCCTCCTCTTTTTTATTTTCCCAAAGGAATAATGCCACAAAAACAACAATACCTGCACATTGCTGATTCCAATGCTTAGTTGTTTAATGAAGCAATACAAAATGTATTTTCTCAGCTTTTTCACAGACACAAGCACACAAACAAAGAGTAAAATGCTAAATTTAACAAATATATAAGCTGAACCTGAATTGTTTTTCACCTCCAATGTTAACGGCAGCATTGCCAGCAGTTTCCAAGATATCTGGAGCACCGTCACCCCCTTGAATTGCACGCAATATCCTTGGTACATTAAAAAATAACGATATTCCTGCAGCTGCTGTAAATGCTACGTAAAAGAATCGTCTAATCCCACGAAATGGTGCTTGAACTTCACTAATAAGTTTTAGATCTCTTCGAAAACTGGAGCCAACATCTTCCCCACCCAGCCTCGCCTGGTAACGTGGCAGAAAAGCATAAAGAATCAATGTAGTTCTTGACAACTAAAGTAAAACACATAAAGATGAGACAACTTAGCATTAGAAAATCTTTGAGAACTAATTATAGCACCTCTTCTTGCAGTTCTTTGAATTCAGGCAAAGCTCTGAAGGAGGCCAAGTCTGGATCATTGAGAATTGTACCAAATTTTAGATTGTATTCCCTCAAAGCAGTGCGGAGACAATCAGCAGCTTTCTTTTCTTCTCCTCTTCATAAAAACAACAAACAAACATCTAGATTAGAGGTGCTCACTTGCCTTAACATCTCACAGTATTTAAGTACATGACTCGAGTAGTTTGTTGAATCTGAGTGAACTAAAACAACTACCATATAGAAGCAAAACTCATTGACTAAAGCCTTGTTTGGATAAACAACTTAGTTAAGTGCTTATAACATAAGATGTAAGTGCTTACGTATAGTTTATTTATGTAACAAAAGATAAAATAAAGTCAATGTTTTCATAAGCTATAGTGGAAAACTTATGGAAACATTTTAACTTTATTTTAGCAGTTATAACATAAGATTTATCATAAGCACTTATAACAAAAGATAAAATAAAGTCAACATGTTCTCATAAACTTACGGAAACATCTTGAAAACAATTCATGGAGAATATGTTATAAACTGCTTCCATAACCTCTCCCTAACAATCTCATAAGCATTTATGCCAGTAGATAAACTCAAATAAGCAACTAAAAACGAGCCTTAAATGCTATTCCTACCAGCATAATTTCTATTGGACATCAGAAATTTATGAAAGCAATAAAAAGAATAATTACTAACTCAAAGGTCATAAAATGCAGACTAGTCTGGGAGCAGTTGCAAGAAATTTATAAAACCAGTGGAATTACTAATTAACCACCTAAAACTATGGAATCCACATTAATTCATTGCAAAAAGATAGCATTATATAGTAATTTATACCTGTATGCATGACAGCAAGCTTTGTTATAGAACGCAGCTTGTGCCTCAACAGGATTCGGATTCAAAGAAAGTGCTGTTTCAAACTGGGACAAAGCATCTTTAACCTGAAGAATCCATGATAAAAAACACAGCTTTGAAGGACCCACTTAAACATCATAGTGTGAATACTAAAAGATAAAAATTTTAAGATAATAAATTATACCCTTCCTTTGGAAAATAGCTCAAGACCCAAATTGACACAAGATTCAGCAGTTTGAGTTTGAGTTTCTGGTGTCTGTGATGAAGAAGAAGAGCATGAAATGAGTGGAAACTGAATCTTGTTATTGCGTGAGCGAAGAAGAATTGAGCTGAAATGAGGAAGAGGAATGCATGGTCTTGTTGTTGTGATTGTACAATTTGATTTTGAGAAGCATAGGAGTTGTTGCGCTGCAATCATGGCCATTGCCACCATGTTTCATATCTTTGTTTTGTTAATGTTCTTATTGTTCTTTCTATTATCCAAACATGTCATAATCTTAACCATTCGGCTGTTGCCATATTCCAACTGCGCAAATGGACGGTCAGGATTTTAAGGTATAGAGCTACCTCTACCTGATCTTAGCTAGTGTCTCCACTTGTTTGAAGTTTGCAAATTATGCACACCAAAACTAATTTTATTTTTTGGATTAACTTATTTGAGAGGTTAATTTATTTAACGTTAAAGATATCATTTGCACACAACTGCAGAGATCAATCTTTTAAAATAACTAAAATTTATTTAAAAAATTCACTTCTCTCAACAAATATTTTTCCTATACGCATCGGTCGAAGATCGAACTTTAGATCAAATAGTTCAATGAACATGTGTTACCCTATTTATCCAAACAACAAATTATGTTTTGAGATTTGTAACTTCAATTAAATATATGGTTATGTGATTTTGTCAAGCATATTATCAATGGATTTAATTTGTATATAACAATAGTGTAAAACTTAAAAAAAAATTGACATGATTTAATTGGATTGAGAGAAGAATGCTAACCCACTTTTTTGGGGTCAAAATCTCATTCTTTTTAAAACAAAGAGGTTGCAGGCATTGCGAGGAGAAGAAAAAATAGCTTATATAGGATCAGAATTAAGTTCCCTTGCTTTTCTAATCTAGTAAATTTGGTCTCAACATTAACATTCCATTCAAGTACTAATAAAATATGCTGACTTGAGATTTTTGATGTACCAAAAGCAACATATTCCAATAAAGTATATGGCACATACAGAGAACAAGAGGGGGAAAAGATCAAGAACAGGGAAGGAAACAGAAGATATTGAACAAGAGGAATTATAATTCTGTTGGACCAAAACAACTTAACTAGTTTCAACACCAACACTTACAATTTTATAAAATACGTTCATCTATCTTAGCAGAAGCTGAACTGTGGATATTACTGATTCTCAAAAGAAGAGTAAATTCCCTCTTATTTAAAATTAAAGGAATATCAGTTATTCTGCTCAATGTTGCGCTTAGCACTCTCCAAAGTGTTCTTCAGCAACATTGTGACTGTCATTGGACCGACACCACCAGGAACAGGAGTAATCCAACCAGCAACTTTAGATGCTTCCTCAAAATCTACATCTCCAACAAGCCTATAACCTGACTTCCTAGTTGGGTCATCAACAGAATTTGTGCCAACATCTATCACTGCAGCTCCAGGTTTTATCCAACTTCCCTTGATCTAAGAAAAAGTAAATATATTGCTATGCATTAAGAAGATTAATAACAGTAGGCTATATTTTCTGGAGTATGAGGCACAGAACAACAGAATTTTCTAAAATTGTGTTTTGGTGTGTGCAGACAAGTATTGCATATACCACTGTCGTTTATAGGAATATCACCGGGAGCAACAATGGATTAAAAAGATTGCCAAGAGAGCTGGACACCACATATCTCCACACAACTTTAAAACATGAGTATATGAGTCGCCTCTCTTATATATAGTTCATTTAGCTCATTATAATTGATGTGGAACTGACCACAAACACTTAAGTTCCAATGAAAATATAATATTAAACAGTATTGCTACCATTTAAAAACTTTATTTATGCGTGACATTTTAGACAAAGAAAGAACCATCCAAATCTGAAAATTGACAAAAACTGTACATACACTAAGTTTTTTAAAAAATAAAACATAGACTTGGAATAGATGTGCAGATAAAGTTAAATATGTTCTGCTAGTTACCATCTTTGCCTGTCCTGCTGCTGCAATAACAATGTCTGCTTCACGTATGATATCTTCTGGTTGACTTGTGTGTGAATGAGCAATGGTAACTGTAGCATCTGCTTTCAAAAGCAGTAATGAAACTGGTAACCCGACTATGTTGCTTCTACCAACCACAACTGCCCTTTTCCCCTTTATTCTTACACCACTTCGTGACAATAGTTCAAGACATGCCTGAATACAAGTAGCATATGTAAATTATATACACCATTTCAAGAAAGTAGTTCAAAAGCTAATTGTAATTGTACGTTCTTGATCGGCATGGGCTGTTTAAATCAAAACTAGAGAAATTCATATATTGTAACAACCTTCCCACAGGTTTTAGGGGGATCACAGATAGTTGTATCTTACTACAGCTTTCTGCCAAGCAATTTTGTTTTTCTACTCGTTTATTTGCAAATATTGTAATATAAATGACTCTTCGCATGAGTAGGATAAAAATGCTACATGGAACAGCAATGTCACGGCTGAAGCTATCTCAGAATTGAAAACTAAGTGCTTTAGACAAATAAAATTGTCAACGCCTTAATGAAAACTGTGCATTAATGACAGATTAGTTTGTCTAAATGAATGACAATAAATTTCAATATATTTGTTGCTGTCTTATCCCGTTCTAATTTAGCTTGTAAAAAACTCTAAAATCATCTTTCTCGATAGTTTTTAAGAAAGATACCCTATGTTACAAAAAAATAAACATGTGAGTGGAATTCATCGAGGGTCTATCCGTAAGGTATTTTTTCGAGCTTATGTCTTATAATCTCGTCTGCTGAACAGAGATTGAACCTGTTTGGTAATTGTCACTTTCTCAAGAGCTTATAGCGTTTTTTGATAAGTTAATTCAAGTAGCATATAACTTAAAGCTTATAACTTATCATCTTTTATATCAATTTTACTCATGTAATCTTAATTTAAAAAATAAATAATAATTAATTAAATATACCATTTTTCATGTCATTTCATATTTATAAACTACTTCAACCGCTAATTTTACCAGACACTACAAATTCAATCGGTTAACTTATCTACTATCAACTATAGTTAGCTTATAAGTCGTCCAATATAAGCTAGTTTATCAGCTATCCACTACTTTTACCAAACGGAACCTGGATTTTTTTCCTACCGATAGAATTTAGTTGATTAAAAGATTTGAGAATGAAGAGCATTTACTTTAGGTGTGCAGGGAACAAAGAGAGGGTCTCTGCCTTTCATGGCAAGCTTGCCAATGTTCAAAGGATGAAAGCCATCAACATCCTTCTCAAGGCTGATTTCAGTCAAAACTTTCTCTTCGTTTATATGTTTAGGCAATGGAAGTTGAACCAATATACCTGCATAAATATAAGAACAAACCAAATCCAATCCAAGCCTTTAAATAAAAAAGAAAATGTAAATAATAAATGTATCTAATGAAAAAGTGACTCACCATGTACATTGGGGTCAGCGTTCAATTCATGAACATGCTTGATTACTTCAGCTTCGGAAATTTGTTCAGGAAGGTCAATGTCGAAGTTTTTGATTCCCAAATCAGCGCAAGCTTTTCTCTTTGTTCTCACATAGCTTTCTGAATCTTGTCTGTTCCCTACTATCACCACTGCAAGTCCTGGAACCTGAAGATGAAGATGATGATGAGAATCTCACGAGAAATTGGGAGGAGGGAATATATCGCGAGAGGATGATTGGGATACTTACCTTGCCGTATTTCTCAGAGAGGAGACGAACCTCGTCGGCGATTTCAGATCGGATTGTTTGTGCCACGGCTTTGCCGTCGATTACGGTGGCCATTTGATCGGAGAAGGTTGCGGTGTACTTTTACAAATGTAGCTTCGCTAACTGTATATATCATGTTAACAATAAGACCCATTTTTATCTTCACAGCCACCCAATTTAACCTCTCACAGTAATTTTGACATTTTTTATATCAAAGACAAATTAGCTATTGACTCAGTATAAATGTATAATAGAAAGATGAATTTATTCTCGGTATGAAAATTTCATTGCTCAATTTACATTTTATTGTGGTGCTGCTTGATGTGTGATTTTTGTATATATATATTTCGGTTATTATTATAAGCAAAAATCATTTTTTTATATTTATTTAATAAATAATGTATGTTGTCTATTACATAAATTATTTATTGAATGAGTCTAAAAAAGTATATTTTTTCTTATAAAAGTAGTCGAATCGAATGATATATGAAATATTTGATTTGAATGAAAATTATCAACAACTAGAATAGATCTTAAATACCCTCCCATTGCTCTTTTTCTTTTTTTAAAAAAATAAATAGAAACAAACAAGTGTGGATAATATGTTGGTGTTGTGTGGTGCACAAAAATATGTAGTATTTGTGATTTTGGTGAATTAAATTTGAACCATACGTTATTATATGTAGATTTTCGACATTTCTTAAAAAAAATTTAAAATTTTCAACATGAAAAACGTGTTATAAAAAAGAGTAGATTCAAGATCCTCTTCATTTAAGATCCTCTCAATTTTTTTTATTTGAAGAGATAAAAACACAAAATATCTTAAAAAAAAGTATAAAGTATTTAATAATGGTGGAACTCATTTAACTAAAATATCAACTATATCTTTTTTGTGTATATCTCTCTCCGTATCATCAATTTATTTTAACAAATGGAGATGATCTTAACTCATTTTAAAGAACAAACTCTTATTTTGATGATTAAATATGTTAAACACAGTTAAATCGATCACTAAAATAATTAAAGTTATTAAAAATTATTTAAATGTTATTTATTTCGTCTTATCTTCAATATAAAAATTAAACAAATTAACGTATTTAGTTTAATTTTTTAACCAAATATATCAATTTTATGTATTTTTTTAAGCATTTAGTATTTGAGATTAAAGGGACTATGTTGCCAATTAAGTCCAAACCGTTAACCCTCCGTCAATTTTGTCAATTTTTTAAGTAAATTCACATTTCAGTTATAAAAATATGTAATTTTATATTTGACTCATTCACCTTCTAAAAAAAATGTTAACTAGTGCCCTGGTTAAGGTTATTGTTCTTCACTCTATATTTTGTTGCTACCCGAGTAACCATCAGATGAACATTAACTTCAATTCATCTTCTCTAAAATTAAAATTAAATTAAGAACTCTAACGTAACTTAAATTTAGATAATTAAATTTTTAGTGTGTGTTTGTTTTAAGGCAAGAAATGTAAATTACATTATGTGGAATGACATTTCTAAAAATAATATTTCAAGGAACAACATTCATACACATGTGTTTGGTAAAAATTTAGATTTTCTTGAAATATTTTAGAAATTAATTAATTTAAAAGATAAAAGTGAAAGTAAATGTTAGTGGTAGCGAGAATTTATAGCAAACTGAGTCGTATTCTCATGGGAATGTTAGATTCTCATCCTTTAACCATGAGAATAACAATAGAAAAATCATCTGTAAATAACATGCATGAGACTATAACATTCCTAGGAACAAATTTTCAAAACAACAATGATACATTGACACTTTTAATGTATACATCTTTTGTACCACTTTGAAAAATTTAAGTTACCCAAATATATGATCTGTGTGACCACATTTTTTAAATGACCACTATTTTTCAAGAATTTATTTGGTTAACTAAGTGGAAAAATAGTGGTTGCCTGAATTTTAATTGCGTGACCACATTTTTTCTGGAAAAATAGTGGTCACACAACTGAAAAAATGTGATCACACAAACCATATATTTAGTTAACTTAAATTTTCTAGAGTTGTAAAAAGGAGTGTACACATTAAGAATGTCAACATATCTTTATTCTTTTCAAAACTTGAAACAAACAAGAGAATGTTGCAATTCCAATATCACATTCCCGAAAATCATATTACAAACGTTGAAACAAACACACCCATAAATTAAAATATACACTACAACTCTTAAATTAAAATAACTTGTTTATGATATTTTAATACTAAGATAAACCAGTCTCTTAAATTACCATAAGACTAAGTATCCAGAAGTCATATTTCAATTGGCAAAATGCCGAAATTGTTAGGCCGGATGTTATGACCGGGGTTCAAACCCCGGTACCTCCACTTGTGTGTGCGAGTTTATAATGACTTTTTCATTTCGTCTATCTAAAAAAAAAAAAATTGGTTTATGATATTTTAATACTAAGACAAACCAGTCTCGATGTTATACTGAATCAAAATTAAATGAGGGGGTAACTTATCCTCCGTAAAATAATGTGATAGACAAATTTGAGTATTATTTTTTGTCAAAGACAAATTTGAATATTATTTTTTTGTCATAGTCAGACTGCAAGAAATTTTAAGGGACTAAATTAGGCTTTTAGTCTTAATGATATTGCTTGCTAAATTTGATTTTGTAAAAAAACGTCATCATTATCTCAGCATTGCATAATTTTATTTTATTTTTGGTTGCATAATTTTACATTTTAATCACAAAGGTGATCCTCCATGATTAAACTCACGTGCAAATTTTCTAGATTCCAGATAAATCATACACAGGCAAGAGGGACCCAAAAATTATGCCACTCCATCTCTGTACCAAAAGTCCGGACGATAACTTTTGGATTTGATGCTTTTCTGTAATTATTTGTTTAATGAAAGATCCCTCAAAACTAATAATAACAACAACAACAACAACAAGAAGAAAGTGCTTCCTTCAAAAAAAAAAAAACAACAACAAGAAAGTGGTTGACAAAAAAATATAACAACAACAAAGTGAACCTTGTACATTTGCTTGCTACTATATTAATTAATCAGTCTTTCTTTGACCTAATAATTAGTCTTATGGTAATAATTATTTCATGTGGCTTTATAGAATTTGGAGTAAAGTTTGAAGGTGATATGAGGCTGCAATTGCAAATGGGCAAACAGTGACAGTCTGATTTAGATATAGTACACAATCCCACTCACACATGCTCTATGATATGAGTATGAGATCATGAGTATGACAGAGTATGTATATGTTAAATGGACTTGCATTGGTTTAAATGATGAGGGTGACTAAACACAAATATAACTTCAACATCCACTCTCACAGCACAGTTCAATTCTCATATAGTTTAAGAGATTAATTTACTATTTTGTACTCTTACAATTTCGAGTGTCAAAATGATTCACTCAAAATGAAATATATACTTCTTTTTTGTTTATATTTAAAATCTTATGATTTTTATTTATATAATCTAGAAAATTTCCACTTCGTTTCATGGAGGGACATAATGTTGTAATATGCAAGGTAGTATGTATATGATACCTTACTGTGATATAGTAATAATAAAAACTTCTATTTTGCAGGCACATAAACACATTATCAAACATTTACTCTGTTTACTATAGATTCCCCTTTCTGTTTACACCATATGCATATTCTAGTATTGTGACATATATCTCCAATCAAAGTAAGAATTTCACAAATGAAACGTCAAAACATGGGTTGTGGCCAAATCTAGCAGAAAAGAGAAATACAGATAGGAATTGAAGTATATCCATTTTTTCTTTTGCTTTTGTTATTCACTCTCTTTAGTAACTACTTAGCAGCTAAGACTAGTTGACCAGCTATAGCACACTTGCATGCATGTGAATTAGAAAAAAGCATGGGCATGTAAAAAAAGATAAAGAAAAAGAAAAGAAAACTTTGTACTGAAAATATACTTTACACATAAGATAGAGAGGGAAAGTAAGATTTCTGGTGTACAAATTGCAGAGCATTACAATGCTATTGGCCTTTTTTAGCAAACCCAAAAAACTATACTTTTTAACAGGTTAATAGAAAGAAGGAAAAAAAAGCTAAACAAGGACAAAGCATTGAAGACCCACACCATACCAGCAAGCAAACTACACCCTATTTTTGTTTTTCCAATCTTGTCTTTGTCCCCACATTTTTTTAAATCTAGATCTTCCGCAACTTCTAATGCAGCTATTGCAAAGTCGGATCTGAATTCAAAAGATTCAAATTTTGAACGACTATGCAATAGCTACACTAGACATTGCGAAATATCCAGATCGTTTTTTTATCAACTAGGTAACTAATTTCTATTTTCACAGCGCATAATACAAAATTCAAACCCCCACTTTCTCTTACACTAAGCACTAATTAACAAGCAACAACACTGACATACACAACACCATCCTCCACATTGTAGCTTTGTCACATAATGGAGCAATATCCACCTTCATATTCTTCATGATCATTATGACCATAGTTGTTGATTGGATGAGAGGGTGGAGGAGGTGGAGGGAATCTAGAGTAATTAGCATGCATGGGCATGACAGGGGCACCAACATAATAAGAAGAAGTGCTAGAAACAGGATATGATGTGTTATAGCTTAACCCATAGGGTGGTGCTACTGCTGGAGGAGGGTGTGGATAGTACATATGTGGTGGATATGGGTTATAAGCATGCTGCTGAGGAAGTACTGGAGGCATAATAATTTCCTTAGGAATGGCATTCACTTTTTCAAGTACTTGTGGTGAATCAATTGTTTCTGTGCTAATAATTTCTTTTCCTCCTCCATTATTTGGAGTTAATGAAGCAGAACCACTTTTGTTCTTCTTTTTCTTTTTCTTCTTCTTTTTAGCACCACCCTCACTTTTATTATTATTATCACCATTATTACTTTCTTTATGATCTGAATCTTCTTCACCATCATCACCTGCATCATCTATGCAACCTTCATGACTACTTTCACCAACTTGTTCAGTACTGTTCTTGTGATCTTTTGATTTTGAAGATTTTTTATCTTTCTTGTCAGGAGGCTTTTCTGGCCAAAGCTCTACTGATTTCCCTGATCTTGAAAGCTTCTTGATGAGAGTCTCAGCATCCACGTTGCCAGTAACTGTAACCTTGTGCTGCCGAGAATCGATTTCTGTTCTGTAAACCCCTATATATTCACGACAATCATAACATTTGGATTGTTAGACTTTAACCAAATATACCATAAGAGTCATACTACATGATAAATTGTGACTAATTGCACTGACAGTGCATCTAAATTAATCTCTAATCATTTATATAATTAATTAGTTGCTTCTATAAATGTTACGAAAATTGTATAAAGAATGTCACTAAAGCACATCCATGATAAAGTTTGAAGTGGATGATAAATTGATAATTATAGTATAATGTCGTTCTAGGATACGATGTCTTAAATCCATGCAACTAAATTCAGAGTCAATTGATCATGTCATTCCAAGACCCTCCAAGACACTACTGTTTGACCAATGTTTAATAAGCTATTAGAAGACTAACACTTAAGTGAAGATATATATGTATATATCTGATAAAATAAATACCATCATGTACTCAGAAAAATATATAATGTATAGTATATATCATAGTTCTAAATTGCGGCCTACAACCGCGGTTATGGCTGCAACATAAAGGCTTTAGAGATCTCCGTAATTACAGCCACATCAACTGTATTTTCCTGTCGCAATATCAAGGTTTGCAGCATATATTAGAACTGTAGTGTATATACTATTATAC
Organism: Medicago lupulina; assembly: GCA_958299785.1. NCBI lineage: Eukaryota > Viridiplantae > Streptophyta > Magnoliopsida > Fabales > Fabaceae > Medicago > Medicago lupulina. The sequence goes on from OY283140.1 coordinate 4,403,186, forward strand.
CTTCGATTCCCTGAAGAATTTTCTTGACTCTTTTTGTGCAGCCATCGCAGTGGATCAAGACTTTTAAAACCCACGTCTGTAGAATGATCATATGTATAATTAGTTACTACTAGGTTGAGCAAAGAATATACAATATAGATGCACAGATTCAGGAATTAAAGTGTGTTTAATTTTGATTACCTGATACTTGAGTGTTTCTAATCCGGGAAGAACTTGTTGATCAGCAGCTGGTTTGGGTGCAGCCATTTGAAATGAAGTTTGGTTGGTACGTAGGTAGCTTAGTGGAGTGGAAAATAAGGGACGAAGAAAGCTTGTCTAAGTGGGGTGTGTTTGTTGGTTTTGCCATGCTTTTAAAGGATGTGAGGAACCCATGTACTGTACATGTATAGTACTAATAATAAATAAACTAATAAGAAAAAAGTTGAAGAAGAAAAGTGGTCGAAATCATCATAGCACTCTCTTGGTGTTGGATGCCACATCCCCATTAACATACATATCCCACAAAAGCCATCACCATTATGCTTATGACATTTAAATCACCAAAGACACGTGATTCAATCACGTGACTCCAAAGAGAATATTCAGTAATTATTAGAATTGTAAAATAATAATAGTACCTCCAAAAGAAGAGACTTAATGGCAAGTGCCCAAATCTTCTAGAGTTATAGTTCTACACTATTATATTATAGAACAAGTGACCACTTTGATATGTGGTTTTACTGGGAATCGGTACATGAAGATTGGTCAAAACATCTAAAATGACTAATCATGCCATATATAAGCAAATATTTATGCTCCTCTTTGTCTTCAAGATAAAGATCTAATCAACGGCAATTTGACTAAAAACAAGAGAAAACAATATGATGGTTAATTTAGAGTGCATACATACATGTTTCCTTTGGTCTTAGTTAAACTGATATCGATCTCAACTTATGTTTTATATGTTATAATAAGGAGGATCACAAACTTCTAATTTTGAGAGTCGACGTCAACCCTCGTTGAAGTTGTAGATGATCTTTTAGTATTATTTGTTTACGGTAGACCATCTATCAATGTAGTCCACAATAAAATATATGATAGGATTTAGCTTGAGAACACTTTTTAAATGGTCCTTTTGCATCAACTCTTGTTGAATCATATTGATCACGCAGTTCTGATCGAGAGCTCTTGGGACAATTATAGTATATCCCATATGATATATGACAAAGGCTCCGAAGGTTAGAAGATTCATATACAACTTACCTAACATTGGCTAATTAATCAAAGATTATGCTTCAACTAACACATGTTAATTTGACGTAAGAACAACACGATAGAGGATATATAATAATTGACTGACGAGTGGTTAGTTAGCTAGTTGGGCTTATAACTGATGAGTATCGATCACTCATACAGATTTCGAGATGACATTTATCACACTACCAACACTACCAAATCCTTTGCTGATGCTCTTAACTCTTTACTTTATTTGTTCCGTCAAATAAATGGTTATTACTGAGCTTTTTATCAAAAATAAATTCGATGTTAACTACTAGTGTCCTTATTACTATAAGAAAGATTTTGGAGAATTTTTCTTTGATTTTTGTGTATTTTATTCTTAAATGTTTGTATTTGAGTTATGGCTAGTACTTTGCACAAGCCAGTTAAATTGTGCCGTGCACGGTGAACAAAATGTTTTTCATCATTGGATGATAAAGGTTCACCAAACCAATCATAAACCCACCACAATTGCAGTAAGTGTCTCACTGTGCACAATAAATTGTACAGCAAAAAGGTTAAACACATACTCCTTCCAGCCTCCAGAAGACAACCACAACAAGAAATTAGTAGCAAAGAATGAAAAATATAAAATGATATCACCTATTGTATAAAGAAACTCTAATCACATACAAAACAAACCTTACGATTTGCGTATGCATGCATGTCATAGACCTCGTCTTTAGAGATAAAAAAAAAATGAAAGCAGATTGTAAAATACAATAGTGGTGCCACGAAAAATAATAATTAAATAAAACAATGGATTATGACTGAAGTGTGGGTGCTGCACTTCAAACCATCAATCATTAGAATAAGAATATAAGATGTTACGGAGTCTATTGGCAAATGATATAACCGTAACATTCAATATTAGAACAAAAACATCCATATCAATACTGTACGATTTGATAATGGATACCAGGTTATCTTCCACTTGGTACAAGCCAATGGTTTTGACAGGTCTTTTGGAAAGATGACATGTTATGACCATTACCAATATTACATATCTTGTCTTATGGAGTAGCCCAACAGTAATGAAGATGTGCAACAAATCATCAATTTAGTGGGGCACAAAGCTTTAAACGTTTCTAAGGCTAATGGAGATTCAAAGCTCCAAATCTAATATATGTAAGAATCAAAATGCAAGTGTCATTACATGAGCTTACTATAATATTTAGACATTTTCACCCATTCCTCTCTTATCTTCACCTTATTTAGACTTGCCCATACTGACCAGTCATAAGTATCCAAGAGCTAACAAACATATTTCCATCAAAAGGTTACAATTATGGATTTGGATTGCCTGCAGTCCATCACACAAAAAGCACACTAGTGGGCATTGGATAGAGATCAGACAGTCCAGATTTCAAATTAAGTATCTCGGAGTTAAAAAACAAAATCAAAATCTACTTTTTTTGCACAAATCGATCTTGATCCAACAACAACGTATGTGTTGACTGCGTGGGCTGCAGACAATCCAAATCCTGTAATTATATAAATGTAATAATATAACAAAAATGTCACCTGAAGTCTTTACGACCGAATGAACTTTTAGTCATTTTTCCAACCAACAGCAATAAAAGTAAAGCACTTCACAAAACAAGTGGCTATAAACTGTTGTTGTTAAATGCCTTCATACATAGAACAACACCTGAGGTAAATGAAGCGAAAATGATTGAGACTCCCTGCCTAGAACGCCAAAACTCATACCATGTCAAGGGTCCAGTGACCCGAACCAAAACGTTCTGAAATTGTTCATTCAAGTCATCTAGTGAACCGGTGTTGTCGATTACTATATCAGCTTTACTCCTTTTAACATCCAGCGGCATCTGAGCATTAACCCTGTTCCGACCATCCTCCTCACTAGACTTATCTCTTGCCAAGAGTCTCTGAATCTGTGTTTCCGGATCGACCCACACAACAATTATGGGCTTTGTGAACTTGTCAATCTTGGCCTCAAATAACAAAGGGACGTCAAGAACAATGACCCTGTAACCTTTCAACCACAACTTCACAACTTCCCAAAAGATCCCCGAGGATATATATGGAGCCAATAACCTAAAACAACCATTACAACCAAAACTTCAAAAAGAAAGTAAAACTGAAATCAAATATAATTACCACAACATAAATTTAGAATACCGATTGAGAAATTGACGCTTATCAGGATCAGCAAAAACAATTTGGCCAAGTCTGGGTCTGTTAACTTCTCCATTGTCTAGTAGAATTTCCTCCCCAAACGCGGCAACAACTTTTTTCCATCCATCGCTCCCTTTCTTCAACGCATCCTAGTAATTCAAACCCCAATAACCACCGAACTTAAGAGGGTTTTCCCCAAATTATAAGCAAAACCTAAAAAGTGAAAAAACACGAAGAAGAAAAAAACATACACGAGCAACTACATCAGCGTCGACAACAGGGATGTCGTGAGACTTGAATAAATTGGAAACGGTGCTCTTGCCACTTGCTATTCCACCAGTCAGTCCAACAATCCTCATTTTTTGTACCAATCACTGCACCCTTGAAACTTGTCGGCTATTAATTCTGAGTTTTCTCACTTACCTGGGTGAGCATGGACGGTCACGAAAACTACATATTTTAACATGTATACACATAAACAACTCAATAAGTATGCAAATTTAAGGACACTGTATATGAATGTTTAACACTACTAGATACACCTTTAGCAAGCACAATATACAACTGTATTAAACACAGATCAAATATGTTGATCCATCAATAGAGGTACTAAACCACTACTATGCAGCAGCAGTAGAAGACTGGCAGTCAAGGTTTCAAAAAACGGAACGTTACCGGGATTGCGGCCGTTACAAATCGGTATCGGCAGCCACCGTGACCGTTTTTGGACCTTTTCACGTTGAGAACAAAAATCACAGCAAAATCGCCGTTACGGAACGCCGTTACGGCCGCGAAACAGACTTGAAAATTCAGTAATTTGAACAGTAGAAAAGGAATCGCATCTCATATTAAAAAAAAAAAGCACAAGAATACAAGAACAGGAGAAGAAGGAATCTGAATCTTATCTTTTGTACAGAAAAGTCAGGCATCTCAAATCTCAATCTTATCAATTACTTACTTCTCTTCTTTGGTGGTGGTAATTGGTAAACTAACAGATTGTTACTCTTCTAGTGTTGTGTGATTCTTTGTTCCTTCCTGCTTGCGATTTGCGATTCGGGTGTTGCCGTTTCTTGCTTCTTGTTCGTTCTGCTTGCCGTTTCTTTGTTCATTCTCTTTGTCCAGGTTTGCGATTCTGCTATTTTTGTTATCACTTGGTTACCAATACACACGTATGCGCAGCTTCACTCTTCATTCAATAATAATAAATTAATAATAATAATAATAATAATTACTTTTAGATGGTTTATTTGTTTATTCCTATATTTATTTATTAAACTCAAAAACAAAAACAAAAAGTGTACATTCATCTCTTATTTAAGTTCAAGGTAATTTTAAATTGACACTCTTAATTTGAGTATTTAGGTAATAAATATTAGATGAAATTTTAGGGAAAAAATTAGGATTTTGATAGTGGAAGTTACGATCCTGCACGTTGTTCTACCATGTGGTGACTAGTGGTGAGTTTTTATTAAACTTTTTCAAATGTATTAGTAGTTTCTTATGATATAAACTAAATGTAGTTAATCGATCATGAACTTTATTTAAAGATATGCTACGAATAGTTATTTATTAGTTAATTCCTTTTCAATCTGTCAAACATTATATCTTTACTAAATATAGTCTATTTTTATTATTATATTTACTTTAAACATGTTATAATTGTGGAAAAAAGTATTAATCTAAGTTATTATACATTATATGATAAAATAGATAGTTTTAATACGTTTTGTGAAACATTTTGATTAATTCATACCGCGAAGACAGTTATTTGTATCGTAACGTCCGTTACAGCCGAAATCGCGACAACCTTAACGCAACCGCAACCGTTATTTAGAACCTTGCTGGCAGTAATTACTAAAATGATGAAATTGGGCTATTCAAGTAACAACTATTGATATCAACATGAATCCAACCAAAAATAACATGTTATACGGCTTCTTCAAAACAAAAGAAAAATGTTTTATCTTTTATTTATTTAACAATTGAGCAATTTGTAGCTCAAATTACTATAATAAACCTAAAAGTAGCATCTAAACCGTAAGCTTTTTAATCGAATAAGTAGTCAATTACCCTCCTGAAATTGTAAGTTTCGTCAATTACCCCCCTGAAATTAACAAAACTTCAATTACCCCCTGAAATTGCACAACGTTAATCAATTTACCCCCTCCGTCAAATTATTCTGTTAGTTAACATGATGTTTTGTAAATACCCCCCTGAAGATTTGAACTTATGTGCAAAATGTCCCCCAAACTTGTAAATTTATATTTTTTTCTTCTTATATTTTACTCAAAAGATATTAAAGTCAAACAATTAACAGTTAGCTTTAATAATTAACCGTAGTGATCGAGGGAATGAGGAATTTGAATACAAATCATTTTACATATGATTGCAACATTGAAGAAAATAATTGTGGCATTGAAAGCAGAATGTTAAGAGTTCAATTTTGATTTGGGTCCGCAATTTCTGCCACTTTTCTTGTAAGGGTGAAAATGATATGAAAATGAAGGATGAGTCTTTACTTATAGTTTAGCTCGTTGTAATATCTACATTCCCTATTGTTCAATCATACCAAGGGAAAAATCATTATTTTCACTCATTTCCATTTTCCATTATTTTTACCAAGCGCTAGTTTAGGAAGTCAAAATCAAAAGTTTTTCATTCCACTCCATTTTCACTACTCTCTATATAGTACCATCCTCCAAAATTAAAACAGTTAGCAACACTAAAACTCATTACAAAATGAAAGTTAAAATTTCATATGATTCCTATGCAGCACTTCCCCACATGAGTTGTTGCAATTTTGTGCCGAATTAGAAAGCTACTTCACTTAGCCTATGTAAACTCAGGCAAGTATGCACAATTACTCCAAAATAAGTGGCTTACATATATGGTAATGCATATTTATATGTTAATTGTTTGCCTTTAATATCTTTTGAGTCAAGGATAAGATTTTTTTTTTATAAATTTTCAAGTTTGGGGGGCATTTTGCACATAAGTGCAAAACTTCGGGGGGTATTTGCAAAACGTCATGTTGACTAGCATAATAATTTGACGGAGGAGGTAAATTGATTAACGTTGTGCAATTTCAGGGGGATAATTGAAGTTTTGTTAATTTCAAGGGGGTAATTAACGAAACTTACAATTTAGGGGGGTAATTGACTATTTACTCCTCTTTAATCCATTACCTTCAAAACCAAATGCATTCTTTAACTGCATAATATTTAATAAAAAAATTCAAACTGATTCTAAGGTAAATGCTCCACTCACAGTTCTGTACTTTATACCTCCAAAAGGCGATACAAGGCCACTACACCAAGGTTGTGTTTGGACTTTGGATGGAGAATCTTAGGAAATTTTAAATGGAAGGTGAATAGGGAATTAATTTGATAAAATAAATACTGATACTAGTAATTACTAAAATGATGAAATTAGGTTATTCAAGTAATTTCTTGTGGTTTAACTTCCCTTTTAATTTATCAAATTACTAGTATCAATGTTTTGAACACCAGCTATTGTTGAGGTGGCTTTCGAAATCGTAATCTCTATTCCGATTTCACAAAACCTAGAAATTCACCTGTTTCTGCCTATTCTACCCTCGTCGGAGAAACTCTCTTCAGTAATCATCACAATGTGATACATTTAGAGTAATATAAAATAATCTTAAATCAAGGTTTCAAAAACCCTACAAATGTTGATTCAAAACATAAAAGGTCAAGATGATGATTTCTGAATTACCTGTTGGCAGTGGACGGGGTCGCGCGCGGTGGTGGGAAGCTGCCGGAATGGGAAATGATCAAAGTGTGGAGCGAAGAGTGAGATGGGAGTCTGCCAAAGCGAGAAACTACAAAGTTAGGCTACAAATACAAATTTAAATGATAAAATTTGTCTATGGTATATGTAGACCAATAAGCGCATCTGGTGTAGTGGTATCATAGTACCCTCCCACGGTACTGACCAGGGTTCGATTCCCTGGATGCGCATTTTTATTGAAGATTTTGTTTGATATTTATTTTGCTATCCAAATAAACGTTAATTGATATTGTTCGATTCTCTGTTTATACCCGAAAATTGAGAATGAGTGGTTTGGCGGATAGAGTAGTGACACTACTCAAAGCTTTTTGCCATTCACAAATTCAAGTTAAACAGATTCAAGCACAAATCATAGTTCATAACCTTCAATCACACACAACAATCGCACAGCAATTAATCACAGCATCTCAATCTCATAGCCTTCTCAACTATGTTTCACCTCTCTTCACTCACCTCATTCCAAAACCACACGTTTTCATCTTCAACTCTCTTATCAGAGCCTTCTCTCATTCTCACATCCCTCACACCCCTTTTTCTCTATACTCCCACATGCACAAAAACTCTATCTTCCCCAATAACTTCACATTCCCTTTTCTTTTTAAATCACTTTCTGACTCACACCACTTTCTTCAATCACAATTTGTATACACTCATGTTATTAAACTCGGTTTTGTTAATGATATTTATGTCAATAACTCTCTTCTTGATGTATATGCTTCGTGTGGCCGTTTGGAACTTTGTCGCCAACTGTTTGATGAAATGCCTCAAAGAGACGTTGTGTCGTGGACTGTAATGATAATGGGTTATCGGAACGGTGGGAAGTATAATCATGCTTTGCTTGTGTTTGAACAAATGCAGTATGCAGGTGTGGTGCCGAATAGGGTGACGATGGTCAATGCTTTGTCTGCTTGTGCTAGCTCTTGTGCTATTGAAATGGGAGTGTGGATAGATGATATGGTGAGGAGGAATGGGTGGGAATTGGATGTGATTTTGGGGACGGCGTTGATTGATATGTATGTCAAGTGTGGGAGAATGGAAGAGGGGTTGAAGGTTTTCTGTGATATGAAGGAAAAGAATGTGTTTACTTGGAATGTTGTTATTAAAGGGTTAGCTTTGGCTAAGAGTGGTGAGGAGGCTCTTTTGTGGTTTAATAAGATGGAGTTGGATGGAGTTAGAGCGGATGAAGTGACTTTGGTCACGGTTCTTTCTGCGTGTAGTCATTCGGGTTTGGTGGATAAGGGTCGATTTATCTTTAGTATGTTGGTTGATGGAAAGTATGGATTTTGTCCTAGTGTCAAACACTATGCTTGTATGGTTGATCTCTTGGCACGTGCTGGTCAATTGCAGGAGGCTTTTGAGATCATCAAATGTATGCCGTTTGAGCCGACGGCAGCTATGTGGGGATCCTTATTGCTTGGTTCGAAATCTCGTGGTGACTTAGAATTCAGTGAGTTTGCGGCTACAAAATTGGTTGAGTTGGAGCCATATAACACTGCCTATTATGTTCACCTGTCGAATCTGTATGCAGAGGCGGGAAAGTGGAGCGATGTTGAGAGGATAAGAGGAATGATGAAAGAGAGAGGACTGACTAAGGACTTAGGATGTAGTTCTGTGGAGGTTGAGCATCAAAGGCATGCCAGTGAACTCTTGGCATAGTGCTCACTCTCCCAGTATTTTCATGCAGCTTGTAAGTTGACATAGAATACCAAGTTAGCAGTTACTTCTGATAGGGAGCTGCTCTGCTACAACATGTATTTATTGATAGATATTGATGGTTACAATGCTGGTGATATTGAAGGATGTACAAATGAAAGCTCATTCACTGAGAAAGTAGCTCATATGGGGGTCAGTATTCTTGTTGAGCGCCTACAGCTGTTGAGCATCCCGAAAATATTGTAATTGACATCAATGAGCTGGTATTAGGTTATTTAGTTTACAAAAACACCATCACTAAATCAACTCTTGTCATTGCGGGCAAAAGTATGAAGTCTTCCTCATGGTACATGATATAAAATTTAACAGTTGAGATGAAAATCCTAATAAATACTGCATTACTTGAAGGACCTCCAAATTAACCGGCAACTTGTGTAACACCCCGAAATCCCAACATAAAAATTTCCGTATATTATCAGAGTTAAACCCATAATCAGGATGTCACATTTCATAAAAATCACTAAACAACAATGAATAATAATTTATTCTTCATCAAAATATTCAATGTAACAGCGGAATTATAAACTCAAAATATTCTTTTAAGTAAATCTTGGCACAAGGCCACATCAACGTCTCAAAAGGTTCAACAACCATTTTAAAGTCATAAATAGTTCAAAGAAAATACGTAAAAGAATAGAAACAACGACAAAGTCCCATCCCGTTACCTATCAGAGCATCCTAAGACACCACACACAACGGATTCCTCACATACGCACCTAAGCTTGATTACTTGCACTTGCCCACAAGGCGGCAATTCCAACAGAAGGGGTGAGAAACACAATCAATAATATATATCATATAATTCAATAATTAATGACAAACCACATAAAATCATCACTTCAATCACATCGTAAATAGATAGTATTTAACATAAACACATCACAATTCATCACATTTATTCACTTTAACAACATCACAAAATCATCTTCACATCATCACTTAAACAACATCACAAACGACACGACTCGACAATGCAACTCTACACTTAGACATCATGCATGTGGTACCATTATTTTAAGCATTAATATGCTTCACCGCCACTTTGAGCAAAAGCTCCATCGCCACTTTGAGCAAAAGCTCCATCGCCACTTTTATGCATATGCAATGGACTCACACTTATAACTTAAATAATTTAAACAACTTAAGACCGACTTCGACAACAATAATAATTGTGCCTAAACTCTTTAAGACTCCCTCCCAAACCTTGACGTTGACAAGGACTTCTCTCCACAATATTCTTAATTCGTCACATAACTTCATAAATTCATATAAAATTATTCGCAAGGTATTTTTGTGTCAAACCAATGCCATTGGAAAGACAATTCAACTATCTACAACTTTCGCGTTTACAACTAAGGCCAATTCTGTGCCGATCAATACCAGTTTTTATTTCAAATTCGGGTACAGAAACTGAAAATGACTGTGACCTACGTGTAGTATTTTGACCATAACTTAAGTTCTAAGAATGATTTTGAAGTCAAACCAAAGCCATTAAAAAGCTAACACAATTATCTACAACTTTCATGTTTACACCAAAACTCAGTTCAAAACAGAAACATGTGAAAAAGGCGCAAGAACATGAAGAGATGCTGTCACTGTGCAGCTCTCGGGAAAAGTGACATTTTCCACCCAAAAATCTCATTTTTAATCCCTTAATCACCCCAATGTATTTGAAATCTTGTTTACAAATCATATATGCAGCAAAGGAGTCAAAACAACATACAATTATGCATGAACCGACATAAATCATCACATTTATCATAAACCTAACCCTATAACATATTCATCCATCAAAAATCAAATTAACATATATATTATTGAAAGGAATCCCACCCTTACCTTAATTCAGCAACGCAAGAAAATTCTACAGCAAATTCGATCCTTTTCCTCTTCTTCCTAGCTTCCTCTTGGTCCTTCTCAAAACTCACATTTTCTCAATTGCACGTGAAAACGTTTTCTTCTTTTTTTTCTTAACCTAATTATCTATTTATATAACTCTTAAACAATTTATTTTATTTCCACTTAACCCTTAATCTTCCTAAAATTTCATAACAACCAAATCTTAAACTCTTATTTTTACTAAAAAATAACTCCCCATATTCTTTTAACTCTCATTTAATTTCTATTAAACTCACTTAATTCCCTTTTAAACCAAATAATACATTTTTCCTCCTATTTTGTTAAAATAATGCAATAACTATATAATAATATAATAATGCACCACATAACAAATATATTTCTATACTAGATAACATATATATATCCACACAAAATAACATATATATTTCTACATAAAATAACAAATATATTTTCAAACCAAATAACAAATGTATTTCTATAACAAATATATCTCTACATAACAAACCTATTTCTATAACAAATATATTTTTACACCAAATAACACATATTAACATATTTCATCAAAATATATATTATAAATCAAATTATAATACACTAAAAATACAATAAACTAATAAAATATTAAATATTAAAAGTAGGGCGTTATTTGGGCTTTCTAGTGTGTTTTGATTTGTGCGTCATTTGGGCTTGGATATTCTACATGTTTTCTCAATCTGACCTTGGATATCTTTTGATGGAATTCATATTGCATATATTCTCATCAGATTTTATTTTGATCACAGTACCATATGAGAAATTTATAAATGGAAAGCATACTTAGTAAATTTATAAATCTGACCTTCGCACAAAAAATGTGAGTGAATGAGAGGCATCAACCTGCGATAGGAAGGGCAGGAAAAGAAACGCATAATGAATCAAAAGAAACACGAGAGCACAAAGCAACAAGAATGGAAGATACCTGGTGCTTAGCTTTAGGTGTTGAGTGATGAGAAAGAACGAGACGAACAAAATCCACGAAAATGAAACCAAGGAGAATGGAAGATACTTGGTGCTTTAGGTGTTGTGCCATGCTTCCCATGGTGGAAGAGAGGCGTGGGTGTTATTTCATTCATTTGAAGGTACTGAAAAGGTGAGTATGAAATTTGGAATCAAAATGAGAAATTTGAAGGTGCTGAAATGGTGAGTATGAAATTTGGAATCAAAATGAGAAAATGTGTAAAATTAGAGTTTTGTTTCTTTTGTAACAGCATCTTATGGTAGCTAAAATTTGATTTGTCTCTCTCTCTCTCTCTATCTTTGAGAAGATGCATCCAGAGAGAGAGAGAAGGGTGATTATGTAACATAAACTAAACATAAGGGAGAGGGGTGATTTGGGTTCTGTTGGCTGTTTTTCCTTGCGGCTGTCAGTGTTTGGAGGTGCTGACAGTGCTGGTTAGGGGCTGGGCAGGTGCAGCTTTGGCTTCAGTTGGGTTGGTCCTCACTTAGGCAGCTGCTATTTGCGTTTTGTGGTGTTGTTTGGGTGGCGACCGACCTGCGCCAGTTTTATTCTGTTCTGCGCCTGTTTTTTCTGTGTCTGCCTGTTATTTTTTGCTCCTGCTATAACTTAAGCCTTTTGCACATCTTGTGCTAGGCCGTTTAATGATATATGTCGTTTCAAAAAAAAAAAAAAAAGTAGACACAACCAAGAATTAAATTGTCATATGAGAAAGAAAAATAAACAAATCGTTTTTCACTAAACATTTTGTAAGACATCACAACAAAATAGAATAAGATTTGTTTATGTTAATGTCTGAATCAACCTGGAAACTAGTTGGTGTTTGATAGCCTGACCAGCATTTGTCTGCTTGTGATTTTGATATTTGCTGGCATAGTTGATATAGGTGTATAAAGTGGCAGTGCCTATTTTATCAGGCTTCTAGTTTAGTTACATAAGAAATAACGAAGAAAATTCCTGTGGAAAAGAATGTTTAATGCTGTATAACAGCTCCATGAATGGAACAAACGAATAGAATCTGAACCGAATCTGCAGGGGCGTTAAAAAGGTCTCTTGGTGTATTTGGGTGGCAATATATTGAAATGAAACAACCAAGTGAACAATATCTCACCACAAATATAATCGGTGCATCTATAAGGGCTCTTATTCCTGCACCTATGGCAGTTGTCAATCATTTGACAAAAACCACCCCGTGCTTTATTATGACGCAAAAAGATTTCATTTTTGGTTTGAAAGGAACTGTTAAGTTGTTAGGAAAGCGTTTGCTTGCTTCACCACAGCTTTCAATGTTTATAAGTTAAAAATTTAGTGAACTATATAATTACAGAATTACAACGGAAGCAACATAGTCGACACAGAGGAAACAATAACGGTGTCAGCGTTACTTCAACCACCCATCTATTAATAATTACACTCTCGATCTATTTCTATTATTATTACATGGTGAATATTCCTGTAGAATAACCCTAACTAAAAGATAAGCGTCAAATGCTACAGGATTTCATCTCACAAAGCAGTTTCTGGAATTAAAATGTTGTGATGTTCCAGCTGGGTCATTTCCCCTCCATTCGCTGCATCAAATTGGCATCTATAGAAGCTGCACAGAATAATCAAAAGTAAATCATTAAGATCATATAACATAAACATTCACCTTTATTTGGAATACCCAAAAAAAAAAAAAAAAATACCCAATGCATAGATTAATAGGAAAGGATTTAACTAAAGAGGCACAACACAAGACTAATCCAACCCAAGTGAACAAAATTATATGTGGAGCACCTAATTCTTTTGTTAGGATTATAGCATAAAGGGAAACTGAAACTGTTAAAGCAGTTAATAGTTGTTATAGAAGTTAGTTAGTTAGTTAGTTGAGATTGTTATAGAAAGTATGTGTAAAAATAAGAGAACACAAAGGGTAGAGAGCGCCTTTGAATATTGTCTTTGTGAATAGAGTATTCTCTGTTGTGAAGGGGAAACTCTTGGAGGAAAGATTCTCTCTTTTTCTATCGTATTTCTTAAATAAAGTGTTCTTTCTATTTCATTCGATTCTTGTGGTCGAATAATCTCAGAGCTAACTTCTCAATTGAATCTTGAAGATAAATTTGGGACAGTATTACGTTAAATACATTATGATCTTAACTCAAAAAAACCAAAAGGTGACCACACCCTTATACAGTCACTCTCTTTTCAGACAAGCTCAATTTAGGGCAACTTTTTCCATATTACATTTCATGTTATCTTGAATTAAGAAAGTATGAGACAGTAGTAGCAAACAAAAACAAAAAAATTGGTTCCCATGGATTCTTCAAATCTTCAACTCAGTAATACTTAAAATAATAACATTTATCAATTTTTTTACTATTAATAGAACTGGCAGTGTCTTATATTAATAGAATAGCTATCATCTAAAAGACTAAAACTTATATACAAGATATATTTTTTGTCATTTCCTCATATCATACCTTCCATCCATGCCAAGAATTATGACTGTATTCTTTTGTAGACCAAAAGCAACTGTGTACTGAGTACCCTCATGCAAGTGAAACCGAGCAACTGACCACTCTGAATTGAAATACTTGGGCAACACTCCTGAAGGCGCAGAGTACCACTCGATCAATAAAGAAAAAAGAGAATTGAATTGACAACAATTTCTCTTTGTAACAGGAAAAATAGAATCATAAATCAGCATCACCAACACATTCACAAAGAAATACCCAACAACAACCAAGTCTTATCCAACTAAGTAGGGTCGTTAACTAGAAAGTAGTACTCAAGTTGATAAAAAAGCAACAAAAAATTTTACCTTTAAATTTAATGAAGGAGCGAGATGAGCTAGAAGGGGCAATGGCAGCATCTGAACTAGATGATGAACCTTGTGATGTTTCATTCTCAGGAACACCACTTGAATTAACCTTAAGGCTAAAAACATGGACAGTACCCTTGTCACTTGAAACTGCTAACCACTGAGCCGTAGAAGAAAACGCCAAACTATATATCTCCGCTGCATTTGCACCCCTTCTCACCTAAAATCCACATCCAAGAAATTCACACAGAAAAACCAAAATGTCTCAATTACCCACACATAAAAATTAAATCTTCACACGATAGAACATAAATAAGACAACAAATATAGACATTAAACCTTAATAACACCTAAACCAATATAGAAACCTGGCTAATTATCAAGAATTAAGTAAGAGCAATTGCCAATTAGCACATACTTCCTGAAGTAGGGTGCCGGTATTGGTATCATAAATCCGAATGAGTGTACCCTTGACACTGGCAGTGGCAATTAACTGTCCATCAAGCGTGAGAGCAAACGAAGCTATTCGGGAATCATGAGCAGAAATAAACTTAGTTTTCTTCTGTGCAAAATGCTCAACACGAATCTGACCCTTGTGCAAACCAGGACAAGCAAGAACAAGAGACTCAGACACATGTGAAACTGAACATAAACCCTTAGGGTTAGCAATAGTTTCAATCTGATGCAACAGCTTCAAATCAGCGAAATTATAAACAAATATCTTCTGCTCAACCACCACAATTATCCGATCACGCCGCAATCGAACACCACGAACTGCGGCACGGAAGGAGAGTTCACCGATGCAAGTACCTTGATGATCATCCCAGATCATGACTTTGTTAGGAGGATACTGAGGGTGGGAGCCACCACCAACAAGTGCTAAGATATTGCAGCGGAAAAGCATCTCAACGTGAGAGATTCCTCCACCGCCGAATTCGCGGCGGAAGAGTTCGCGGAATGGGTCGCAGTTGTAGATGCGGAAGCCGTTGTCTGTGGCGGCGGCGAAGCAAGCGTGGTCTTGGTTGAAGGAGAGTTGAAGAAGCGACGGAGGCGGCGGCGATGTGGTGGTGGAAGAAGGGGATTGAGGTTGGGGAGACATAAGGGAATCGAAATCAAGGGTTTGAGATTGATCAGGATGGAAATTAGGGTTGGGAATTGAAATAGAATTGGGATTATTATTATTAGGGTTAGGATTAGTAGGCCAAGGGGGTGAAGGAGAAGCAGGGAGAGTGGCCATTGAAGTTGAAGTGAAATTGATTCGAAGCTTTGTTCTCCCGCTAAGTATGCAAACTTCTATCACTGTGGTGTGTTCAGTTAACAAGAAGAAGAAGAAGAAGGATATAGTCAAAAAAAAAAAATGAAAAGTTGTAAAACTTTCGCCGTTGCCGGGGATCGAACCCGGGTCACCCGCGTGACAGGCGGGAATACTTACCACTATACTACAACGACTTGATGTTAACTTTGTTGTTCATTTCATTTATAATAACACAACTCGCATGTAAACTTAAACTGTTTCAAGCAAATGATTTAATATGCGTTCAAGAAAAGAATATGTGATTGTGCCGCAAACATTCAAATAAGTTCTTCATGTCGTTTCTGCCAAGCAAAGAATTGTTCAGTGTGTAATTCATTTGAAACTGTTAAGTATAATTAAAATATGTGCAACCAAATACATAAATCACAAACAATCCCAGTCCCTTCCTTGTTACAACATAAAGGTGAATAACTTGGACAAAGGAGGTAAGAAATTAAAATTTTCGAGAAACCTCAAAATCCATATAAAAACTTTCATAAATTAGTTCTTTTTAATTAAGGGTTCATTAGTTAGTTCTTTCACTACAATGTTTATTCCGTCTACCATGGATATGAATATCGTTGATCCAGTGCTGTCTACCACACCCATGAAAGGTGATTCATATAAACAACAATTGGTAACACAATTGTGTTTATTTACAATTTTACAAATATATGTCTATAATTATAATTATATTTATTTTTTAGAGATAAGATTGACAACAAAAGGTAAGAATTGTTTCTTTCGAAAAACATCCCTAGTTGATGTGCTTGTCGCAAATACAAAAATCGGAACAGTTGAAATTATTCCATTATTAGTAGATTAGTAGATACGTTAAAAAAGGTGGATATAGTATGCATATCATTTAACTGATATAGTGATAATTTATATTTATATATATCTTTTACAAGAAGGAAAGCTACGCCAAGTCATTACACATTCAAAATGAAGTCTTTTTCAATGTTTTCTAAGGCCTCCATAGAAAAATGTGTGTCAGAAGAGTTTGAAGTTGGGGTTACAAATAGCATGTAAATGTATTTTGGCATTAAGTTGGGGTTTCAAAGACCCTTCGTATTGATGATGTGTTAGTTGTCTGGGTTACTTGTACAACATTGATACATGTGATTGTGATCGTTTATAATTAGATTTTTATCAACATATCTACTTAAATATCTCTTTTAATAAATTTGAGAGCTGTTCACAATCATGATACCATTCTTTTATTTAAAAAAATAATTAAAGAAAAGAATGATAATATTACTAATATTTCATCCATGCGCAGGAGCTTGTCTACATACCCATTTGGAATCATAAAGGAGAATGGGCATGGCCATGTTTCTATTTATCTGGTACTCATGGATCCAACTTCATTGCCTATTGATTGGGAGATCAACGCCATTTAAATTTTTCAGCATATAATTTTATTGACGATGAATACATTACAACTCAAGGTACAAATTTCAATTGAGAGTAATTGAAAACTTAATTTTCAAAAATTGCATTATGATATAATTAAATATCTTGAAATCACCAAGTTTTATTTATTTTTAATTGAAATCACCAAGTTAGTGATTAAATATCGATGAAATTTTTTTAGTGTTTAAGCTTTTATATATCTTATTGATATTGATATTGTTGAAGTTTTTTTTCTTCGTAAACTCAAGCCCTCATAAGATTTTATTATTTAGTAGTGGACACATTCATGTGTTTTAGGTCTTCATAAGTTTTGATCTGTTTAGTAGTAGACTTATAGCGTTGTTAGGCCTTAGTGTAAAATAGGCTTTTAAATAGATTATTAGGTTTCATCGGACCTTTAAAAAGATCAGGTCAGACTCGGGTAATAGGTCAAGTTCATGCTTGTATTTTTTGAAATTGATTAGACTCATGCCTTACAAAACTCAACCCGGCCTAGCCCATTTCCACCCCTAAGCCGAAGTACTTTTAAAAAAGATTCACCAATTTTGTTTTTATTTAATGATGTAAAATACTTATATTTGTTTTGTGTGCAAAACGTTTGGAGAAAATCTGAGTTTGATTATTGTGTAGAATAATTTTTTCTCACAATTTATTTTCTCCAGATTGAAGTCTGAACTCCGAATAACTATGACCCATTTCCTCTAAAGAATCGGAGGGTTGATAAAAAAACAAGAATAAAAAATAAATTAGAAGCAAAATTTTATGCTCTCTGACTAATATATTTAATTTTTTTAACAGGAAGCTCCTTTTATACCCCAATGGAGTCGTTGAGGGAAAGGGTACCAGTATTTCATTATTTTTGGCTCTGGATGTCTCAACTCTCCCAGCTAACACTAAAATTGTTGTGGATTGCTCTCTGCGCGCCAAAGACCAAATCAGTGGGAAACATGTTGAACGAAAGTGTAAGTCCGTATAGGTTATCTTAAAGAATATCGCTGCTCCTTTAATAATCTCTTAACTTTTCTATAATTCGTTTTCCAAGAATGTGTGTTAGCACCCTTCATATAGAATTGCTATCATACATTGGAATAAAAAGATACACTTGATTAAAAAATAGGTTATGAATTCCTAATGAACTGATATTACAATTCATGCACTCACTAGCGTGACTCTTGTTTATTTCGTCACCAGGAATCTAAGACTATTTCTTCAATTTAATGTTTTTACACACTAAGATAGACTCAATTTGATTATATTTGTTCGTGGTCGAACAATTTGAGAGACAATATAAATTTGGAGTAAGTTGAAAAATAAAGTAAAGTTTATATTAACTAGATTTATGATTTTCAGCATGCGTGCGAAGTTTATAGCGTGCGTTTGGTTCCACGGTAAAAAAAAATTGATTTTGGTAGAATTGATTTTGAAGAATTGATTTTGATTAAAAGTGAGTTGAATGTAAAGTGATTTATGTTTGGATACCTTCACAAAAGAATTGATTTATATCAAATATGTTGTTTGGATGGTTTGACTCAAAATTGATTTTGGGCGTGTAAATTACCAAAGTAGGTTCTATCATGTGTATATATAACACAATTGACAATAAAATTGATAAAATTGACTTAAAAGTACTAAATTACCACAATTGTTAAAAATGAATTACTCAAATAAATTTAGGGAATAGTCGTATTATTTCGTCATAAAAATGTTTTTACTATCCTTATTTTCACTCATTTTTTGGTAATTCTATACCTATAATTATTTTGCTTTAGTTTATTAAATAAATGAAAGGGGCAATCCATCGTTCTTCCAATTTTTTAAACAAAACGGATGTACGAAAAATGGCATGACAGCCACAGTGTAAGAATTGAAGGAAGGTCCATAAATTAACGAGAGGATGGAAGGGACGCCTTCTTCCTTTTATTAAAGAGGGCAAAATTGAAATATTGCTTGTGGTTGTTTTAGAATCGATTTGAAAGAAACGTAAAAGCTACAAAATGTTGCTTCAGCTAAAATCAATTTTAAGATCCAAAAGCAATTCCATAGTTGAGATCCAAACACCCTCATTTTTAGCCAAATCACGGTAGAAGGCTGTAAACGTGCGTTTGCGGTTGGTGGCCATGAAACCAAACAGGGGCATAGTTGTCATTGTTGTTTTATAAAGCTGTATATTTAGTGTAGTGATTGTTGCCCAAAACTTGTTATTTTAACTCAATCTAATTCGTATTGCAGTTAATCGTAAGTTCTCTGGCTCAAATTTAGTGTGGGGATCTAGACAACTCGTGACATTGACCAAATTAAAAATTCTGAATAATAGATTTTTGGTGGATGATACTTGTATATTTGAAGTTGAATTTTTAGTTATCGAACTACTTACATCCGGAATTAATTGACTTAGATATACATGTATTATGAATGTTATAGTTGTCTCATGTTTTTGTTGTTGTGGTTAACAAAAGGAGGGATTCCTTGGATACAAACCCATGGACGTGCGTGTCTAATATAAAAATTCAAGAGTAGTTAACTTTATTTAATTATTTCAAGAGTAGTTAACTTTATTTAATTATCAAAGTTAATAAGTGATAGAATAATCATCGACCCGGATGGTTGAACTTAAAATTGCACTCATGTTGATTTGAACTCATGTTCATAATCTTGTAACGGGTAAACTATTTAAAAATTTCGTTCTAAGTTTTCAATAATGTATTAATGTTGATGTTTCTCTCCAAGGGTGTGTCTCGATTAATATGATTTTTTTACAATACTAAAGAAAAAATGACTTGCCATAAATAACACGACTATACGAGTTTTCAATAGTGATTTTTTAAAATTTTTGTTATTATTAAAAAAACTTTTACATTTCTTACAAAATAGAATTACTTTTTGTCTATGTTTTTAATTTGGTCTATGTAGTTAAATTTTTTTGGATGAAAATGAAATTATAACATTGGCCGAAAACAAGTTGTGTTTTATATTTTTAACTTGATTTTAATGTTGGAAACAAATAATTGTATTGTTTCGGAAAAATTCGCACCAACCAATCTAACCCATACCATATTAGTTTGGTTTGGTTCATATATTATTTTAAAAGTCAACTGAACCAAACTAAACCGCATGTTTTTTTATCTTGCGATTCAGATAAATTTTAACCTCAAAACTGAACCAGACCACACCACGAACAACCTATGATCAACCACGACGCATAAGGAGGTTGGCTATGGAGGGTTATAAAACCATGTTACTTGTTCTAGATTTTGTTTAGAGAGAATCCTTTTGAAATGACATGTGTTCTCTGATTTGATAACTATGAAAGTTGTAAGGCAACTGGATTACTCCCTCCGTTCCATAATATTTGACCTAGTTGACTCTATTAAGCATACCAATGCATGACTTTGAGCTTAAATATCTTGAATAATATATCAGAAAAAATTATGAAATTTTGATATTTTAGAAATACTCATCGAGATGAATCTAATGACATCTTATATATTATTTATCTTCGTATATTAGTAAAAAAATATGGTCAAAGTAAGTTAAATCAAAATTACAAAATTCCAACTAGGTCAAATATCATGGGACGGAGGGAGTATTATTCTATATCTAATATTTTTCATGAAGTTTTTTTTTATGACGTAGGTTGACTTACGAACTAGGTGATTCAAACCGATCAACCAAATAATTTTACGAACTTGACAGTTTACAGGTCTAACCTACCACCCCGCTACAACCCGTAAAGTTCGGATTGGGTATTAGGTTTATATTTTTTTTAACCCACGTATCTGAGAATTTTATGTTACTGACCCTCATACCAAAAAAAATTATAAAACTGCCATTTGTTGAAATTAAATCCATTGCCCCTGTTGGAGAAGCTTTTGGCGAACAAGGATATTTTTTTTTTGCTTGTTTTGTGTTTTGTTGGGCGAACAACCTTATTTATTACTATTTATTTCATGTTTTGCATAAAGAATGACGAACAACCATTATTATTTTTTTAGGGAAACCTTTTTTCTTTATTTGTTTTTGTTTTTATTTTTACTTTTTATTTATATATAATATTTACACTCCTATATAAAGAAAATAGTCTCTTTTGACTTTTTTAGACTTATTTTTTCTCATTCCAAAATTACCTTCAATTTTTAATACTAATAACACATAACAAATAGATAAAAATAAATTTAAACTAGACATTTGACCCGTGCGACGCACGTGTATTCTCAACTATAATAGAGACCAATAAATAACTTTTAACCCGTAAGATCGTAGGTCGATCAATAAACGCAAATTAGATTATTAGAGATACAAGTATTACAATCAAATTATAATAAAAATAATTATAAAGAAAAAAGATAAAAAGAATACAAAATTATATAGTTGCACAAGTCAATTTTATTTATTACTTTTATAGTTAAACATAAAAAATTAATGCAGTTCATGGTTCATAACAAATTATTTAGGGTAACCGAGTTTGCACGGAAATTAGGGTATTCTGTTTGTAAACGTCTTAAATAAGTGTACAACAACTTGTCAAAAAAAAAAAACATAAACAATAGGTTAAGTTGCTGCAGACCTAATAAAATTAATAAATAATAAAGATAAGAATTAAGATATTTATTAAATGTTTGCTTTGAAAAATATTCATGGTTATTAGAGAGAGAAATGAAAAACATATATGATGCAAATTTAGAGTCAAATTTTTTGGATAGAGTTGTTGCAAACCTAGTAAGAGATTAGTGAAGGTAAAAAAATTAGGTTAAGACTTAACAAAATTAATAAACAAGGATATTAAAACAAAATGTAACAAATTCTATATGACCGGTCTTTTCCTTATGATTTTAAAAAGATAATGGATGAGAGTGAATTTAAATATTAAAAAAGTGTAACAAACACATTTTTGTTGTTACCACATAAAATATATCATGTAACAAACACGTATGTGTATATGTCTAGTTTTTTCCTTGATCCTTAAAATAAGTGTAACAAACTAAATCAAGTATATGTCACTATAAATATAATCAATAAAAAAATGATCGTTATTTTATTTTTATTTTATATACAGACAAACCAAAATACGCAGGTTGATAAATAATTTCGTTATATGCTTTGACAATAATTTGTAGATAAACTAATGTACGAATAATTTCCATTCATATTTAAAAATTTGAAAATTGTAATCAAATTATACAAACAAACATAATAAAATACAGACACATGTTAGCGCGGTAAAAAAAAAATACGGACACGGTAGTTCCCGTCTTTCTACTATACGTGCATATATCTTAACTTATATATTTAAACATGGACATATATATTTTTTTAATTTATATACATGTCTATATTTTTATTCTTATTAATAAAGATATCTATTTTTTTGTAATTTTTCATGTGTCTGTAAGTTTATTCATATATCAATATGAAAGTTTTTTTTTCCTCGAGAACTTAACTTAGTTGGTAAGAAAATGCATAATATATAAAAAGTTCGGGGTTCAAACTCCGATCACGACAAAAAAAATATAAAAGTTTTTTTTTTTATTTCTACACAGCTGCGACTTACTCTCCAAAAAATAAAAGGGCGCAACGCGTTCACTTGTGTATATGTATAGGTATTCTGCTAGTTTTTATTAATTTTTTTTTAGTTACATTATTAAATCTTTTGTAAAAAAAAATTAAAACAAGGCTAAACTAAAAATAAAAATAAAAAAAAGTCGAAAGAACGAAAGAAAAAGGTTGTTCGCCAAAAAAACACAAAACAAGAAAAAAAAAATCTTGTTCGCTAAAAGCTTCTCCAAACAGGGGCATTTCTATCATTTAATTTCAACAAAGGGCAGTTTTATCATTTTTTTTGGTATGAGGGTCAGAAAAAAAAATATCGCCACTTGAAGAAAAAAATGAATCAGCTTCCGCAGCACGCATCACAAAACCGCACTGTCCAAACTCCGAACGTCAAATCCCACTGCAAACCCAAATCATCACTTCCCATTAAAAGCAAAAATAAACGGCCAAGATTGAATTATAAACCCCGCTTCTAAATACACTTCCCCACATCTAAACTAATCTAAATTAATCCCAACCACAAATAACGTCGAAAATTAACCCGCGCATTTTTTGAATAATTTCCGCTTCCCCGTACCCAAATAATAATAACAATTTAATTATTTTTATTTATTTCTAAATTTACAATAATATTTTATTTTATTTTATTTATATACTGAACTCAAAGACCAAAGTCCAAACACACCACTACTACTATTACTCTTCATCTTCTTCATTGATCTTTGAGTCGAATCGAAGATTCAAAGATTTGAAAATGACGGGAAAAACCCCAAAATCAAGGGGAAGGAAGAAGGTACCACTCGGTGCGAGTAACACAAGACAGCTACAGCTTCAGCTCAGCAATTTCTCTCTCAAACAATACAAACCGTTACCAACAACAACTATAACTTCTTCCGCCATTTCTCGCTTCCAGAACCTTATCGATTCAGAGGCTAATCAGAATCCTTCCATTAGGGTTACCAATGATGCTACCGATGCTGATTTAAGAGATGGCGGCATTCTTAGTCAAGATTTCTTCTGGTAACAACACAACACGCTTTATCCCTTTTCATTTTCAGAATTTGAATCGATTCCATTTTTTGGTTCCAAAGTTTGTGATGCATGTGTTTGTTTTTTCTCTTACAGTACTCCAGATTACATAACTCCGGATAATCAGCGGATTTTGAACGGTGTCGATTTCAATAAGGTGGGGTGTATTAGTAAATTGATGATTTTTTTTTAGTATTAATCAATTAAAAATTAAAAAAACTAATTTTTTGCTGTTGTAATGTAATGTGTTTGTTCCGCAGGATAATAGCCCTTGCCCTAAATCCCCGGAGAAATTGAATACTACGAAAAGCAAGAGATGTCGACTGGGTAAGACTTTTTATTTTTACTGCATGTTCTTACTCGCTAATTGCTAATTAAATTATTAATTAATTGTTTTTATAAAAAATACAATTAATTTGTGTATGCAAATGTATTTATATATAGTAAAATGAATTTACTAATTTGAAAAACTGGGATGTCTGTCTGAGGAAGCTTACACAAAACTTTGTAAAATGATGTACAGTATTTTTTATTTTTTTACAATAACTTAGTGAGTAGTGACATTCTCATCAAGTTTTAGTAACAAGTATGCTGTTAGCTGCAGTACTTGATTTTTCTTGCTAGTAATACACTTTATGTACGGAGTGCGAATCAGTAGGGATTGTGAACATATGTTAATGGTGATTTAGTAGTTTTTATTTCTAATAACCTAACATAACAGCCAAATTTGCATGAAAAATGTATACTCAAGGAATTGTACCCTACCAATTGCAAGTCAGGACCACTTAGAAGAGACTATAGGGTGATAGAGATGCACATGTCTTACATCATATTAAAAAATGTATGTGATCTATGAAGCACGGACACCATACAAGTATTGGATACGACATGTATGGGTAGTTGGGTACGTATCGGGTACCACTCGGAAGCCAATTTTGAGTATCTGTGCTTCAGAGTATGTGATCATCACCCTGAAATCATCGGATTATTCTATACACCAGTGACCTCCCAATTGTGCATAATGGGGATATTAGAATACCTGTCATTTCTAGTTGCAATGTAGCTCTCCCAATTTATGATTTCGTAGACAATTGTGACAAAAAATCTATAGCCCCTTTTTATGAAAGATGTCTGGACTAAACATATCTAACAGGAGGGTGAAACCTATGGCTTAATTGTTTGTACACTATACCATGTTTTTTAAGTTAATTTTCAACATATCTGGTTAAATTGTAGGAACACTGCAGAGTGTAATTACAGTCTGTTTTATTCTTTATCACTCTTTTTTCAGATACTCTTATACATTGCATGATGCTACATAGGTTCCCATTTCCCACCACCTGGAAAAAATCAGTGCTGCTTTTTTTTTCTTCTTTTCTTCTTTTCCCAATGCTTTTTATTTACCCATTTTCTCTAATCAACATGCGTACTTGTCATAGATGGTGTCTTGGTAAACCCTCTTAGCCCTAACTTTTCTGGTGACCATCAACAAGTTGTGGAACTTGGTAAGGACTCTGTTGCAGAGGAAGTAGCTGTTGATATAACGGTAGCTGCTGGTAAGCCGAAGGCCCAGAACTATGTGTCACATTCTGCAGCTACATTGCGTTGCAAGGCTTTACCTCCTCCTTGCTTTAGTAACCCCTATTTAAAGGACCTTTCACAAAAGGAGACAGATCCCTATGCAAACCAAAGATCCAAATGTGCAGGTATCACTCTAGTCAATCCTTTACTAGTATCCCGTTCATAAATGGTGGAAAAGTCATTGTAACTGTATAATGTTATGTCTGTAGGTTTCTTCCCTAAATTTACAGCTTATGATGGGCTCTCACGCTATCGCACCGACTTTCATGAGATTGAGGTACCATGTTTCAAAAGGAATTTGATTTGTTGAGAACTGTTTTGAATTGGCGTTACTTTCATCACATTCAACTTTATGGTTTTGTATAATTCTTACTTCTCTTATCAGCAAATTGGTCGAGGGAACTCTAGTTGTGTTTTTAAAGTATTAAAGCGAATAGATGGCTGCTTGTATGCTGTGAAACGCAGTACACAGTTACAGCTGGATACAGAAAGGTATCATCTTCTTACTACGGAGACTTCTTCTTTTTTTGGGTTTAACCATTAACACCGATATTCTGTGATTGAAGGAGAAAAGCTTTGATGGAGGTTCAAGCTTTGGCAGCATTGGGTTTGTATTTTATGGTTTCCTCTTATTTAAGGTTCAAGCATTGATGGAGTAGGTTTTATTCTAAATCTGTTTATCTTTATTTCGTTTATCATTTTGCCTCTATAGGTTACCATGAGAACATTGTGGGGTATTATACTTCATGGTTTGAAAACGAACAACTGTACATTCAGATGGAGATATGTGATCATAGCTTATCTGTAAACAAAGGCTCCGAGTTATTAGCAGAAGGACAAGTGTTAGAAGCTTTATATCAAGTGAGCTTCCTTGTCTGACTATTATGTAGATTTGATTTGGTATAGATTATCATCATCAGTAACTGTTGTTATCTATGATGAAAGTCGTCCATCGTTTTTGCCATAGTTTCCTTAATCTATAGTAAACCTGCATAAGTTTTTACATAATTCGTTGATCACATTCATACTTTGTTTTGATTTGGAAATTTGGACAGGTTGCTAATGCACTGCGATTTATACACGAGAAGGGAATAGCTCATCTTGATCTTAAACCTGATAATATTTATGTAAAAAATGGTGTCTATAAGCTTGGTGATTTTGGATGTGCAACTCTTATTGATTGTAGCCTTCCGATTGAGGAAGGAGATGCACGTTATATGCCCCAGGAAATCCTTAATGAGAATTATGACCACCTTGACAAGGTTGATATTTTCTCCTTGGGCGTTTCTATTTATCAACTCATCCGAAAATCACCTATGCCAGAATCAGGATGTCATTTTTTGAATCTTAAAGAAGGCAAGTTGCCACTCCTGCCTGGTCATTCATTGCAATTTCAAAACATGCTCAAGGTACTATACATTGTTTAATGTTGTTGGTGATTCTCTCTTCTCTATGTGTTTTACATTATCTCTCAACACGTTTGCATGACTAATAAATCCAATGTGTGGTTTGTAGACTTGTAGGAGGTACTTAACAAACTAGACAAATACGTATACATATGAACTATGATTCCATTGTGGGTATATATGTTGTTTTGATCATTGTTAAAATATGTAAGCTACTATGGTATTTTTACATTGTTTTATTATATAGTGAAAAGTAATCATGCTGTCTGTACTACATCTCAAAAACCATGATGTACTACATCTCAAAAACAGAGTATGTTGTACAAAATGCTCTTTATTTATTGTTGAGTTATACAACTATCACATGTAAAATATGTGATTTGCACAAAGAATTTTCTGAAGCACCATGGATTGCTATACCTATTTACAACCCATGTTTTATATACTTTTTGATATTCAACTTCATGACACATTCTTAATTACTTGTACCAAGTAGTAAGTAGCATCATTTTGAATTTTACTATTGCAAAATTTTCATGATGTTTTGTGCTCTTTTTTTGTTGAGCTAATATGTTTGATTTAGTAAATTTATCTGATGTTTTGATATTTATTCAGGCCATGATCGATCCTGATCCGGTTAAGAGGCCTTCCGCCAGAGAGTTGGTAGAGAACCCAATTTTTGACAGGGCCTTAAGAACAGCGAAAAATTGATCCACCACGCCTGTTTTTCACTTTTCCTGCTGGACCATCGTCTATCTATGTAGATCAGTGTCGATTGTGTCATGGCCAATTTTGTGAATGTCTTTTGGTTATATTATATGCACCTGATAATTCTTGCGCATGGTGCAAGTTCTGTATTTGCAATGGTCCAGTTAGGTGTCTGTTGTACATTGTAACGGACTTAAAATATATTAATGGTAGTTAACAAATGAGAACTCTGATTTCAAGAAATGTTTGGCTGTTGTTTTTTCACCTCCAGTTGGATAGAGAAAGACACATTAGATAAAATAAAATCGTTTTATTTGATGTGTTTTTTTTCCCTTCCAACTGTAGCTAATATCTAGTTTTGGATCAATAAAAGGGATGAAATGTAAGGTAATGCTTAATGTTACAGGAAAGTTCAATCAAGAAATTAACGAATAGATCAGATTCCTATAATTTAACCAAGGAACGACCATGATTTCTGTCTTTCAGGGAACTAATATTTTCTGGTTAATCTAAAGTTAAACATATATAGTCATTCTTGCTTTTCCTGCGCTTTTCTTTTGTACGGGATAGCAACACTCATAAAATATGTTAGCAGTACGGTTTGTAAGTTATATGGACAATTTGAAACGCACGAAATGGATACTCTATATTTAAAAGGAAACATGATGGCATGATGCTGAATGGTACTAAAAAAAGAGGTCGGCTGCATGTATGCATTTAATTTCAAAGGGTCTTGTCTTTAAGGATCCTACATTTAAAATTATGAATATCAATGTATTGATAGACAAATTTTTCATAAAAGCTTGTTATTAAGGGTCCTTAAAGAATACCATAAGGAAACTTGTTAACATTTTCCAATTTAAAATAGGGTATACGAATGCCTAATTTTCAAGGTCTTATAGGTAATATAGTGTATTGAATTTGCATATTATCACTTGTAGTACTGATTTTGGAAGTTCTAGTTTGAAAAACCAACCCTTAAGTAGCTAGTTTTTATGTCAAAACTAGCTCAATACAATCCAATACCAAAGAATAAAGCTACCATTAGCAGCAAAATGAAGGGACAAACATCAAAACTATAAAAAAAATGACTCAAACTACCAAACTGTGGCGGTCAAATTCCAACATTAATCACCAGAAGCTATGATACACCAAAACAACGTTTTCCTCCTGTCAATTAAACGCTAGAAGATATGATGCACCAATACAGCATTTTTTTTCCTTGTGCCCCAACTCGACTTGCTCCAATACAAAGAAAATAACTCATACTAAGCAACAAATGACACATGAATAACTTATTGGAAGAGAACACTAAAAAAACTGCTAATGGACATACACTTTTGAAACAAACCATATGAACATGAAATGGCTTCTGTTCATCGTCTTTAAAAATGGATCTTCAAAATAGCACTCAAGTATTCATCCCACGTAATTAGTACAGAAAAATGGATCATACACTGTAATTGGATAATTATTTAATAAAAATAACTCATCTGAAATGGCAAAACCTATAAAACTTGATATGGCACATTCTGCTTAACCAGAAGAATCATTGCTTGACATTCTCTAAGTACCACTTATAGGTATCAACAAGCCCATCCTTAAGTGAGACTTTCGGTGTCCAACCAAGGGCTGCAAGTTTTGAGCTATCCATCAGCTTTCTTGGTGTCCCATCGGGCTTAGTACTATCCCAGACGAGATCGCCTTCGAAACCCACAACTTCCTTCATTGACTCAGCCAATTCCTTGATTGTAACCTCCTTTCCACTCCCTACATTCAAATGCTCAACTCCACTGTACTTTTCCATCATAAAGACAACTGCATCTGCCAAATCATCAACGTGCAAAAACTCCCTCAATGGACTCCCCGTACCCCACACCACTACCTCCTTTGCACCGTTGACCTTTGCTTCATGAAACCTCCTCATCAAAGCAGGCAAAACGTGTGAATTTTCGGGATGGAAATTATCATTTGGTCCGTATAAGTTGGTCGGCATCCCTGAAATTGCATCCCACTTGTGCTGAATTCTGTATGCTTGACACATTTTGATCCCGGCAATCTTGGCAATGGCATACCATTCATTTGTGGGCTCCAAGGGGCCAGTAAGCAAAGCATCTTCAGGGATCGGTTGAGGTGCAAATTTAGGGTAAATGCAAGAGGAACCCAAAAACAAAAGCTTCTTAGCACCATTGCGATAAGCGGAATCAATGACATTCGTCTGGATCTGGAGGTTGATGGCAATGAAATCAGCAGGATAGGTGTTGTTGGCATGGATGCCACCAACTTTGGCAGCAGCTACAATGACAAACTCAGGCTTCGTGGATGCAAAGAAGGCTTCAACATCAGATTGTCGAGTGAGATCAAGCTCCGCATGAGTTCTCAAGATTAGATTTGTGAACCCGAGTTGAGTCAGCTTGCGAACAATGGCCGAACCAACAAGACCTCGATGCCCGGAAACAAAAACCTTGGCAGATTTATCATCAAAAAATGCGGCTGCTGCATATACACAAAAAAATTCAAAAATTCAGATATTAGAACTCCAATAAAAATAATTCCCTCTCCCTCTCTTCTTTTTGCAGGGCTAGAATTTTTGCCAGAATAAGTTAGCATTATTGTGGATCACTATGATTCATCTAAACAACCACCTTTGAATCTAGTAAAATTCTACATGTTAAAAGCAAAAGATAGCGTAGTTCCTATAGGTTGTGGTCAACGAGAACTTATAATCGGGACCTACAATCTGGAAAAACAGCTATACCTATTGATAGTTTGATACCATGTCTATGTAGCGATTCGAAGAAAAAAACTCTGAACTGTGGCACAATTAGTTCAAATTCTTTCAGAAGCGAATGCTTTAGAATATTCCATCAACCAAACACAGAAGACACTGACACTAACACACTGTCACCGGTAGTAATTTGAGAAAATAACAATGAATGTAATCACATTGGTTGAAGTTGTGGCAGACACAATGTCTTTGATCAAAAGTGTTGGTGCTATGATGATTAATATTAATATTTACTAATCTAATAATTAATATATTCAATTCAAGTTAATATTTCAAAACAGTTACAATATTCAAAGAATATAATCGAACAGTTGAAACGCATGAATGAAGAGAAGAACAATAACCCTTACTGTTTTGGCTTCCCATATTTGAGAATTGCTACAAAGCTCTTGCAACTTCAAAATTCCAAATGAAATCCTGAAAAAAGAAGAACAAAAAATCAAGTTGCGTTCACCATTTCAAAATTTAACAAAAACCCACTTCTAAAATGATGGAATAACAAAAGGGGTGAAGGAAAAATCGAAACTTTACCTAAAACTTGAAGCGAGACAAAGGAAGTGAAATGGGTTTGTGGGTAAAAGAGAATCCGATCCAACTGCTGAATGAAACTCCGGGGAATCGGAGTCCGGTGGTGGAAGGTCAGATCTGAATGGATTCCGGCAGATCGAATCAGCTACTGACCTGTTGGTCGCAGATGAGATGAGATGAGAGTGAAGCACGAGAACGGATTTTATGGAAGGGGAGTTTCCTCCTCGATTGTGTTTTACTTATGTACTGTTGTTGTGTTCCTAAATTGCCAATGACTGCTTACTTGTGTAGGAAATTTCTCATAAGCATGAATTTGTGAAATCATCGAGTTTTTGTATTAGAACCTTTATTTAATAGATTTTTTATTTTTATTTTAAGAATTAATATAAGTGTTTAGTTATTCATCCTAGCTAAAAACAAATTCTAAGATAAATAAAACATACTCTAAGAATAAAAGTTGTAGAGAGACTCATAAGTTGATGTTTCTAACGATTGTCTTCCTTTTAACCGTCAAAACATGAATAAGAATTTAAGAATAAAGGTTGAAGAGAGACTCTTAAGTTGATGCTCTAGTGATTGTCTTTCTTTTAAACCGTCAAAACATGAATAAGAATTTGTGAATGAAAGATCTAAGAATTTGTGAATGAAAGATCTTATATTTACAGGTATGTTTTCAGTTGGGTTTGAGTTGAAAAAACAAGATTTTTCTCCAAACCCGAATAGGAAAAAAAAACATTTAGCTGTTTTTCCTAGAATCACATGCGGCGAATCACACGCGCGCCGCATGTGAGTCCTATAAACAGAGATTTTGTTCTTTCTTTGGCACACCTAGGACGCATTACTTCAGCTCCCAATTAGTAATGTCTTTATTGGTCTCTTGAATCTTCATTCTGTGTCTTCTATTTATCACGATGTGTCGTAATTTGCCGAATTACATGATTTTACAATAAAATACTTCAAAAACACCTATGAATTGTTTGAATTAAGAAATAGCTAGAATTAAATGACTTAATATGAAAACATTACAAAATGTCTCTTAAACCATGAACAACTTCTCTACTAAAATGACTAAAAAACATGTTAAAAATAACCTAAGATGCTGTGTTATAACTCAATCATTAAAAAGTATGAAATCTCACTAAAGTGGGTCATTCCAAATTCACTCGATCACGTCTAATTTTTGTTTAAGGGTGTTTGTGTCATTTTATAAATAACATGTCTTTCCTATCATCATTTTCTTCAAGAGAAATGTTAACTAGAACATTGGTTAAGAAAATAAATATAAGAAGAACTGCATTGAAAATTGTGTAATTAATAATTCTTCAAAAATAAAAAAAATGTTATTTTTAATTTAAAACTTTTTTTTTCTTCTTTAACCAATGCTTCTACTCACCTAGGATTCCAACCAAAATCCTCCATTCACAAAACTTTTTTTTTAATTTAAAAAATTCGACCCTCTCCTTCCCCTCGTTCTCTAACTCTCCCTCTATTTTATCTTTTTAATTATCTCTCTAAAATTTAGAAAGAGATAGATAAAACTTGTCAAAGGAGGAAGAATGAGAGGATGCAAATCCCTCTTCGATGCATGTGGCAAATGTTAATTTTTGAATAGAGTGAACTGTCATTTCACCGTGCAAAAGTGGATTGCCATTTGCGTTTCCAACAGCTGAATAATATAATTTGGTAGCTTAACCATGATCATCAATAATCAAAAGTAGCCAACAGGAAACTTGTCTTAGTGGTCTGTCTCTTTTCTTGATTTCAAAGTTGTCATCATGGAAAAAAATTCACTAGATATTTCATGAGAAAAAGGTCCAATACACCGACAATGACACTCAAATATTTTCTTATTTTGACCATAAGTTATTCATTCTATTCAATAAATAACTTATATGAATACACATGCTTAGTCGATACAATTTGTTATGTTAACTCTTCGATTCCTTTAATACTTATTATATGACAATGATGATTTTTTTTCATTATAAGTTAAATATCTTAAAAAAATTATTTCAGCCGACAATATATTATTTTTCAAGATAATATACATTTTATTTCTTAGATAGTTTGATTGAATAGAAAAAATACTGAGGAAAAAATACCAGTATCCTTTCACATGGGGTCACAAAAAGTTGTAAAGCATTGCCGCATTGCAAATTGCATGTTGCTACTGGATGCAAATGCCAAATGAACTTTGAAAGGTCAAAACAATAATCACGTGACTGATGGCCTAAACCTTTGACTGAATTGGAACCAAAAGCCATGTGAACGCTCTCGGTTTGGTTTTCTCTGTGATTGTTTTGGGATAGAGAAAGACGCTCAGAGGAATGCTAGCAACACTCTCTTTTTAACACTTTTTTAAACACTCACTATTTTATTGGGTCAAATCAATGTATGTCCCACCACTTTAAATGAGTTCCATTTTCAAAATGTAGGACCCACATTGATTTAAGCCAATTAAAAAATAAGTATTAGAGAGAGTGTTGTTAGCACTACTCATAAAATAAAGATGAGTAAATTACACTCCCCTCCCCTTAAAGATGCTTGAATTACACTCCCCTCCCCTCTTATGTTAAAATATACATTCCCCTCCCCTCTTATTCAAAACATATTAGAGAAAAATACATTTCCCTCCCCTAAGAAAAGCTTGAATTACATTCCCCTCCCCTCTTATGTTAAAATCTACACTTTACTCCCTCAATATATATTTTTTTATTTTTAATAATCTAGCAAAAAAATAATAATCTAATACACTTCGAAAATAACAGTATTGCAAGTCTATTTTAACATAATAAAAAATTGAATACATATTTTTTTGCTATTTTTTATTCAAAATTTCATTAACATGTAGTTTTAAACCCTATTATAAAATATGAAACAAGCCAAAATAAAATTAAAATATGTGAAAAATTACTAACGACAATAAACCATGGTTATTTAAAAGTTAATTTTAAACTCTAAATTATAAAATCAATAGCAAAATATTTAAATTTAATTATCATTAACATTTAAATTATAAAGAAATGAATTAATTTTTCTTAAAGGGTGGTTTAAAATTAATATATATCATAAAAATATTTATTTATGTTAAAATAGATTAAAGTGTAATGTATATTTAATTATCAAGGGAGGGGGTTGTAATTCAAGCATCTTATAAGGGAGGGGAGTGTAAATTTTATTTTTCAAGGGAGGAAATTGTATATTTTAACATAAGAGGGGAGGGGAGTGTATTTCAAGCATCTTTGAGGGGAGGGGAGTGTAATTTACTCAATAAAGATTTATAGAAAACTTTGCTCAACCATCAGTATATATATTTATAGAAAATGTTAACAAGTGTCTTAAGAGTACTTAATAAAAAATTTAAAATAAAAATTTTATCTTGAAATTTGTGTATTCAACACATCAAAAAGTAATAATTATACATAAAAATTATTAATTATTTCTATTTTTAAATAATACTAGTATTAAAGTGTTCAAAAATAACATTTTATTTTGCTTAAAATAGGACCAAAGATTCGTGATCACTTTTTTTTTCCTAATATTAATCAGGAGCATATAATAAAAAGTTCATGCTAATTACTAACAAGTTGCATACGTAAATTGTTTAAAGAATTTATAACATGGTATTTTGTGTTGAAAATATAAGTAAAATTATTGTTAAAGTTTATTCTTTTAACAAGTTTCTTTTATTTAAGTTTGTATTTGAATAAAGAAAAATGCTAATAAATTTTGCTTATGATAATATTGTTTAAGGAGTTAAAATAAATAACTTTTGTATCATAATTTGTACACTTATAAATTAGATAAATGCTTAACTTATATTTCTAAGACGTTTTTTTATAGATCACTTAAACAATATCATTAGAGAGGCTATTTTGTTAACGAGACCTTTAAATTAATCATTGTCCTACAAAATTTTAACATCACAAAGTTTAACGGTTATATGTTTGTCACGATGCAATATGTGATTATTTAAAATAATATATAGGCTACAGATTGGTTTTGAATTATGAATGTGTTTATTCACTTAAAAGAGTAAATTACTAGTGTTTCTATTTCTTTAAAATTTCCCCTCAGAATCTTCTTTCAATTAATATGATAAAAAAGAGAGTCAATTAACACAACTCGTTTGAATCAAACTAGTATTCCCCCACGCTCAATGGTTCACACACTCTCATCCACTAAATCACATAGAAACAAGTAACAACAATCACAAGCCCACAATTGGTCCAAAGTCCAAACAAACCCTTTCATGTCTCCTTTTCATCACGTCACGTGAAGCTGGCCATTGGGAGTTGGTTGGTATATGCATGAACAAATATCAGTTGAGAGACTTGGGATTTAAGAAGAATATACCAATGTGTGCTGATAATCTTACCACTTTTTAGTGGAACCTAAGAGAAAGTAAATTTCAAATTGTGTAACATATTTTCCTCCCTCGTGATTGTAAGAGAACTTTCAACTAATACTTTTGTGTATCTATTGAATATTAGTAATTGAATTGAAAGCTATGACATAATCTTCTCTAATTTGGTTAAGAAATTAGAGAGATACCTAACAAGTTATGGTGGTTGTACATATTACTACTGGCCAGGAGAAAACAAATTAACAACAAAAATAAATGAAATTTCTATCTAATTCTTTTGTCACAAAAATTTAATATAGTGACAAAATTAGAGAGAAATTTCATGTTTTTCTCTCAAAATTTCCAATCCTAATTTATATTTTTTTTAGTATCAATCCATTAATTTTACCACTTTACAAACTACTCACCATAGAAGAGTCAATTCACAAAAAAAGTGCAGAGTGTAGTAGTTAATGTAATAAAGCTAGTTACCTGAATTTAAAAATATATAAAAAAGAGTAGAAAATTTCTCTGTTTATAAAATAAATCGATTTTTTTTGGTACAAAGAAATGAATGTTTCTATTATTATAGTTTATGTTTATAAAAGTCTTTTTTTTTTAATAATAATATAAAGATCCAATCAATATCACATATATATTATGGGGATTGGGTAGCTCAACTGATTTGAGCTAAAGATTAATGAGTTGGAGGTCATGTGTTCAAACCCAAACAGAAGAGTAAATATTAATCTAACAATTGACTAACATTTGTCATTCAAAAATAAAAAATATCACATAAATGATACATATATACAATCTACCAACAAAGTACTCATGTCATTTTTGAAAATGTTTTGCATACACTAAGACATCTCACTAACACTAAGGGAAGCGAAAGATAGAAAGAGGTTGAAAAATAGATTAGTGATACGATAGAAATGCAAATGGAGAGTAGAAAACAAGACATTGAGAAATTTGAGGTGTCTAAATATTAGTGTTATTTTTTTTTTCTTTCTCTTTTTTGTTTTTTTGTTTATATTATCACTATTAGAAAAGGAGGAAAAAATCGTTCATTTTATCCCAATCGATAGGAATATTGTATAATATATACAAGATTCGGCGTTTGAACATCGAACATTATTAGTAAGCACTTTTTCATTGTATACTATTAGCTTGATGCGAGTTATTCATGATTTACATTATTAACGATCTTGAATGATGTCTTTTTTAAAAAAATAAAAAATAATAACTAAAAGTCATTATTGGTTGGCGGCCGAAACAACATATCACTTGTAACTTTTACCGTTGAATAGTGCAAGTGGGAAAGAATGCATGTGTTTATTATCTAGCTAATAATACAGAACACGTTATTGATCCTGACTTTTGCACCTTCTTCCAAACATCATGGATGCTCTCTTTTCTAATTTTCTCTATTTAAACAACCCTTCATGCATGTCATATGAATTACTTGTCCTCCACTCAACTATATACCGAGATTGAGATACTCTCTTCTCAATCAAAAATGGCTTTAGAAGAAGAAGCAGTAGTTGTGAACATAGAGAGCATACAACAAAATCATGTTTCTGATCATCCTGGAGTACCAATCCAAGAGAAGAAGCAGCTTTCGTTGCAAAAGTATCGAAGAAACGATTCTCTTGAAATGGAATCTCGTACCATCTCCCATGCCCGTCACTCTAAAGTACGTGCTAATTATAATTATGTTAAACTTTTGTTACTAATAATTATTAAATTGATTTTTGAAAACAAATTAATAATTATAAGACGCAATGTTTTATTGCAGGGGCCATCAACGGCAATAATACTTCAACTAGCGTTTCAAAGTATCGGAATAGTGTACGGAGACATCGGAACATCCCCGTTGTATGTGTTCTCAAGCACCTTCACTGATGGCATAAAGCACAATGATGATATCTTGGGAGTTCTATCCTTAATCTTTTACACTCTCACTCTCATCCCTCTTCTCAAGTATGTCTTCTTCGTCCTAAGGGCCACCGATAATGGTGATGGTTAGTACCCTACTATATACACACTTCAATCTTTTTATTAGTTTTCATAGTAATGTTTACGAGCATTTTGACTACTTTGAAATTTGTTAGAAATTTAAATAAGTTTTTTTTTTTTAAAGTTCATAACAATATCTCTTATACCATACTTCTCAACACTAACATGTAGTTTGAACATAATTTGTTAGGTGGAACTTTTGCTTTGTACTCTCTAATATGCCGTTACGCTAGAGTGGGACTTATTCCGAATCAACAACTAGAGGACGCAGATGTGTCCAATTATCAGCTGCAATTGCCAGACAACCGCCGTGAGAAAAGAGCATCAAAGGTTAAATCTATGCTTGAGAACAGTCACTTCATGAAGCTCTTCCTCTTATTTGCTACTATGCTTGGCACTTCCATGGTCATTGGTGATGGTGTTCTCACCCCTTGCATTTCTGGTTAGTTATGTCTAATAGTTTCATTTGCTTTTGTTTATGCCACACTTTAATAATTTCTTTTATTTACAAAGAAAAAACCACAACTATTCATTTGAAAAACAAACTAGAATTACTTATAGGAAAATATTTGGTGGACGCCTCTAATAGGTATATACGCCTTGAGAGAGAAAGTAATAAAGAGAATGATACGATAAATGTTATAGGAAGAGAGATAGCGATAAAATGAAGTGTTGTCGGCGCCACAAAAGCAAATATGCTAACCAAAGTTTTAATTTGTTGCAGTTTTATCAGCTGTGGGAGGGATCAAGCAAGCTGATAGTGAAATAACTAACGGTAGGTGGTACCCTGCAGGGGTTGACATTTTAACAAATTTAAAATTTACTAGTAAAAGTTACTACATTTAGGTCTTTGGCTAATGATTATGAATTAAGATGGTAATTATTAACTGATGCAATTTGTTTGTGCACATGCAGATCAAATAGTTTTGATATCAGTTGCTATCTTGATTGGCCTTTTCATGGTTCAGAGGTTTGGAACTGACAAAGTGGGTTACAGTTTTGCTCCCATTATTTGTATATGGTTCACATTCATTGGAGGTATTGGCATCTACAATTTCATCAAGCATGATACATCAGTTATAAAAGCAATAAATCCAAAATACATAGTAGATTATTTCATCAGGAATAAAAAAGATGCTTGGATTTCTCTTGGTGGTGTTGTGTTGTCTATAACAGGTTCATAATCATATCATTTGGTTTTAACTTTACATATATATTCAATTATACAAATTGTATTAATCACAACTCTAGAATATAAATTTGATGTGATGTTGGTTCTTTCTGCAGGAACTGAAGCACTATTTGCTGATGTTGGACACTTTACGGTTCGGTCTATACAGATAAGTATGTGTTCTGTGACTTACCCTGCTCTCATTTTGGCTTATGCTGGACAAGCATCTTTTCTTCGCAAAAACAATGATCTTGTCGGTGAGACATTCTATAAGTCTATACCAGGTAATTCCAAGTTTAAATCATGCCCGTATAAGCCATACACATGATCTTTGCATGAATTAAGTGTTAAAAAAGGGAATGTTAGAGTGATCGCGACTGTATTCGTCTTGTAACCTACAAAGTTGATAGGAACAAAAAGTTGTACGATAAGGTCAAAAACAACTTTTCTCATATTGTAGGGACTAAAAATGAACAAATAAGTTTTACAAGGATTAAAACTGAAAAACATGCATGTTACAAGGACTAAAGAGTAATATAAGCACATAAAAAAGTCATTTTAAAACAGCCAACTAATGAAGGTTTCATGTGTTGCAGACTCTCTATATTGGCCAATGTTTGTGATTGCTGTTCTGGCAGCAATCATTGCTTCTCAAGCCATGATATCAGGGACTTTCTCTATAATCCAACAATCCTTATCATTGGGATGTTTTCCTCGTGTGAAAATTGTACATACATCAGCCAAATATGAAGGACAGGTTTATATCCCAGAAGTTAATTACATCCTCATGATTGCTTGTATTGCCATCACTGTTGGTTTCAAAACCACAGCAAAAATTGGCAATGCTTATGGTAACTCTTTCTTACCAGCACTTAATCTATTTGATTTTTTTTTCTTTTTTTGTGGTGGCCAGGGACCTTACATATATTATGCATCGTCCCTACCAACTGAGCTAAGCTCACAAGGACACTTAATCTATTTGATTTGAGAAAACATATTTTTTATTTTATTTTAGTTTTAACTTTTAATTATAAAATTGCCACCTAGCATAGGCACTTATCATATAAGTGGCTGTGTATAAGATATTTCTTTAGAGAATATAAAATAAAGTCAAACCGTTTTCATAAGCTATAATTTATTTTCATAATCTATCTTAGAGAACTTATGCAAATAAGTTGAACACATCTCATGAATTTTTCATAAGCTGTTTCCTAAGCTCTTCCATACAGTCTCACAAGGGCTTAAGTCAACACATAAGCACAAATAATTCAATGCAAACAGAAAGTGCAGTTAATTTTTACTTTGAAAATCTTTGAAAACAAAAACGGTGCAGTAAAATCAAGGTCATAATTTTGTAACTGAAAATGAAATAACTTTCTGTGATAGCAAACATCATGTTTAGGTTGTAGGGTAGGGCTGCATATTTTCAAGGGCACCAAGTTTTTTGCGATCTACTTGTTGAGGCTAAAAAATATTATATATGTGTGCGCACACACAAACGCGTGCGTGCATGAGTGCGCAAGTGTGATTTATAAAAAAAATAGGGTAGCATGTTCATACTTTGCACATGGTCCTCAAAATCTCAAGGACGACCCTAAAACATGCCGTTAAATTTTCTTGTTTTACGCAAGTCTCTCACTTTATAGTATATTAACATTAACAAAGCCAACTTTAAGAGTAAAATATTTTGAGCAAGGAAATTCTAATTCTTAATGGATACATTTGTGCAATGCAGGGATAGCAGTGGTATTTGTGATGACACTAACATCCGCTTTTCTCGTACTAATCATGATCATGATATGGAAGACTCACATACTTTTGATCATTAGCTATGTTCTCGTCATTGGTTCAGTGGAGCTTCTTTATTTAAGCTCAGTTTTATACAAATTTGACCAAGGAGGTTATCTTCCTCTTGCATTTGCTGCGATTCTTATGTTCGTCATGTATGTATGGAATAACGTGTACCGAAAAAAGTACTATTACGAACTCGATCACAAGATTTCACCTGAGAAGCTCAGAGAGGTTGTTTGTGACACAAGTTTATGTCGATTGCCTGGTCTTGCAATGTTTTACTCTGAGCTTGTTCAAGGCATTCCACCAATTTTCAAGCATTATGTTGCAAATGTGCCTGCACTACACTCTGTCCTTGTTTTTGTTTCAATCAAATCCTTGCCTATTAGTAAAGTCCCAGTGGAAGAAAGGTTCCTCTTTCGCCGAGTACAACCTAAAGAACTCAATGTATTTCGATGTGTTGTTCGATACGGATACACCGATACGCGCAACGAGCAAGAGCCTTTTGAGAAAATAATGGTTCAGAGGTTGAAGGAGTTTATTGTTAAGGAATACTATTGGTCTCAAAAAGTGATACAAGATGGTACAAATGATGAAAACTTGAATGTTGATGAAGCACAAGAAGCTATTGATGAAGAAAGAGTACAAGAGGAAATTGAAAAAGAGATTGAGGCAATTGAAAAAGCATCAAGGGCTGGTGTTGTTCACTTGATTGGTGAAAATGAGGTGATTGCTGGTAAAGGAGCTGGCATTGGAAAGAGGATTTTGATTGATTATGCCTACAATTTCTTGAAGAAAAATTTGAGGCAGAGTGAAAAATTATTTGATATTCCTCATAAACGTATGGTTAAGGTGGGAATGACTTATGAGCTATAAGATTAAATAAAATTGTGTACAGATAACATTGGAAGAAAGGGATATAATGTATGATCTATTGATAATCCTCATCTCAACCCACAATGTACTTGTTCTAGTTATGATTTAATGGAACAGTAGATTAGAATGCTACATTCAGTTAATTAGATAGAAGCGTCTTAAACCTGTTCTGATCTTAAATTCTTTTTGAATGAATGAAACAGCTACTTTTATGGCCAATACATAAATTTTCGAATGAAGAAGAATATGGAAAAATCAACACTACTGTTACTTCCGTTTCACAATACACGTCGTTTTTTAAGAATAATTTTATTTCACTTTACTTGTTACTTTTAAGTTTCAATGCAACATTAATTATTGATTTGTCAATAATACCTTATACTCCCTCCGTCCCTTAATATAACCCCCCTTTTGTTTTTTTTTTTTGTCCCTAAATATAACCCCTTTTTCAAATTACAACACACATTAATTATTTTTTTCCATAGATACCCTTATTTAATACTACTACTAATTCTAAAAGTACAATAAATTGACTTTTCACTTTATCTCTTTAATGAGGTTAATTTTGTAAAATTGTACTATAAAACAGACACATTAACTACACCAACAACATTTCTTAAGAAATGTGAAAAAAACAATAGGTGGTTATATTAAGGGACGGATGGAGTATAATTATTGTAGAGAGAGAAATAATATAATGAAATAATAAATGAGTAAGAGTATTATAGAAAAAATATAGAGAATTTCATCAAAAATAACAAAATTTATTTGATTCATTGGTACGTGTAATTTGCTCAAAAACGACAAGTATTGTGAAACAGACATAGTATTATTCTAGAATAAATTGCGGCATTTTGATTGTTGTCTATTTGAATCGGAATTGAATATGTCTGCAATGGTTTCTCAAATGATGATATTTTACTGTGTGAACAAAGCTTAGTTGACTTGGGGAATACCGGGTTCGAATCTTAGGGGAACAACTCTTGGCCACTGCGCATATCTCTACGCGAGTTGGATTAGTCATTTATCATTGGTGGGTCGGAAACTGATACAAAAGCCAAAAAAAAAAAAAACTTAGTTGACTTGAATTGAATAAATATTGACTCATTAGTCTAAAACTAATTTCTTGATGAGATGTCATGAGGGAACCGTTAAGTGCGTGTCTATTTAGTTTATTTAACTTAACTTTAATGTTTCTTTTTTCCTTTTTCGACAAAGTGTTTAGTTTGAAGTTAAATAAATACATTTAAGCCGTTTAAAAACAAAACAAAAAAAATATTTGGAGCAAAAGTATTTTTCATAGGAAAATCGACTTTAACTTTTTTTTAAGAAGATAAAATGATATTATTACCCCAAAACTAATTCATCCTAGCACAATCACAATGTGTACTATAATAAATTAGGAAAAGTTAACATAATACAAAATTAAACATAACCAAGAAACATTTTTTTTTTTTAAGCATCAAACCAAAATCATATAAAAGAAAAAAAGAGTACAAAAAAGAAAAGGGGGACTAGGCCAAAACCTCTTCAGAAATTAACAAACCTAAACTTAGGTAAGCCCATCCTATTCATAATGTACTCCCCCCTGATTTCATCAGGAATGGAACTATGCCAAGTCAAAAAATTGAGGGGTAATGAGAGGCCAATATTAGCCATGCCATCAGCACAAGCATTACCTTCTCTATATACATGAGAAAATGTGAAACCTATGGATCTAACATAATTTAAGCAATTATGCCATCTATTTCTTATGGACCAAGGAATGATTGAAGAAGATTTTAAAGCCAAGTAAACTAATTGAGAGTCAGTTTCCAACCAGAGATGTTGGAAATTTTTGGTTTGAGCGATTTCCATAGCAATGATGGCAGCCATAAGCTCAGCATGGTAAGCATTCATATTTCCAAGGTTTTGAGCAAAGCAACCTATACATATACCTTCCTTATCCCTAAATATACCTCCTGCAGAAGCATTACCTGGGTTTTTAGTAGCAGCACCATCCGTGTTTACTTTGATCCAGTTGAAGATAGGGGGGGACCAGATCACCTCCTTAATCTGAGGGGCATTGGGAGGATGAATTGGGATTCTAAAATGTTTCAAGATTCTAAATTCTGTCATATCCGGAGATGAAGTCTTGGCTGTGTTGCAACCAGATAAATGGACAGACGAGATGACATTGTTGATGATGATCTTCCAATGAATACACTTGTCTTGGAACCTAGCTTGATTTCTCCTGTACCATATGGCAGATATGACATTGATTATGCTGGCTTGAACTACCACCTTACATTGCGCAGACCAATTTCTCTTGCAGATTTTCCAAACATCATTAGAGTCCACAATATTTAAAGAAATGTTAAGGATTCCAGCTAACCAATTCCAAAGATGTTTTGCGAACATGCATTCAAAGAACAAATGAGAAGAAGTCTCAGCAGCTTGATTGCAATTAGAGCATATAGAGGCCAAGGAGCAACCTCTTACCATTAAGTTTTCATCAGTAGGTATCCTTTGATGCATTAACCTCCAAGTAAGTAAAGATTTGGTGGGAGGAATATCTTTGTTCCATATCAAATTGCTCCAATGAACACTCTGACCACAAGGTGATTTAAAAATGTATGCTTCCTTAAGAGAAAGCTCCCCATTAGCAGTATTCTTCCAAATTATCTTGTCTTCAATATCTCCAACTGGAATTGTAACTTGGTGAACAATGAAATTGATTCTAGGGAATTTAGATTGCACAGACAAGGGTATTCTCCATCTGCCATTAAAAATGAAATCTGCAACTGATGCTTGAAGGTTCTGTGATATAAGATCAGGCACGTTGAAGGTGGTAGATAAAGGAACACCACACCAATTATCATTCCAGAAGCTCACATTGACACCATTACCAATCAACCAACAAGAATGATCATTGATATTTTCAAATTCAGTCTTTATACTACTCCAGATAGATGAGTAAATATGATAGGAGATTGACTTGTTGTTTCTGATGCATCTACTTTTTAGAAGTAAAGCCCAGGGTTGTGATGAGTTTCTAAGATCCCAACATAATTTGAGGTTAGATGCTTCATTTAGCACTGTCAAAGATCGAATACCTAAACCCCCTTGGGATAAAGGTCTGCAACTTTTGTTCCATGAGACTGTAACTAATTTTCTTTTATCCACATCACCACTCCATATGAAATTTCTAATCCACTTTTCCAGATCAAGCAGAAGAGATTTTGGCAAGCAGTATACTGATATGCTATGGATTAACATACCTTGGATGACTGATTTCACCAGCTGAACTCTCCCAGCAATAGAAAGAAGAGATGCTTTCCAGGCAGCTAGCTTGCTTTTGATTTAATCTGCAATGGGGGAAAGATGTATTGCTTTCGGTTTTCCCTTAAAGATAGGGACTCCTAGATAATTGAAAGGGAGGCTACCAATTTTAAAACCAATTTGTGCTGAGATTTGATTGACTCTTGTATGTGAAATGGAACCAGCATAAAGAGTTGATTTTGCAGGATTCACCAGTTGGCCAGAAACAGCAGCATACCTTTGAAAAAGATCTTTCAAAGCCTGAATAGATGATGATTTAGCTTTGCAGAACACCATAATGTCATCAGCATACAGGGTGTGAGAAGGAACATAATGGTTTCTGGACCCTTTGATGAGCTCCA
This sequence comes from Medicago lupulina, assembly GCA_958299785.1. Lineage (NCBI taxonomy): Eukaryota > Viridiplantae > Streptophyta > Magnoliopsida > Fabales > Fabaceae > Medicago > Medicago lupulina. Next base: position 4,447,926 of record OY283140.1, read on the forward strand.
CTTTTCCTTGTTCCACAAGATTCTTGATGCTTCTACTCAGAACATCTTCAGCAAGACAGAATAAAATGGGAGAAAGGGGGTCTCCCTGCCTCACTCCTCTTTTACATTTGAAGAAACCATGTTGTTTACCATTAATAGAGATTGAGAGATTTGCTGATTCTAAAATAGCACTGATCCAGCTGCAAAATTTGCTATTAAAACCAAATTGTTTCAAAACTTTCAATAAAAAACTCCATTCAATTGTGTCAAACACCTTTGCAATGTCAACTTTGAAAGCAATATTCCCCCCAAAATATCTATTATGAAGAAGATTGATAGCCTCTGAAGTAGTGCAAATGCAGTCTCTAATGTTCCTACCTTGTATGAACCCTCTTTGCTCATCTGAGATGATGGACTTCATAATAGGGACCATTCTGTCAGCTAGGATTTTTGTTACTATTTTAAACTTGAAATTAGAAAGAGCAATGGGTCTAAATTGTTCCACTGTATCTGCATTATCCGTCTTTGGAATTAACACAATGGTGTTAGAGTTGAAACAAGGAGGGAAACATCCCTTTGTGAAGAATTCAGTGACAGCTTTGCAGACATCGTTACATATAATACTCCAAAAAGATTGATAGAAAATGGCACCAAAGCCATCAGGTCCTGGTGCTCCATCTTTGTTCAATGCAAAAACTGCTTTTTTTATCTCATCAGTTGAAGGAATCATGGTAAGCATGGAGTTTGTGTTGTTGGAAATAACAGTTGGAATCACCTCCTCCACAAGCTCATCTACCTGCAAAACAATGTTAGAAGAGAATAAATTTTGAAAATGATTTGTAAAAAGTGTGGCAATTTGCTCTGGATCATTAATTAATTCATCATCAACTCTGATAGCAGTGATATGTTTGGTTTTGGCTTTGATTTTTGCAAGTCTATGAAAGTATGTGGTGTTTCGATCTCCTTCCAAGTGCCATTTGGATTTAGCTCTTTCTTGCCAGAAGGCTTCTTCTTTGTTGAGAGCATCTTCAAATTTGATTTGGGCTCGCTTTTGTTGTTCTAATAAATCATCATTCATACCTTGAATATCCAGAAGCTCCTGAATGTCAGCCAACTTGTTTTCAGCTTCTTTAACAAGAGCGTGCACATTTCCAAAAATATTATGATTCCAGTCTTTGAGTTTCAGCTTCAGATCTTTGAGTTTCTGAGATAGAACAAACATTGGACTACCTACTACATTGTTACTCCATGTTTCCTTAACAATTCTCTTACAATCTTCATGCAGCAACCACATTTGCATGAACCTGAAAGGGGTAACTTGTGGAATAGATGATGTTTTGAAGTCTAGAAGGATGGGGAAATGATCAGATTTATGTCTGGTGAGAGATGTTACAGCGAGAGAAACACAGTTATCAAGCCAAAGTTGATTGCAAACGGCTCTATCTAACCTTCTTTCAGTGTGTCTGGTGCCTCTTCTACCATTGGTCCAAGTGTACTGAACTCCCCTTGTAGGAATGTGGAGCAAATTATTAACATCTGACCAATTGAAGAATTCTTCCATAGGTAATCTTTCAGGGATGTATGTTCCTCTACTTTCATGTGAGCCAATAATAGAGTTGAAGTCTCCTATTGCACACCAAGGTATATTGTGTTGGTTATGTATATTTTGGAGTTTGGACCATAAAAGTCTTCTAGTGATATAGTTAGTAGAGGCGTAAACAGCATTAAAACCATAGGTCAAGTTGTTAACAGAAATGGTGAAAGACACTTGTTGGTTGTCAATATCAATTAGGGTGGGATTCAAGTTTTTAGTGCATATACACCAGAGGTTAGGAATGAGGTTGTTTCTGTTGTTAAGGGAAAACAGTTTGAGGTTAAGGCTATTCAGCCAGTAATAAGGGAAACTTGTGAAAGGGATCCATGGTTCAACAATTAATATAATGTCAGGGTTGTGCTTAACAATAAATCTTTTTAAAGCCAATCTTGTTGGGGAACTGGCTATGCCCCTAATGTTCCAAAAAAGAACCTTCATTTAAAAGGTAGGGGGTTAGATACCTTTGATCTGGTGCCATAAGAGATAGAGACTTCACTGCTTCTCTTCTTCTTAATTTTCTTTTGATTTGATTTGGAAGTAACAACTTGAAAACCTGATTCATCAATGTTGTGTTGGATCTCTTGCGCAACTTGTAGATCAATACATCTCTGTTGTTGCTCTAGTGTGACTTCAACATCAGCATCACCCTCCAAATCTTCTAAGTTGGCCCATGCCTTGTTAAGAAAATCCATGTCATGTTGTATTCTTGCCGGGGTATTCTGAGTTGTTTCTTCTGTTGATGCTTGGTTAATGGTGGCTATTGAATTTTGATTTGTGTTATGAGGCTGGCTGGTTTTGGATTTCTGGCTGTTTTGTGATGGATGGCTAGTGTTATTTTTCTGATTGTTGATGTGGTTTTGGTTGTGTGTCGAATTCTGGCTAGGTTTTGTGGTTTGGCTTGTGTTGGTTTTCTGGCTAGAGCCTTGAACAGACTTTTCACCAATTGGAGTGTTTTCCACAAATTCTGAGTCATCAGAAGAGTATACCTCATCGTTCCCTGCATCCCTATGAGTGTAATGCCTTGCAATCAGCCTCTCATCATCTGCACTTGGCTCCTGCACCTCATCAATTTCTTGTAAATCTGTTTGATTTTCCTTGTTCGAAACATGAAAAGAAGAAATGGAGTTACGAAATTGCTCCCAAACACAAAAGATGGTATTGAAGTGAATAAAATAGTCACAAGGAAGGAGATTTGAATTGTGACCCTTTAAAAATAAACCTGTAACTTAAAATTAAGTTGTTTACTTGAAAAAGTTAAGTTAGTAGTCTGACTTCAGAACGTTCTGATGTCTGGGTGTAAAAACAGTTTAATAAAGTAAATATGTTTGTGTGTGTTGTGTTTGCAGTAAGTAAAGGGTATAGGAAAGAGAAGAAGAACACACATAAATGTATAGTGGTTCACCCAATGTGACTTACTTCACTCCTCACAATCTTGTGAGAGTTTCCATTATGATGTTTGAGATAACCTCTCAAATCCTGCACTTTACAATTTGTGTTCACCTGAACACTTACAACTCTGTATTCTCTTAGCCTCAGTAGACTTGCACCTTCTTGCTAAGTTACCCACTTAAACTTTTACACCTTCTGCTCAAACTAACACTTTAGTACCTCTAAAGCTAGATGGGACTTTCTTTTCTTCTTGCTAAGTTACCCAATTAGACTTTTACACCTTTTGCTCAAACTAAAACTTTAGTACCCCTAAAGCTAGATGAGACTTTACACGATGTTTGAAGATTGAGTGTTTGCAAACACACACAAAAGAATAATGGAGGAAGAAGTTATCTTTAAAGAGATAACAGAAATAATTGATTTATACTACAAAGAAACATTTTGGGATCTCAATGATGATCAATTCAGAGAAGAATGGAAGGAGAACTTATCTTTACACTACAAGAGACGATTTGAAATCTCAGTGATGACCAATTCGAATGCTAAAGCTTCAAATATATTTCAAATGTTTTCTTGTATGCTTTGCAATGGTGCAGTAATGTTGAGCCTTTGATATCTATTTATAGAGTTTTTGGGCTCACATAGTCGTTGTAGGGTGACCAATGGTCTTTTGCCACGTGTCCTGGGCCCCACTAGCTTTTACTTGAAAATTTGAGTGAACCTTCTGACCATCAGAATGTTGTTGTGTTCTTCAGATGAACCTCAGAATGTTGCTGTGTTCTTCATCAGAATGTTGATGTTCATCAGGATCTTCATCTAGGTTCATCATTGATGAATGTATGATGAGTTTCTGGGTTTGTTCAATGTGTGCCATATGATTTTCTGGGTTATATCCATAAAACGTTACTTTCTCCATATGCATAAAAAATTGCTGGATAAAGTAGAATAAAGTTAACCAAATTTGCATTGAACATTGTGCAGGAGAGAGAATAGTGGGTCTGCAGCTTCAGGCCCATGCTTCTAGGAGATTTCTTCTTGATACTGATAAGAGGACGTGTCCATCTCTGATTGATTGGAACAAGATCTCCTTTTTCTTTGCTTTTTATCCTTCCACCAACTACACTGTTCACATCTTGAAACATGTGCAGAGATGTACTTTCTGACCTTCAGAATGTTCCATTTGTTCTTACTTTAGGATGATTTGTAAGACTTACTTTTGATGTAAGCAATCCTAATAGTGAAAACATAACTGAAGTGCAGTAATTGCAACATCTAGGATGATATTCACATTGAAATATTTCTAGTAATTCAATGTTCATAGTCTTGATGAACAATGAATATCCTTTTTGACATTTAACTTTATAAATTCCTTTATTGCTTTGATTGATCCATGCAAATTACTTTTCTGGACATTTATTCATATCACTTGTACTTGCATGTTCTTGATAATTCTGGGTTTGCTTATGAACAACCTTTGAACTCTTATCAGAACGTTTTGATCAACTCACTGAGCAACATTCTGAACTAACATTCTGAACTTCAGAATTAGTTCATGAATTCAATTGTCCTTTGATTTCTTGTATCTTGGTATGATTAAAACTTTGTTTGTGTCTTGGTTAATCACTCAAGAATGCACAAATACCAAGAACTATCAAAGTCTATTAATCCTTTAATCACCATAGATGTCTTTAATGATTTCTTGACCCAAGGTCAAAATCATTGTCTACATAAGATATGTTCATGTCACATCTGTTCTTGCATGTTCTTGGTGTATACATTGATTTATGGGTTTGCTCTAATGAACCTTTTGAGCAACCTTCTGAACTCCTTCTGGGTTCATACATATGAACTTCAAAATGTTGGTTCCTTCCTTTTTTAGGCGGTTGTACTTTATGCTGAACATTTTGATGTCTATAAACATATTGATGTTCTTCAACACTTTGAACCTTAACAAAGTTGTTTCTTGATTCCCTTCAAAAACTACTTGAAGCATATAAAGGAGAAACCATTTATTTTGATAAACAAGATGATTCTTTCTTTGAAGTCCAAAAGAATATTTCTTTGCATCATTGCTTGTAGTTAATGACTTTAAATATTCTTGTTTATCCATTAAGTAATCCTTTAATTACCTCTGGAAATATTCTGGGTTAATGTTCATGATCATTATGAACTCCATTCATATGAACATTCTGAACTCCATACGAACATTATGAACTTTAAACTTCTTATCTTTGCTTGTTCAAAAAAAAAACTTCTTATCTTTAGAAGCTTTGGAAGTGTGATACTTTGAGGAGGTTTTGAGAATCTTTCTATCTTGTATGCATATTTCCTTTTATCTTGTTTACCCATGGAGGATCTTCAAATCATATAACATAACACTCAATGTGAGTTTTGTCACATAACTTCAAGCACATTCTTGTATAGCTTGTGATGTAAGTTCTTCCATCATGATTCTTGCGGCTCTTATGGATCTATTTGGCCAATGGTCTTGCATTGGGTAGGAATGCGATTCTAGAATAAACGCCAAACAAAAAGATAAACTTTTATTATATTTGATGCATTCCTTGATCCCGTTAGTCAATTTTGGCTTCAAACCTACGTTAAATGGAAGCAATACATCTCATATTTTTCATTCGTTTTTACTTTTGAGAGATTTAATTTACCACAATTTTATCTTATACCGGCACCTCTCATAGATACTATAGTACTACACTATAAAAGTCATAATTTTTTCTTTTCCGTTTATTGTAGAAAAGATGGTAAAAACAGATTTAGGTAGTTTAAGCATATAGAAAAAAGACATTCTTTAGTAAATATAATAAGATGAAGGATAGTCATATTAGAATAGAAATGAGGATTTAGAAAAACTATAAACGATATATAATTTATGATATAACATTATAGCGTGATACGATCCATCTAGCTTATCCTATTTGGTGAAATAAGACTTGCTTGTTGTTTTTATTGTTGAGTATCATATGTTCACAACTTCAATTGGGTTGGAAACAGAGAATATATGGTTAAACTTCCTTAAGAGATTTAACACTATTGCATTCTTAACATTTATTCGAACCAAAAATTTATGGTTAAACTAGAAGAAATCTCTTACAATTTCATTGGTCATAGGTACTCATATTTTTTTAGCCAAGTAACGATATTTATGCATATAACAATGTATCGTTCATGTCAACTAAGTTATGCTCATGATATGTACTCACATTTCATCACCTCATTTTAAACCAACTTAATTTTTGAAAATAAAAGTTAATTAACTGTAATTTTGCAAGTTAAAAACTATATGAAATCATAGCTTTTACAAGTAATTAACGATAGATTTTATTTACTGTTCAAACCATAAAAAAAAAAACGGAGGGCTAAAAAAAAAGGACAACAATTGCTGCTTGCTTGCAAGTTTGTCACGTCTCGGTTGGAATCGGTAACCGTACCTTATTTGCACAGGGACACAGCCAGCTCAACCATAATCCAAACAAAAATGATGATTTGCTATTGTTAAGGCAAGGCAACAGTACAGTCCTACACTTTTCAATTTTACTCTCTTACCCCTAATCGTTTTTTCTCCCTTCCCACTCCTCTTTCTCTCTAAAAACAAACAGTATGAGGACGTGTACAAAGGATCTCATAGATCCAACTAAACGACCAAACTTTCTTTTTATTTTATAATAATAATAATATCATTTTATTTTATTAGAGATGATAAGACAAACGACGATAGATGTATAGCAAAAAAAGAAAAATGAAAAAGACGACGATTGGTTGAAAATTATTAGAAAATCAAATATGGATTTTTTTAGTTAGTTAACTAATTACAGTTCCTCCTTTTAAAAAAAAAAAACTTATTAATACAATCCCTCTAAAAAACCAATTTTTAATACCATTCCTTTTTTGACTGCAAACTTGATTAATGCAATTAATACAAATTAAAACAATGTCTTGATGTGCTGTCTTGTCTCATCTCACGTTAGATGAATTTAAATACTGTAGCCCTTTTTATTTCATAATTAATTAATAAAAAATACTCTATATTTTAAGGATATTTTTTCACGGTGTTATAAAAATAAAATATCAAGAAATGATTTTTTTGACAAATATACTCCTAAATAAAAAGATCTTTGCATCATTAAGAAAAAATAAAAGATATCTGCAGCATGTATAAATGGTAGTTCCCCATCTCACAACAAATGTCTCTCTTTAAAAAATATCCATTCGATCATTTTACATTTATTAAGAAAAAAAATATAAATTAGCTAAGAAAAATATATATAAATAGGGTCTCTTATAAATTATAAAAAATATTTTAATATTTAATAATTTAAATATTTTATAAAAAATATAAATCATTTTGTGTCTGTTCATCATAATAAAAACCATTTTTCGAATATTAATTCTTATAGGATATCTTTACACTAAAATACTTCTATCTTGTTTTCGCTTTCCTGTAAAAAAAATCTCTTTTTTGAAAAACGATTCATAAATTATATCCACTTCTCAATTGAAGATGTTTTTAAATTTTTTAAAGTTTTTATCAAAAATATATAATACCCTTAAATGTATTTTTATTTTTTTAAAAAATTAATAGTATTTTTAAAAAAGTTATAACAGATAAACTTTATTTGTGTATTTATTCAAGATTTTTTTTAACAAATAAATCACTTGTTATAAAAAATGTTTTGAAAGACATCAAATCTTTAAATGAGTCACAATTTAGGTCAATAAACACAATATTATTCTCTTCGGTTATCGTAATAACTAAATATTTATTTTTTAGCTTTATTGAATAAATTATGTATCTGATTTATATTATAGTTTAAATACATCAATTATATTATTAATCGAAAACAAATGTTTATTTATAATAGTGATAGGATGTAGCATTGTTTTTATTTTCTGTTTACATAGAAGTGAGGAGTTATTTATTTATTTATGAAAGCCAATGACTGAATATAAAAGTTAGCTTAGATTCAAGTTTCAACGTCGGAGAATTTCTTTTCTTTATTCTTTTGATCGCTAGTTTTCTTTCTTGGTCCTTTCTCTCTCTCTCTCTTCGGTGAAACACAACTTTGCTGTCATGAAAGTTTAGCTATGTTTACGATAATACGAGTAGTTACTAGTAATAATCTTAATCTACTATGTTCCTCTTCTCTATACTCTTTTATATTTATTAGTATAAGTAGTACATAAATCATTTTCTTGTTATAATTAATTTAATTAAGTTAATTAATGTCTGTGTTATTATAATTTTCAGTTGTTCTCAACAGCACCGCAGCATAGAAATAAACACGTTGACAATTGAGGTTTGTTTGTTGATTCTACCCATTTTCCCAGGTCGATTTTCACACGTGGGAATTCAACTCTATCAAGGTTACATTACATGTCTTTTCTCTAATCATTACTACTTTCTGCATGTTTTTTCTACTTGTCTTAATTATTTATTATCAAAGTTTACATTTTTTTTGGGGTTTTTTTTATCTCAATTATCGTAATAAACCCCATTGTTATTGCTTCTGTCATTACTTCACTTTGTGAGTATAATTATATATCAAGTTTTTTTTTTTTTTTTATTATCAATCACTGTGAACTTACTTCGTATTTCGTTTTCTAATTCGATTTTTTATTTTCTTTAGTGTTTAATCACTATAAAGTGGAATTTTGATTTAGGTTTGGAATTATCGTTAGTTGTGAATGTCTAGTGCCTTTTTTGCGTGATTGGATTTTCAGAATGTTCTCTTTTATCTCTGTAAAGATTCACATCCATTTTTTTGTATTCTAGCAACGCAATAATTATTTTATTTATTGGAAATATGTATGAATTACATTTTCTGCGGTAATGCATAAATATATATATGAATTTTCTGATGTGAGTAAAATATGAATTTAATTATAATTTTTTTGGAAAAATAATATTTTTAATTTAACATACAAGATTTTGCTTTAGTTTTGTTTATGACTTTGAATTGGTTACCAATTCCCTTAATGTGTGATTGAATAAATTGTTGTGCTTAATGCTTTGCAATTGCAATGAGGGGCAAGCTATGTAGTATCGACAGTTTAGATTGAAGACGTGTTCAGTGTCCGACATATGTTCAGTGTCTTACACCAACACAACATGAACGTCGATAATAATTTGAGAAAATGACATAATTGTGTCTGTGTTGTGTTGGTGACACTGACACATGTCGGACACGTGACATACCTTCAATCAGAAGTGTTTGTGCTACCGAGGGGGCAAGCATAATGAATGGTGATATTGCTGCTTTAAATTAGAAAAGCTTGTTATATTATGATTTCTTTAACCCATTGTACATTATTAGCAGATGAATCCGAGTTGTTTTGATGACAACAACGAAGACACTGAAGTGGAACCTGCCGGTGTTTCTGGCATTGAAGATGACCCGGACGTGGTTCCTCGTGTTGGAGACGAGTACCAGGCAGAACTTCCTCCACTTATGACACCACCTTATCTTTCTCAGCTTGCAAAAAAGAGAAGAGATTCCGAAACCGAGCTCAATGTGCCAGAGTCTTTTTTAGTAGGATTACCACTTCCTCTTATGTGGACACATTGTGAATCCGAAAGGAGTTGCGGTTATAGGCCTTTAGAATCTGTCACAAGTCGAAAAGGGCATGTTATTTGTGAAGGAAAAAATGGAGGAGGGTTTTCAAATTTTAAATCTTCTTATAGAAATGGTGAGACAGATATTGACTCGTCGAGTGGCAAGTATCTTCTTCCTGAATCGCCGAGTCATCAGTCTTGGACTGATACTGAATATGACAGTTTTCTTCTTGGCCTCTATGCATTTGGGAAGAACCTTATTTTTTTGAAGAGATTTATTGGGACGAAGAGTATGGGAGACATATTGTTTTTCTATTACAGTAAATTTTTTAAGTCTAAAGGATATTCCCGATGGTCAGGGTGCCGGAAGGCGAAAACTAAGCGATGTATATTTGGCCAGAAAATATTCACCGGTTGGAGGCAACAAGAATTGCTATCAAGATTATTTTCCCGTGTGTCACAGGACTCTCAAGCTCTTTTGGTTGAGGTATATCTCTGATCTGAGACTCTGACGTTATTTTATTTTTTGTTAACCCTCCGGTTCCTAGGGGAAGGGGGCCCTAGTAATCCGGAGTTCGGCTGCAACGAAATGGAATTGCCATATAAATGTATACCTCGTTAAGCAATCCTCCTGCAGGATTTAAACATTTTAGTTGGTGCTCTTGACTTATATATATTTGTTCAAAAGGTCTATTTGTTAAACAACGATTTTTGTTGGAGGTTAACTAATTAATCATCAGCAAGCTTTAGATTTCATTGACATGTTAAGAAACAACTGAAAAGGATATTTTCACCAATTTCTGTTTGTTATATTATCCTTGGTATAATATTCAATTTGTACAGATATGTTGGCCACAATGTTTCTATCATGATTATTGTCTTTTATGAACTTGTCAACTACCTTCTGGAAAATTATCTTGGACATGCTTATTGTCTTTTATGAACTTGTCAACTACCTTCTGGAAAATTATCTTGGAAATGCTACTAGCTATCTTGTGAAATAGTTTTGCATGTAGTGTAGTAGCCTTAAGTGATGCTAATATTTGAACTTGAAATGAATGATATCGTTTCAACATAACCAGCACCATACTGTTATGGAACATCTTTGCTGATATGTGGACTATCATGATGCTTATTGACAATCAGCAGTACTATAAATTAGAAATTTCAGCAACTATTTGCGTTATATTAGTCATTGAAGTTGCATTAAGAATAGATGTGGTAATCAATGGAAAAGAAGAGAGACAAAAACATGACAACAACAAATGTGTATATGATGATGCTCTTATTTTGACAATTTCCTGATAATCTGACATCTCCTATTCTTAGAAGAAACTAAGCAGCAGAGTTTGTGATTTTCTTTGTTTCCTGGGTCACTGCATTTGAATAATTTGATGCTGTGATCAAGACTGTTCAAATATGTAACATTTCCCGAGCATGGTAGAAGTTACCGTATTATCACAAAACCTTATCTATCCTATTTACATATTATTGTACAAAATTAACTGTCCTTTTTACATTATTTCTAATACTACCATTTCTTAAATATTAGTATAGATGCTATTTTCTAAACATGTTCATAGTTCACATAGCCATTGCAAACATGCTGCTAAGCTGCATCTGAAATTTTGTATTTCTCTAAACCCATGTACCTCACCAGAAAAACAGTTTTCCTGAGCTCACATAAATATTACACACTGCAGATTTCGAGGAATTTTGCGGAGGGAAAGATGCCATTTGAAGAATATGTATTTGCTTTAAAGAATGCTGTTGGCATCGACTTCCTTATAGCTGCAGTAGGTATTGGCAAAGGGAAACATGACCTTACAAGCACTACTCTTGAGCCACCAAAGACCAACCACGTCTTTTCTGTTCGCCATGAAGTACCAGCCGGCAAAGCTTGCTCCTCTCTAACATCTGCAGATATAATCAAGATTCTAACAGGGAATTTTAGATTAAGTAAAGCTCGATCCAGTGATCTCTTCTGGGAAGCTGTTTGGCCTCGTCTTTTAGCAAACGGTTGGCGTTCTGAAGAGCCAAAGGATAGTTTTGTTTCTGGAACAAAACAATCTTTGGTTTTTCTTGTGCCTGGTGTTAAGAAATTCTCAAGAAGGAAACTGGCAAAAGGTAGCCAATACTTTGATTCTATAAGTGATGTACTGAATAAAGTGGCATCTGACCCTAGGCTTCTTGAGACTGAAATTCAGGCAACTGAGAGTAGTGAAGATAAGGAAAACACGCAAAACAAACAAGCCCTAGATGGCGTGTCAAATACACATCAATATCCTTCGTTTCAATCTCACAATTCAAATTGCAAACCGGATCTCGTGAAATTTACAATTGTAGATACCAGCATGGTTCATGATACAGATCAACGTAAAGTGAGACAGATGAAAAGCTTACCTTTCCAACCTGCGAATATATCTACCATCTCAAGCTGCAGTTCTAGTGAATCTGAGACAACTACATCTGAAGACTTGGAAGATCAGATTGAGCAAGCTAATGCTTCAATACCTATTGAAGATCAGGTTGAACAAGCTAATTCTTCCCACCATGTTGAAGATCGGGTTGAACAAGCTAATTCATCATGCCATGTTGAAGATTGGGTTGAACATGCTAATTCTTCGCATCGTGTTGAAGATCAGGTTGAACATGCTAGTTCTGCTGAAGATCAGGTTGAACATACTAATTCTTCATACCGCGTTGAAGATCAGGTTGAGCAAGCAAAAGCTTCAAGTCCTATTGAAGGTAAGGTTGGACATGCTAATTCTTCTTTACATGTTGAACATGCTAATTCCTACAACCATGCTAAAGAAATTTCAGATAAGGGGGTCTGCGTAGACTCATCAGGTCATACTCATAATCTAGAGGCCCTCAACACCACCGAAGTAGAAGTAGAAAATAAAAAATGCCATTCTGATCTGCATGATGATGAGCTTTCAAGGGAGATGAATGAGCAGCCATTGGTTCAAAAGATGACATCTGATGATTGCACAAAAAGTCTTCCCTGCACCACAGAAATGCCGGAGTTAAGAGCTTGTAACAACGGAGAGTCGAGCCTTAGTGCTGAAAATACTTCTATGGACAGAAATTTTGATTTAAATGAGCCATTTTCACCGTCAAATCCACATGAAGCATATGAGGGCTTTGATTTGAATGTAGATTTAGAAACTCTGTCTTTCCCGAGTTATCTGGCTAAAGGCAATCCTAACGTGAACAATGAAGGCAGTGTCACTGAGAATCACCAGGTTGGAGAAGTTTCAGCAAAAAATTCTGAAACCAGGATGTTGATTGACTTGAATTTTCCTCAAGCAGCACTCGACTTGAATTTTCCTCAAGTTGCACCTGACTTGGCACTTGAAATGGAAATACAATCCTCTAAGGCAATACAGCAAAACGATGAGCAATATGTGCATACACTGTCATCTTCATCTGAGACAACCCAGCTCAACGCGATGCAGGAGATTCCTGATTTAAATAAGGAGCAGCAACCGATCATTGTTAACCGCCGTCAAAGTACAAGGAACCGGCCGTTAACCACAAAGGCATTGGAAGCTCTTGAGTCCGGATTTCTCAACTCAAAGAGGAAGAGGAAGAACACAGAATCTTCAGACATTAATTCAAAGTCCCAATGCTTACGTGCAAGTAACGAGACAATTATCAGTGCTACTTGTGATGATAGCATTGGGAATTCTTTAACTGAGACAAGTGCAAAGGAGGAGAGTGTTTTCAAGGAATATAGTTTCATTGTTTAAAAAGTATCTATAAACAGTTGCTATACGTGAAGTCCAAAGCAATTAGTCTATATTGATTTACTCTTTTTTTTTTTTTTTCCTTCAGTATTTGACTGATAGAATAATAAAATAGCATAAGATTTGATTCATATGATTATTGATTTAAAGACGAGGGACCATTGTTGACAAAATTCGAAGAGAAAGTGTAAAGCTCTTTAACAAGAGTAATGCATTGTTAGAGGTAAAATAATCAAGGTATGTGGTAGTTTCTGTTTCATATCATTATAGGGATATTAATTAAACATGGATGACAACACAATTACTCGTCTATCTCATATTAAGTGTCACATTTGGAATATTTTTGTCTCAAATTATTTGTTCATTTTATAATTTATAATATCATTATAACGTTTATTACTTTTACCAATGTTACCCTTATTTACTCAAAAAAATGTTAATTTTTTTTTAAAAGTAGTTTGCAAGTACATGGTGGACAAATAATAATTGAAGTACAATGAGTTTTAGTCTTTAACCTATTAATTTATATTAAAATAGGTATAATTTTTTTTTTTAAAGAAGTGCACACATTCAAAATGAGACATAGAATGAGATGGAGGGAATATATTTTAACTCATGCAGTCTTGCGATATTTAGCTTCCAACCAATGATATTATTTTAGTGCAAATTGTAACTAACTACAATAGGTTTTCTATTGATTAGCACAATGTCTGTTATGAATATGATATGTGTTAGTTTTTGATGTTTCATATAGGCATATACTCATTTAATGAAGTAAAATACTTTGCAGTATTTGCCTTTACAGGGGATGAAATAAATAGGAGTAAGACTGTAACGGTTTGTTAAGTACTGTAATCCCCGCCAATTGATGTTGAAAGAAACAATCCGCAGCTTTTTTAATGTAGATGAAACATCCTCTGGATAAAAATAGCTCTCGGTTGAATTGATTATATTAGAAGTAAAGTAACCTATATTATATGGTATATGAAAATTGAAAACCATTCGAGCTTTTTACGGCCACACAAAGCCATTTTTTGGTGAAGCTCTTTCCATTGGTTTATTAACTACTTTTATTAACTTATGTGATGTGATATATAAATAATTTTTTAATCTCTGATATCGTGCAACATTCCACTAGGCAGGTTACTAAAACTAAAACTTATTGTTCACGTGAGATTAACTCAAGTGGTAAAGATATTGTATCATATACGTAAGAGTTGAGGTTTAAACTATGAATTTTGAGCTTATTAACATAAAAACTTGTTTGGTCGAAAGACATGTCGAAGTTTTATATTGTTGATATACAAATATTGCATTATTACACTGAGTTTGATAGATTAAAAAAACTAAACAACCTAGTGAAAAGAAAAAAGAGGATAAAGGACCATACAATTAAATCCCTTTTGAAGAAGGAATGTGTTGTGATATGTCAAATGTGAGTTAAAATTTTGCATTGAATTGAATAGTTGAAGCTGAGTTTTATAGATTATAAAAACTAAACAACCAAGTGAAAAGAAAAAAGATGATAAAGGACCATACATAACCCCTTCGAAGAACGAATGTGTTGTGATGTGTTAAATGTGAGTTAAAGTCTACATTGAATGAAATAGTTGAAGTTGAACAACATATAGTGAGAGAGCGTATAAACTCAATAAGTTAAGGTTTTGAGTGTAGATATAATGTCGTATCTCGCTTATATGATTGTTCTTAGTATACTGCAACTTAAATTGCCCCAATTGTCCCATAATTGAGGATGAACATTTATCAGAAAATCATCCTCACATCTATGCCTAACTCACTCACAGTTAGTACGTAGCAGAGCTACCATAATTTTTTTTAGAGGGTCAAATATAAAAACAAAAATGATATATACTTTTAAAAATAATATATCAAACGTAATTAATAAACAAAATAAAATCATGATTACTTTTACTTATATAAGATATAAACTAAAAAAAATAAAAATTGGCGATGGTTATTTAGGAAAATTGAATCTGACAACACCTCACATCGTCAAATTCATTCATAGTTGATGATGTACTAAACAAACTAGCAATATATTTTTCAATGATAATTGATGTTGTATTAAATAGACTAACAATATATTTTTCTATATACACGATTCTAATATTTGTAAGAAGTTCATCATCCATTTTATTTATGAGTCATATCTTGACAAATTTCATTGTTTTTTTAAGCATAATTGAAAGTACAATTAAAGGCAATATTAAGGATGTATGAGACAACTAAGTTGTCTTCCCTATATATAATTAATAGATCTTTATCCCCTTTCTTTCTTTCAAAAAAAGATCTTTACCTCTTGTAATATATGTGACTTTTGATTTTTTTTTCTGAGATATTTTTTTGTTAGATTCCGTCCTTGTAATTTTTTTTTTTTAGAATACCCCTAAGTCAGCTGACTGTACATTTTCGCTGACGTGACACGCTGACTGTATAATTAATTATTTTTTAAAAATTTGATGTTTTAACAGTCATATATTAATCTTATATTTAATTGTTTCACCTTTCAACTTCCACAATGTAAAGAACTTTTAAGAAACATGGGTTATGTTTTGAATTATAAATGCAAACAAAATAAAATTGATTATAGTGTTGCATGACCTATTTAGAACACGACATTAAGGGCTCCATAGCAGTAATCACCCAACTGATAGAAATTGAAGAGATATTCAATCATTTGAATTTTTTTTTATTTTTAATAAATTTTTCAAAAATTTCGATATATTTTAATTTTTTTAAAAAATTTCCAGAATTTTTTTAATTTTTATTAGTTTTTCCAGATTTTTATTAATTTTCTAGAATTTTTTATATTATTTTTAATCATTTTTATTAAGTTTTCCAGAATTTTGTAATAATTTTTTCGGTTTTTTTTTCATTTCTATTAATTTTTCTAGAATTTAATTCATTTTTTAATATTTTTTACCATTTTTTTATTTTTTTAAAAAAAATCGTAAATGCCACGTGTACCTGTAAAAAAATTAAAAATAAAATTAATTATACAGCCAACGCGCCACGTCATCAGAAAATGTGACTAAGCGTGTCACGTCAGCAAAAATGTACAGTCAGCTGACCTAGGGGGTATTCTAAAACAAAAAAAAATTACAAGGACGAAATCTAACAAAAAAATTTCACAGGGGAAAAACCAAAAGTGGCCTATATTACAGGGGATAAAGGTCTATTAACCCTAAGAAATATCTTGAAATGAAAACTTCTAGTTATATGTAAACAATTAGCCCATCTCTTTTACAAATAATTTGAACCTTCAAGATAGTGAGATATTGACTTGGAGAACGGTGCATGTACTTAAACATGAAGAAGATGACGATGACAACGACACAAATAAATTTTAAAATGTGTGTAAATATACTAAGTTTGAAGTTTGATTCAGTTTATGCAAATTGAGTACAATAAGAATAATTGTGAATCTCTTTTAAGATAGTTTGGAATCCTTGACATGAGTTGTACACTCACATCAAGTGTATGGATTAACGATAGTTTATATAATTAAGTTTACTTGATTAATCTCGTGCACTAGAGCAGAGAAGAAATTATTTAAGGGTTAATATGTTTTTACCCCTGTAATATGGGCGAGTTCCGGTTTTACCCCCTGTAAAAAAAAAGTTTAGATTCCAACCCTGTAAAATAAGATTCTTTGATTTTAGCCCCTGAACCATGTGACTGTGCAGAATTGCTGACGTGGCGAGCTGACGTGGCATGCTGACTGTATAATTAATTTTGTTTTTCATTTTTTTAAAGGTACAAATGGCATTTGTGCCTATTTTTTTTTAAAAAAGTTCAGAATTTTTTTTTTATTACGAAAAATATTTTTAAAAATTCCAAAATTTATAATTTAGGAAAAATATATATTTCAAAATTTTTATTTCGAAAACAAAAATTAGGAAATATATATTTTTTGAAATTTAAAATTGATTTTTTTTTGAAAAAAAAAGTTTTTAAAATTTTCTCAACAAAAAAAAATCTGGAATTTTTTTTTCATTTTTAAAAATCTGGATATAAATTTAGGAAAATTCAGATTTTTTTTCGAAAGTTTTATTCCAGAATTTTTTTTACGATGTGTTACATATTTGAGAATATTTTTTAATATTTAAAAATTGAGGATAAAAAAAAACTGGATTTTTTTTTAATATTTAAATTTATTCTTATCTATTTGTTACATGTGTTATTTGTATTAAAAATTGAGGGTAATTTTGAAAAAAACGGTCAGTCCAAAAGAGCTGAAAGGGGTTGTTTTTTTTTTTTTATATATATATATATTTCCCAACAAATTATATAAAAAATAAAAAAAATCCTAAACTTACTATATTTTGAAACTTTTGAAATTTTTTTAAAAAAATCCAAATTAAATTAAAATTTTAAAAATATTCAAAGAAAATAATATATGCTAATTTTTAAATGTTTTGGTAAAAATATATTTCTTTTTTTAAAAAAGTCTAATTTATTTTTTTTTTTTTAAAAAAATTGATTTTTTTTCTTATTTTTAAATTTTTTGAAAATAATTTTTCAGTTTTTATTTTTATTTTTATTTTTTTATCTTTTTAAAAATAATTTTTTAAACCATTACACACATGTCAGTTTTTTAAAAAATTAAAATTAAAATAATTACACAGTGGCGTGCCACATCAGCGTCCATTACACACGTGTCAGGTTTTAAAAAAAAAAAAATAATTACACAGTGGCGTGCCACGTCAGCGTCTGGATGGGGTCATGAGTGTTTTGTGGAGAATCTTTATATTGCAGGTGTGTTTTGTGGAGAATCTTCATATTATAGGGTTGGAATCTAAACTTTTTTTACAGGGGGTAAAACCGGAACTCGCCTATATTACAGGGGGGTAAAAATATATTAACCCATTATTTAAAAACAATTTCATTGAAATTTTGGATCGTGTAAACACTAATTTAGTTTATTGATTCTTCTCATAAAATATCTTTATTTGTTGATAAATTCATGCCACTTTAGTGAAAGGAAGCAGTTCTTCAGAGTTTCCGTAGTGTTAAAGTCGAACCATTAGCGTTTACTATAATATCAATCAGGGGTGACCTTGAGGATGGACGGGTGACCTTGAGGGTGGACGGGATGAGCGGTAACCTAAGACACCATTCTTTTAGGGGCGTCAAAATTATTAATTTTACTTATTAGTAACTACTGTATAAATATATATTTTTTTAACTCGTTTTGTCGATTATATTAAAAATATACTTCTAGAGAATGTTGATTATGAAAGAATCCTTTACAATTAAAAATATAAAAAAAAAAATTATTCGAATAAACACTACTTTATTGACCAGCCCAACACATCAAAAATCATACAACCGACGACGATATCAGTTACTAAAAGATATATGTGCTAGATTTTGAGCCATTAGCACCTTTTCACATAATTTGTGTTTTAGTCTATTTAAAATTAATTAAAGGATAGAAAATACAAACCGCAGAATACATGATTTGAATCACAGGCAGGCAATCATACAAGGAAGGCTAGCCACTTGGCCATTTATATGCATGTGGTAAGCATACAAATTTATATGTACTCAACTATCGCAACCTTTTAAATTATATTTTGAAAATTCTTCTCACAATGTTCCTCTATTTTCGAAATATATTTAAAATCTATTACTATGAAAATCTTATGATTTCATTTAAAGTTATATTGGGAGAGTTAAATTGTGGTATCAAGTTTTATAGGTCTTCTCATTTATATGTTGTTTAACCTTAACGCTTTTATTTAATGTGTGACTTTAACTTACTCTCAACAAATTACTCCCTTCGATTTTATATACAATATCTTTCTTTTTTCTTCACATTTCTTAAAAAAGTTACTAGTATGTCTATTTTGTATGTGATATTATTAAATTATCATTTGTTTTTATGCGTATTAAATTTAATTTTTTATATTTTAAAATAAATTAATAGTATTAATTAAAGGTATATTTATGAAAAAATAATAAATATATATAGTAATTTGTATAATTATTTATAATTAAAGACGGATGGAGTAAATTCTAACGAGTGGACCATAACGTTCTACTTCTATATCTCTAACATCAATTCAATCAATTCAATGTGTCATGACAATTTATCTAGACCGATCTTCAATTCAAGTGATGCATGTTTTGGCGAAGTTTCGACGTCTACCTGCTCATTAATTAATTATTAAATGCAAATCAATTATTTTAACATTAACGATAAGTTCATATTATAGAATCATATTTGTAACATCAATCTCCTAACAAGTATAAATATTCATGCAGGCTTGAAGCTTGATGACGACAAAAATACTTTAAAATAATTTAGTATTTTATAATTATTTACTGTATTAAAAACACGTCCATATCAACCAAGAATATACTACTTTTATGTTTCCTATCCTTGGCAAAGTATAAATAAACTGTCAGAAAACTATAAACATGCCTCTTGTCCCCTACGCTGGTCTTATCTATATAGCTCCTTTCTCTTTGTCACCTAGCAACAATATCGACTAATAATTGTGAAAAATTAGAAACCCAAATTTCGTGCTATGTTAATTGGGCTTAAATTAATTACCATAATTTAATAAAAAAAATGTGTGGGATGCAACAATGTAAATCTTTTTTTTATAAGATAACTATATAAAATGTTGGGAAGCTTCTGTCCTTATTTTTTGTAATTAAATAATAAATATGCAACTTTACCAAATGCAAGTTTCATCAAATGTATCGATCTCTATAGCGATAATTTCTACGATGTTGTTTTCTTTGATTTTACTAGTAGTTCGATATGAAAAGAAGCATATCCAATGGGAAGGAAATACACATTTTAATTGACTCAAAATTTGAAACTTTCTTCATGATTTGATAATATTCCAGTTTCTGTTTTCTTCTTGTTTTACATTAACCAGCGTATGAGAAATTAGTTAATTCAACATGATTTTTTTTTACGGAATTAATTCAAATTCATAAACAAGTAGTATAATTTTTCTTGAAAGAGAAAAAAGAACGGAATTTTTTTATCAATGTTTTTTTATAGAATCACGACTACTTCATACAATTACTCCACAAAGTAACTCTAACATATAGTTACTCACTTTCTGATTAACCTGAGAGAAATCTTTTATCATATGATGAAAGTGTTCTTCAGAATATAGTTACATCACTTAACAACTCATTATAAATATTAAATTTCACTAATTTAACTGTTTTTTTTAATTAAGTAGATGAATTCACAAATTTTAATAAAAATCCAACAATTGTAGGCTTGTAGCTATTTCGAATAATCGACATTTAATTAATTGTATTTTAAAAAATTATTATACTTTCAATTATTAGATGAAGTATCGAACAATTTTATAAAAAATTGTATAGAGTTTATCTACCCAATAAAAACTTTTACTTCAACGGTTTGATTTGTGAGTTATTAAGTGGATTAACGTGAACTTATTTCTAAATAAGTCGATTCCTTCTCTACAAATTTAAACATGTGGGATATGACTTGAGAGACTTTTACACCCTCTTGTATTCTATTGAATTGCACATAGTAGATGTTGGTGAGTCCGAGACAGCAGCAACGAGCACAATAATCAAGGACTACAAGAGAGACACGACATTCATATCCAAAACATTAAGGCATTAAGAATGTGTTATTTATATTCAACTTTCATAGTCGATGTGACACTAACCATTCATGCTTTAACTTATCATCAAGGATGGTTTTACCTTTGTTCCACTTCCAACAAGATTAAGAAAGAAAGTATTCTTTTACTCAAAAAATTTGAGTTTAACTTGAGAAGATCGACTACTAATAAATTATGTTTTTGTCTTCTAATGTCATAATAATTTAAAAAACAGAATATTGAGGAGGCCATAGGATGCTCCTAGTTATTGTCATTGCTCTCATAGTGAGCTTAAATCTAGGTTAACTCGGCAGCAACACTCTTTTATGTCATTATTAATTAGTTGCTACTAATTTGTCATTTTCTATGTGAAGTTCCTTCAATGGTATGTTTCAAATGAGACATGGAGAATTCGACTCATGATGATATTGATTTTCTCTTACTCGGTACAAAGAAATTTAGAGTTTACTCATACTAACATAAAGCTATGGCTATATAAACAAATTTGAGCAAATTGAACACAAGCTGGTGGCCAAATTTAAGTACTTGTTTCGGGAACCAAAATTAATGGAACAAACTTGCTGATAGAATTCACAAAGTTAAGAATTGAGTCTTTATTTATGTTCCTCCTAAAAGAGGAGAAAGTAGAAATTAAATAGGTCTGTAATGGGAATGCAAGATATCAATGTCTGACCTCTACCTAACAAATTGAGTCGGATAATCAGTGACGAGGAGGGCACGGATTATAGTACTAGTTAACAGCCCAAGACAGAGTAGAGATTCTCCATTTCTTAAAAGAAATTAAGGTGTCCATATACTAATAATACTCCAAAACTAGGGAATGGATTTTTTTTATATAAATGTTTAATTCATGTCATCAAATTTAGAAATGTGTGTATTTATATTATTTTCAGTGTGTTAGAGTATGGAATCTAGATCTCCAAGGTTGAAGAACAAATTTTCAACCAAGTAAATTTAGGACAAGTGACATGTATTTATATAAGTTTTTTCACGGAAACAACCTTATACATTTCATTTGAAATAATAGTTTTGATACATTGTATCAAGAAAAAGGTTTTGATACACGTTAGAGTGTTGGTAAATATATCGAAATTAGTTAAAGATGGAGCCGCCCTAACTAAACTATGGGTAACTTGATTGGTTTATTTCCTAATAAACCTAACATGAATGGTTACAAGATCCGCAACTAATAAACGCCGACAGTTGTTGATGATAACACCAAAATCTGAAATGCTATTTCTTCTCCCATAGATATTGTCCACAACCGTTTTTGAGTCCATGTCATGCAGCTGGAGGTCTCTCACCCATTTCAACCCAAAGCTTCACTTGTATCAACATCGAATAAAGGAGAGATCGACTTTGTTCCGGCTAAAATAAAGCTCCCTTGGTCATCTCTGCATATATGATTTACTCACTCCAAAACTATAATACTAAAATTTATTAAAAAAAAAAAAACACTATAGTAATTGACGCATCTATTTCTTCTCAAAAATTGAGAAGATCCCTTACCCACCAACACAAGTTCAAAATCTAATTAGCGGCCTAGCTCGCAGCGATTTATGGTTGTTTCAATTCTTAATGGAAGCATAATTTGTCTGCATTACTAAAGTATAATCTTGTTCAATTTGTTAAAAATTATGAGCCAAAAAAATATATATATGAAGAGAATTTGCATAAGAATAACTCCTATATTTGGTCCAAGAAAAAAAAACACTCTTATAAAATATTTTTAACAAAACAAACAAACTCTTTTGACAATAAATTTTTTATCAATGGAAAAGGGAAATTCATAAATTGTTGTTTAGGATATTTTAAGAAATATATACCAAAAAGTTAGGGGCAGTTACCTATACTAGTTGTCTTCATATGAGCATTATATATAATTATATAAAGCCAAAGAAGACCTGCTTCCAATATTGGTACCATATGGCAGCCATATCTTTCTAATTCCTCAACAGAAACCAAAGACAACTCCTTGATTTATTTATTTTTTGTCTTCCTCAGTAATAACCAAGCATCAATCATAGCTTTTTGTGTGGTCCACCATCAGTAACAAGAAAAGAAAATATCATCGTTACACATAGAAGCTTCTATTTGCTTCAATTTATTTGTATTGAAATGTCAAATATTTCAGGTGATGAAGGAAGCTTCTCCTCAGGAAACAATGGAGAAGAAGTTAGTAAGCAGCAAGAGGTGCAAAATAATCTCAATGACTCAAGTTCAGGTCCATCTGGTGCATGCAATAGCAATGGTTCCACTAATCAACAGCAAAATAAGAAGAAAAGAAACCTTCCTGGAACTCCAGGCAAATATTCAACTATACTCCTAAGTCCTAACTTCAATTTTTATTGCAGCACGTAGTTTTTCTTTATTCAACTATACCCCTAACTATACTCCAGGCAAGTAAGAAGAAAATAAAAACCTTTGGACTAATCAACACTTCAGTGATGGTTATTAATTATTATACAAACTACAAAACTAGCTGGAGAACTCTAAATGCTTTTGAAAAGTTCAATTTTGCATTGAAATGATAATTTTATATAGTTGCTCTGATGGTCAAACTCTTGGCAGTCATGAATTTGCAAGCTTAAACATTAGCCTTTTTTGGATGAACAGCTTAATTAGGCGTTTATAGCATAAACACTTATCATATGAGTGCTTACGTAATCTATTTCTGTAACAAAAGATAGAATAAAGTAAAACTATTTCCATATAAGCTATAAGTTGTTTTCATAAGCTATCTTGAAAAGCTTATGAAAATAAGCCGAAAACATCTTATGGACATGTCATAAATTGTTTTTATAAGCTCTCTCCAATAGTCTCACAAGTACTTATGTCAGTATATAAGTTCAAAGACCTTCATCTTTAAGCAGTGAAAAATTTACTGCAAAGAACCTAACTTTCAAGCTATCCAATGAAGTATTTAATCTGCTAAATTTTTCCTTTTATAAGTTACTAGCATATTATTGTTATGTATATGCCAAAGTATTCGGATTAATGGATGATGTATTTTATGAAATAGATCCTACTGCTGAAGTGGTTGCATTATCTCCAACAACATTAATGGCAACAAATAGATTTGTGTGTGAGATATGCAACAAGGGATTTCAGAGGGACCAGAATCTTCAGTTACACCGAAGAGGTCACAATCTTC
This sequence comes from Medicago lupulina, assembly GCA_958299785.1. Lineage (NCBI taxonomy): Eukaryota > Viridiplantae > Streptophyta > Magnoliopsida > Fabales > Fabaceae > Medicago > Medicago lupulina. The sequence continues at coordinate 4,472,011 of OY283140.1, forward strand.
CATGGAAACTTAGGCAAAGAACAAGTGCAGAGGTGAAGAAAAAGGTGTATGTGTGCCCTGAGCCATCATGTGTTCACCATAACCCAGCTCGTGCATTAGGTGACCTAACTGGCATCAAAAAACACTTTAGCCGCAAACATGGTGAGAAGAAATGGAAATGTGACAAGTGCTCTAAACGATATGCTGTTCAATCTGATTGGAAGGCACACCAGAAAACTTGTGGTACAAGAGAATACAAATGTGATTGTGGAACCATATTTTCTAGGTACTACTCACATTCAAATTCTCCCCTTATTTTCTGTCTGTATTTTTTGTATAAATAGTTCATATTTGAAAACAAGAAATAAAGTGAATTTAATGGACTTGAAAATAGATAACATTTTTTCAAATCAAACAAATATTACTTGCTAAATTACATATTTGATCTCTTAGTTATTGTTACTTTTCACTTTGGTCCGTTAAGTCACAAATGTTACACACTTTGGATTTAAGTTCTGTTTATTCAATTTTAGTCCCTTAAATTACAAACCTTAGTTGTCTTAGTCCTTTCTATTACTTTTTCATTTGAGTTGTCAAATGTTTCCTACATGAGATCACTTTTTGGTGAGTATGCATCTAACCTGGCAAGAAGAAGGAAATAGAAGAAACATTGGATGGATTTAAACCGAAAACTGACATAATAGATCAAAGTGTCTAACGTTTGTGATTTAGCAGACCAAAATTGAACGGAAAAAATTAAGGGACCAAATTGTCTAACTTTGGTAATTAAGTGGAAAATGGGACGAAAAAACTTAAGAGATCAAAATAAAATCTAAAAATAATTTAAGAGAAAAAAAGTGTAATTTAGCCACTTGTTCATACAAAAGTACTACTAGTATTAAGTACTTCAACTGTTAAAATATCTTGTTGCATATGATATAAGCCTATTTTTCTGCATAATGCAGGAGAGACAGTTTTATAACCCACAGAGCATTCTGTGATGCATTAACTGAAGAAAACAACAGAGTAAACCAAGGATTAACTAGTGGCATGCCACCAAACTTGCAAAGCCAAATGCATGATCCTATCTCTACCATGCCTCTAAAACCTGTTTCCAACACTTCTTCAGAATTAAACAATGACTATGACCCTATAAACTCACTAAGATCCCCAACTCAAGAACATGCTCCAACATCATTCAGATCAACCAACAATGCATGTGGTGGCATGTTCTCAACTAGTGCAGGTGCACTTTTTGGTGGCCCAAAAACCTTACCTCCATCTTCTTCAACCCTTCAACTTAGTTCCAATTCCAACAGCTTCAATTACTTCAATGACAGTAAAAATGGAGGACTTATTGCTGGCATGGCTCAAATGTCGGCAACCGCTTTACTACAAAAAGCAGCACAGATGGGTGCTACCGCAAGCAATAGTGGGAACTCTTCCATGATGCAGAAAAGCTTTGTTGGTAGCATGGTTAGTCCTAATCATGTTTCCGGTTCCATCATGATGCATCATAACCAAAACCAAGCCTCTTATGAACACTTTAATCCACTACATCATGAATTATCTAACATGGCTGGTGTTAGTGGTGGAGGAGCATTTACTAACCAATTGTTTCAAAAAGAACAGCAAGAAATTTCATTACTGTTTGATAACAATACTAATGTGTCTACGATGAATAATGATATTGGAATGTTTAGCCATGGATTGACGAAGAATGTGGCACAAGAGGTTAGTAATTGTTCAAATTTGATACATGGAAGTGATGTGGCAACAGTTCATGATTTCTTGGGAATTGGTGGTTCAAGTTCAAGTTTGCATGAACCAGAACATCAAAGATTGGAAGCATTAAGTCAACAGAGGTTGGAAATTATGAATAATTTTCATAATCATCATCATCTTCCACATGAGGATTCAGCAATGGAGAAATCAATTTGGGATGTCTGAGTGATGAAGAAAAATCATGTTTATTTTAGTTGAATTCTTTTCAAAGTTGAAAATTTAAAAGTCTGTGATTCTAATTACAGGAATTGGCTAAGTGGTGTGGAAGGTTTTTATGTTTAGATTATGCTCTTGAATAGAAAGGAAAAAACAATAATCTATTAGGAATGTCACATACTCATACTTCAGTTGGAATTGAGTTTAGTGAGAAATCTTTCTTTGTTTTCCTTATTTTGTATTTTTATATTTTTTTATCACACCACCTATCATATTTCTCACTTTCATTTCTGCTCTTTCTATCTCTTTTTTTTGTACAAATTTTCTATCTATGTTCTCCAATGGAGTGTATTATACATGGAATAAACATCAACTTAGTTCCAGAATTCTCAATCTCGCTTCAAATTTTAAAGGCTTAATTGTAGTTTTAACCCCCTAACTTTTACAAAGTTGCGATTTTTGCCCCCTAAGAAAAAAAACTACAAAACGACCCGCTAAGTTTTGCATCTGTAGTAGTTTTTGCCCCCCAGGCCAAAAATAAATAAATAAATAACACGTGGCCCCTCACTTATGGTGCCACGTTAGCGTAGACCGAGTCAAAATTGGCATTGGGGTGTTAAAACTGCAATTAAGCCAATTTTAAAACTATGTACATATAATATATAATAATAAGTACATTTTATTTTGTATTTTGATGTTTAGTTGAACACAATTTTTTATTATGGTAGTTGAAAACCTTTATAATTTAGTCATATTTTGCACTATTTGACTATTTACAATATTATATTAGTTTACATATGTCATGTAAATAGTATATTTTATTTAATTTTAATTTTAAATAAACTCGTACGAGTTCTCGAGTCGAGTTTACCTAGACAAAACGAATTGAGGTAAACTATTGAGTCGTAAAATTGGTATTTGTTATAATTTGAAAGTTACAAATGTCTAAATGTCTAATCTCAGTATTTTTAATAAAAATAAATAAAAAATTAAAATTTGATGAATTCAGTTGATGGACTTACCAACTCCCCCGCGCGAAAATGCAGGGGTCTAGTTCCATCGCATTCTATTCTTCTATTCTTATTTGTTTCAACTCTCTCCACGATTTTATTCTATTTCACTATTTCTAATTATGTTTCTTCTTACCATCAAAGCTTCTTTGCATACTCATCGCAGTTTACCCCAACTTCATTTTAATTCAATCATAATAGTTTTAAGCCTTGCAAACTATCTCATCATCTAATAACTGTTCCTCAAAATGAAGGTAACTTTATTACATCCAATAATAAAGTGGAAATCCATTACATTGTTGTTCTAATGTCTAATTATATGTTACCAGTATTTGGATTTGGCTCATGAGAAACATTTATCCATGACTACTACAAGAAGTGTATCATCCACCTCAAAATATTTTAAAACTATGCCTTTCCATCTTGATGATTTAACAGGTGCTTGTATTTTCTTGTCATGAAAATTGTTTCGGATATATTGGTTTACTTGTGGAATAACTTGTTTTCTTTTTCACCCACTTTGAAATGAAAACAGGTCGTATTGATTATGATATGCTGGCAAAACTGCTTCTATCTTTCGACCAAAACTCATTATTGCTGGTGCTAGTGCGTATCCTCGAGAAATTGATTATTCTCGCATGAGAAAAGTATGTTTTGTACTTGACCATTCCGCAATTTTAATACTCGTTATCTGCTTCTCTGTACCATGTGATTAAAATTTAATTAAATCTTATGTGCAAGGAAAGATTGCAGATGGAGTGGCTGCTTTTCGTTGCTGCATCCGTGCTTGCTGATCCCTTTGAGTTTTGTGATATTGTGACCACCACAACCCACGAGGTTTGCTTTGAAATATTTGTGCTCCGTCACTTTGTATTTTTGCACTCAAAATGAAAAGAATTTGCATTTTTGTGTAAAAATATAATTCTATTTACTTGAAGCTGTTAAGTTAGTACTCTTTTTGCAATACTTCTTCCGGTCTTTGAGAGGTCCTAGATGTGATATGATATTCTTCAAGAAAGAATCTGTGCACGGGATTGACCTGGGGTCTGCCATTAACAAAGCTGTTTTCCAGGGTCGACAGGTAAATTTGGAATATACTCTAATAAGTTCCTTTTAACTATTTGGATTGAGAAAGTGCATGGATACTATGCACCTATGGAGTCAGATGCATTTATCTTCTTTATCTTCCTAGTTTGTGAATTTAATATAGTGTAAAATTATTCAAGGGGGTCCACATAACTGCATAATTAGAGGACTAGCAGTTTGCTTGAAGGATGTACTGTCTCAAGACTTTAGGAATTACCAAAAGCAAGTATATATTAATGTCGCTTTTCAGCATTGGTTAGAGTTGGGCGTAAACCACTTCCTAACAATAACATTCCTAAACCTATGGTGGTGCAGGTGGTTGCTAACTGTAGAGCTCTTGCTAACCGATTAATTGAGCATCGATATAAACTGGTTTCTGGCGGTAGTGATAATCACCTGATTCTAGTTGATCTGAGGCTATCTGTAAGATTCTTGCTCTTTCGTTTTTTGTGTCAATAAAATGATAATTCCCTCCTGTTTTCTCCTCCCGAGTCTGTTATAGAAAAGATGCGAGTGTGAAATTTTCTCATAAAGTTGTAGTGAAATGTAAATTACAAACATGAAACATGTTTTTTAGTGTCAAAACAGATGAGATTTTGCATATTGATGTATATTCTTTTTAGTACCATGACTGTATTTCATATTACTCAACATTACATTCTTTAGGGTATTGATGGTGCGCGGGTGGAGAATATTCTTGACATGGCTTCTATAACCCTCAACAAAAACTCAATGCCCGGTGAGTGATTTGCTGCTTGTTGCATATCATTTAGGGAGTGTTTGGTATGTGGAGGCATTTTCCGTTCCTACGAATAATGTTTCTTTGGATTGCCGTTATATCATTTAACAATGTTTTACCGAGAAATAGAAGTAGAAAAGTATTTATAGGAATGTTATTTTTTTAAAAGAAAAACATTCTTACCAACTAGGTTAAATATCCCAAAGTAAAAGAGTTATAAAAATCTCACAATCAAACACCCCCTTAATTTGCATTTTAGCTTATTCTTTATGGTTATTACTGACATGCGCTAATTACAAAAGGTGACAAAAGTGCCCTAGTTCCCGGAGGCATTTGCATCGGTTCACCAGCAATGACAACAAGAGGACTTGGTGAGAAAGAATTTGAACTAATTGCAGACTTAATTCATGAGGGTGTGCGGGTAAGTCTTGAAGCCAAATGTTTGGTCTCAGGAACTAAGGTTCAAGATTTTACGAACTTTGTGTTATCTCCTCAATTTCCTGTGGGAGATGAGGTTTCAGATTTGCGCAGGAAAGTTGAAGCCCTTGCTACTCAGTATCCTATTCCTGAAATCTAATCCTACTTGCTTAATGAGTGCCAAACACTAGGACACTGTTGAAAATTTTGATATGATAACAATTACATGTTTTATTTTTGTGTTGCTGTTTATATTGGTTATTTTACATTTTTTTTGCAAATTGTGTCTTCTGCTGTTGATGCTCTAATTACATCCCAGAAATACTTTTTAGTTCCTGGGTTGTCTAAAAGCAAAGCTTTTCAAGGTACTATTGTTACATTTTTCTCTAATAGTGATGAGTATTGAATGATGAAACAATTGTTACCCTTAACTCGATATTTAAGGTTATGTTTTGGATTGAGGGTTTCCAGAGCTTAGTCTATATTTTTTGTGATATATGTAAGATTATTTATTTTTTTGAAAGAATAACATGACTGATGTAACACTCAGTTTACATTGTGCGTTGATGGAAAAAAAATTGTTTCGAAATTTTTTATTAGTAGTATTACTAGTCCTAATCATGATTCTGGTTTCATCATATTGCATCACAATGATTTATCTCATTAAAAGCTTTGTTAGTAGTATTGTTAGTCCTAGTCATGATTCTGGTTTAATCCACAATACCAATACACAATGATTTATCTTACGTTGCTAGTTTTGTCCAAAAAAAAATTGGCTAGTGTTAATAGTGGTAGAGCATTCACCTGCCAACTGTTTCAGAAAGAACGACAAAGAAATTCCGTTACTGTTTGATAACAATGTTAATGTGTCTATCATGAATAATGATATAGGAATGTTTATCCAAGGATTCATGAACATGTGGCAATTGTTCATGATTTCTTTGGAATTGATGGTTCAAATTCTAGTTTGCATGAACCACAACAACAAAGATTGGAAGCATTAAACCAGAGTTAGTTGGAAATTATGAATAATTTTCGTCGTCATCATCTTCCACAAGAGGCTATGGATGTTTCAGTAGTGAAGAAAAATCATGTTTGTTTTTAGTTGTATGAGATAAATCATTGTCATGCCTGTAATTTCTAATTACAAGGAATTGGCCTTTAAAGTTTGGAAGGTTTTTTATGTTTAGATTATGGTCATAGATCTTCACCTAAAAAACGGAATGTTCATAAATAAGAAAAAAATAAAAACAGTCGCTTTATGACTTGTCTATTTGGGATCAGACTGACTGGGAGATGGGAGCTTTATTAGCAAGCCAACTGATTTGTATCATGAGTTGGAAGACTTCACTGTAGCAGGTTTGATGATTGAGAATACTAGATTATGGGATGTTCGTTTTCAATCGGAGTCATGTGAATGCCGAAGATGCAGCAAAAATCCTGAAAACGCCGAATCTAGAATCTATCCACCATGATAAACTGAGTTGGAATCATGAGAAAAACGGTGTATATTCGGTGCAAAGTGGATATCGCCTCAGTTTACATCATCAAATGGGAACTCAAAATTTTCACAGAGCTGGGAATTGGCCGCAAATTTGGAGAGTATGCAGGAATTGTCTACCTATGAGGGTGCGCCTCCATGATCGTGGTGTTAACGGTCCATATAACTGTATTTTGTGTGATACAGGTAGAGGACAGCATACACCTATTTTTCAATTGCTCAGATAGTAGGCAGCACATGGGATGAGACTATGGAGTTCAATATCTCAGGGGCTGATTGGCATGTAAGGTATTAGCCATATAATGTTCAACATTTTGCAATTGATGAATACAGAACAGCAAGCTATGTTCAGTTGCACGCTTTGGTCAATTTGGAAGCGAAGAAATGGTCTTATTTGGCGAAACGAGCACCTATTACGTGTGGCTGTTTGTGAACGGGTAAGGAACCTGTTAATTAGTTGGAAAAATGTGCAGGAAAGCAAGGGAATGACGCTGGTTCAGCAACAGCCTTCTCATGTCAGATGGAGCAAATCACAATTGGGATGCATCATATGTAATGGTGATGCCTCATTTGATAGAGCAAGAAACAGGTTGGTATTGGAATGTGTATCCTGATGACCAAGGTAGTTATGTGCTGGCCAAATCCGAGTGGATCTCACCGTTGCTCAATGTTGATGAAGGAGAAGCTTTAGGATTGTGCACTTAAATGGGTGAAAGAGCTGCACATCAGTAATGTGACGTTTGAACTTGACTCAAAGAGTTGTTGATAACTTTTAACAAAAATATTGGAGACGAATTATACTTTGGAGCAATTAGAGATTGTAAAAACTACTTTTTCTTCCTATTTCACAAACGAACGAGGTTGCTCATAGTTTAACTTGGACGGCCACTTCTTCAAGTAGTTTCCATTTATTTATTGAAATGCTTACATATATTGAAATTATTGTTGCTAATGAAATGAGTTGTTTCTTTCTTGTAAAAAAAAACAAAATCGCTTTATGACTTTCACATGCCCACACTGAGTTTGGAATTGAATTTATAAAAGATTTAGCACCTAACCTAAATTTGCGAGCAATTTTTTTCTATGTTCCTTATATGCTTTTTTTTTTATCAAACCAAATATCATATTTCTCCATCGAAAATAATACACGTTCTAAAAAGTGATTTTTAATTTTGCCAAGGAAGTGAATCATAAAAACATTTCAAATATGATAATATTTAACTTCTTTAGAAAAATCAATGAAATATGATTGAAGTATTTTATGATCATTTATTGTGTTGTTCTTTGAAGATAGAAATTAAAATATCAAATATATTTTAAAATATAAAGTTAGCCTTTCAAAGTCCCTCTCTTTAAAATATCCTCTCAAACAAAACCTTAGTTGTAGCCTGTCAAAAAAAAAATCAATTGTTTATAATTTGTTCCTAAGTTATTAAAAATGTGAAAGAATTGAAAATATTTATTGTGGACTAGTTGCATCACTTTGAGGACCATTATCGTATATATATTTTTAAGACATTGGATTTGTTCGTTGTTCTCCTTAAAACTTGTTTGATTTGGAGAATTTAAGAGTTTCTTTTTTAACTAAATGAATTTGTTATCTTAAAGATTTTAAATCCCAATTATTAATATTTACAAATATCACATAATAAACAAATGAATAAAACATAAACATGTGTTCATAAATCAGAAACATTTCATGTCTTTCATGAAGAGTATGTGAGAAAAAAAAAATGTCACATGGACTTCTGTTACCTACAAAGACTGAGATTTAATAGCAAAGATCATTGTTGATAGAAAATATTCTGAAAACTAAAAAACTGAAGAATTTTTATAAACAAAATTGCACAACATATGAATGTGTATTATACCAATTTTTTACAAATAAACCTCCTCTAAGATCTGAGAATTAATTCGTTTTTTTCCAATAAAAATTTGACTCCTTCTTTTTCCCATCTTAACGATTTCTCACGCGCCCTACATAGTTCAGATTGTATAATATGAACGGCATAAACACCCCACAAAATCCTCAAAAACACGTTAAAACATTTCAGATTTTAGAATGTCAATAGAGCGCGCGAGAATTTGAAACAATTCAGTGATGGGCTTACCAAGTCCCTCTACAACTTGAAGGTTGCTTTTTAGGCCCCCCCAATATCTCTTTAGGCCCCCTTAAAATACGAAGTTAACCTTCCAACTTAAAAACCGAAGCCTCCTGTACATAGAATCCGGTAATTCAATTTCATATTCCATATTGTACCTCCGGACTATATCTACTGGATGCACAATTTTAAATTTGCATTTTTAAAGGTACGGTAGTTAGACTCCGGATGCATATATTTCAAATTTCATTTTTCTGATAGTTGTTGTTCAAAAAGAGCTGAAAGATACAAACATGCGTACCCAGACTCAATGGCTCCTGTTTTCATATACACTGACACAAACACCCACAACCATGCATGCGTACACACGCAACTCACTTAATTTTTTTGATCGTTGTTGTTCAAAAATAGCTGAAAGATACAAGGATAGTCAATCAAACACCATGAGTCCACTGCCACTAAAAGCTTGATTATTAGAAGAAGAAAACATATCATGCAAATAAATGTTCTGAGAGTATTATTGGCTTAAGTTTGGCTTAAAATAACTTAAGGTTCAGTAATGTTGTTTAAGTTTCCCTTAAAATACACTCAGTTCTATAAGGTTAAGGTAGTGTCACCAACAATATTGAGAGTAGTATGGACAAGTACCCAAGAAAGAAAGAAGGAGTGCATGAATTTATGATGTCAACAAAGAAAATATCAAAAAACTTACCCTAGAGACGAAGAGGGACTGCATCAAAAAGTCATGCTGGAATTCTGCAAGTTAATAAGTACCGGACATATATTATATATATATATATATATATATATATATATATATATATATTTGTTTCTTGTTTTCTTATGGAGAACAAACAAAGAAGATGAAAGAGAAGGATCAAACGATGAAGTTGTAGGAGGTTGTTTCTTTTGTGGTGCTTTTTTGTCGTGACACTGAATCCATGAAAGTTGGCTTCCTGTATCCAATACCATTTGTTGAAGCTGTGGTGGTGTGCCAATGGGAAGAGTCACAACAAGAGCCATAGAATATTTGAAAGATGATTTAACATTTATGGAAGAAGAAGATGAAGATGAAAGTGTTGTGAATTGTTGGTTAGTTTTTGGTTTGGAGTTTGTGGAGATTTGAAGAGAGGTTAGAGGGAAAGAAAGGGAGAATGAGTCATTTACATGGTGATTATTAGATTTTGATGAGAAACATGTGAATAAAAAGAAGGATAAGAGAAGAAGCATGCATGTGAAACAGAGGAAAACAGAGCCATTGAAAAACAGAACACGGGTGTTTTCTTTACTTGTTCTTGTTCTTGTTTTTTATGTTTTTAAATTATATTTGGAAGCTTGAGAATATCATATTTGTGAATGAGGTAAGTGGCAAGGTGGTTTCTTGTATTTATATGGACAAAAATTAAAATTGAATGGTGACGTGTAAAGGACAAAGGCAAAAACATTTGAGAGCTTAAGGACGTGTTATATTTGGATAAAAACAATTATATATATGTCCGGTACTTATGTACCGGAGGTGATACAATACATTAAAAAAAAATGCACATACGGTAGTTAAGTACCGAATGTGTTATTAAGGATATTTTTGTAACTTTAGGGGGCCTAAAGAGATATTGAGAGGGCCTAAAAAGCAATCTTCCTACAACTTAAATAGTGGCCCAATTAGGATTAAAAGGCCCACCCTTGTTATTATGCGCCTCAAACCCTAACCCTAATTCTATCACACCTATTTATACATCAGAGCTCACACTCTCTTTGTCATTCGGAGTTGAGTCGTCGCAATTTGTAACAGCATCTGTTCCTTTTATTATTTTTCTTGTTCTCTTGATTTTACTCTGTCCTATTGTTTTTAATTTTGTTTTGTGAAGGCGATGATGTTGAAAACTACCTATTTTATGAAGGATTTTTCCTTTATGATTAGAAAATTACCAATGGATCCTTCTGAGCCTTCATTTCTATTCTCTATAATACTTTTTTCGTTTTGTTATTTGCTGTGTATTTTCATTTCATTGCTTCTTCTTTGATGGTTGATTTAAAAAAATATATATATAAAATTGTTTTTTTTTTTTGTTCAATTTTGAAAGGGTGATTGAGGTGATGATGATACTGATCCGAATTTATCATGTTGACTGTTAAATATCAGACTACAATTATCTGATCAATTGCTCTTCCCTGAAATTAGATCTTGAGTTTTTTATAATTGAATTGAATTGAATGGGATATAGAACATGGAGTAAAACTTGTGATGTTTTTTCTTTCATGACTGAACCTGCTCTTCCTGACATAGAATCAGTGGACTGTGTAATTATATAAAATGTTTATGTTCCCAAACATCAATTAGATTCTATGGTTTTAAATTAATTATCTGGGAAAATTATATTTTAACACGAAGTGATTTCCTTCCATCATGAATTTAAAACTTATTCGACTTTTTGTAATTTGCTGCATAAATTTCAAGTTTCTGTAACGAAGGTTGTCTGTCACAAAGAGGCAAAAACAGAGGTTTTCCGAGGCCACAAAGACAGAGAGGCAAAAACACAATTTACCAACTTCAAATGACACAAGTCAAAAATTACAGTCATGAGTTTTGACATATTAACACTATTTAATATCAAGAATCTACTTATGAATTCAAAGATTAAGCATATAGTAAAACAAAAAATATTATAAAAATATTAATATCTGGTCTCAAATGTCCTGCAAATAAATTATAAATATGTTTGTAAGAACCAAATGTTTCTACAAACAATTCATTCACATCGATGATATCCCATCTCATTAACCATGACACCAATATCATCCATGACCTCCCTCTTTCGGCACCCATAACAGAAGATGTGACGGCGGTGTCAAAGAGATCTTCTCTACCCGCTGTGATCCAACCCTTAGCTTCCTTTACCAACTATGCAACCTCCACCTGAACCACAACTCCATTACTGGGCGAAAATTCAGTTGAGTCACTCATTCAACCACCTCCAATGCCACCATGGAATTTTCGTGGCTGAAGGAGCTTACGAGGCTGGCTCCCATCAACCCGTTTTCAAACATCTTGAAAAATTGGACAATTTTGAGACTAGATAGTGGAATTGTGGGAGCGCAAGTCAAAGAAATCATCTTAAGGGAATTGGAAATAATATTGTTTTGGAAAAATGGACTATGAAGTTATTCTCATTCATAGATTGTCAAGGTTTTGGTTTCTATGAGATTTAATGAGGTTTGTTGTTCTTGGTTTGGCTATGTCTTCTTCACTTTTGAACAATCTATGAGTGCAAGATTTTCTCTCAACTGTCTCAAAAAAATATAAAAGTATTTCAGTTTAGTCAGATAAAGGTCTAATTTACAAGTGCATTTGGAAGCTAAGAGAACATGCATTTGTCTACTTCAAATGGACTAAAAGGTTATCTTACACTTGCATCAATTTTGATGTTTCCAATAAATTGGTTTTCCCATAATGTCTAGTCCTAATCCTAATCCAGTGAACGGTGTCAAGGATTAAAAAGGTCCAAGAGATTACAATCATGCAAGTGATCCTCTGAAGGAGTATGTTCCTCCATCAACAACGAAGCGATGCGAGCATCTAGATCAAAGTCACTGACTGTGAAGTCCAAGCCATCAAGATTGAAGTCTATAGTGCAAGAGTTATTTCTCAAATGTTGTAAATACATCCAAGATTTCAAGCCAACTTACACCTTTGGATATTAACATCTTATTTTTTACACTATGTAAGGCAATTCAATGTCAACATTTACATAGACTCCTATGAATTAAACTTAAATCCAACAAAATAATGATACAACATCCTCTGATCATGTACCTATTATTGTTTATGATATTCAACACTTTGGGGGATATTTCCTCGTCCTTTTAAAATGTCAAAGTGTTGGGGGAGATTTTGACGAGTATCATGACTATGCGAAAGATAATTGAAATGTTATTGAGGTGTACTAGATAGTCATGGTTGTACTAGCGCCCTAATGTATTGTTTAAGACCGGCTAGAAATCCAATATCTCAAAGGCCTATTAAGCCAATGCCCAAGACAAACAAGGTAAGGCACTGTGAAGTCATGTGTGGATCACCACACATGAGCATGCTTAGACTCCATCTCCACCGTTCACATCATCCCCAACGGCCTCATAAGATGGTGCTACACTTTGCGGGAACTGTTAGCGTTCTCTGCACCTATATAAGGATGATTTAGCATCACCATCAAGGTACACTTCACTTTTACCACATTTCGCACATAACCACCTCTTTCAGATACTGACTTGAGCGTTGGAGTGCTAACGTGTTTGCAGACATCATTATCCTCCATTGTGAAGGCTCAGCCTCTGTCGCACCGGAGCACCATGAACAACTGCTCATCTTCATCGATCGTCACAAGACATATTAAGTATAAAGAACACCATAGTTATCCTTTACGATCAAAAAGCTCATATAATTTCTCTCCAAACCCATTATTTCTCACAATGATGTTACACAAACTTATTCCTATGTGAAAATTAATGGCACTCACTACCTTACCTAATATACGTAAAAAAAAGTCACATACTTCCTCTAATTTAGAAGTTATTGTTTATAATTTCATAGTTCATTCCAATTATTTTAGAGATCAGCTTGTATTAAAAAAAAAATTGTTATTTTTTTCATTTTATTTCTTGTAGTGTTACCATTTGTCATAGTAGTGGTTATATTTACTCCAGGATGTATTGAAGTGGCATTTTGTTTTGTCGAAGATGCTTTCAAACGAGGAAGAAAAGTGTTCAGAGACAAGATTTGGAGATGAATTCTTTCCTTCCATAAATACCAAGATAAAATATTATAATTCGTAGGTCTTATGTTCTTTCTTACTATTTTATGGTTTAACTGAATCATGAACATTTTTAGTCTTTGAGATAGATACTTTATTGTTACCACAGATGTATAGTTAAAGCTATTTTTATTTACCCTCATATATGGTATGTTGAATGTTCATTGGGAATGACTTATGATAAATATTGAGAAGTTTGTACTCAATTCATTTAGAACATATGGTATACAGTATACTCTAGTTTGTCGTCTTTGCTTTACTTCGACACACTTTATGGTATGTTTTGGATGAAAATTTTAGGAGCTTGCACACACACATGCATGCACGCGCACTCACCCAAAATAGGCACCAAATTCCTTTACGATCAACAAGCTCATATAATTTCTCTCCAACCTCATTGTTTCTCACCATGATGCTATTACACAAACTTATTCCTGCGTAAAAATTAATGACACTCACTATCTTACCTAATATACAGAAAAATAAAGTCACGCACTTCCTCTAGTTGGTTATAATTTCATAGTTCATTCAAATTATTTTACAAAATGTCAACAAACATAGACAGTTCATTTATTTCAGTCTCAAAATTTTGATACAAATAGTCTGTGCTTAACACTGAAAATGTGTTTTGTTATTTAGATAGATTATGGCCAGAACCATGAGGATTAAAAGTCATTCACATGGTGAACTCATAACTTTAAGGGCTCCAAGGAAGACATCTCATCAAGGCATTTTGCATAAAATGTGTCAAGAAATCTTGTATACTAGCGTCTTAATGTGTCAAGAAATCTTTTATAGTAACGTCTCTGCAGATTGGTGATTTTTCTTCGGAAAACGGTTCTTTAATAGGACCATGAACTTTTGATTTACCTTTAACTAGTTCAGGAGAATTTACAAAGTATCTTACTACATAAATTCTTGAGACTATGTTTCGTAATAAGACTCAGTGATAAACACTTACAGACCTATTATTTGTGATAAGTTGCAACAATATAAAATTATTCTCACAAACTTTCAACGAAGAAGATACATGGTTTGAGGTGATCTGGTTTACAGAGGTTAGAGAACAATTTTGTTGGGTGACATATGGGGGTTTGAGGTTAAGTTATTGAACACAAGACACCAAATTATAAAGTTCTAAAATTGTAGGTCAAGAATGTAAAATAAGACAAAATGTAAATCTAAAATTCAAGGATTTACAAGGTATTGTTTTCTTTTTGTCATGCATAAGTGAGTATTTTATTTAGGGATTTGATGTTGTTATTGTTGAAGATGGAGATTGAGGTGTTTTAAAAAAAATATGTGGGTTTCTTTCAAGAAGATTTGGATTTTTGTTGAATATGAAGATAAATATTATGAATTTATGGATTTTTAATGAATGTGTCACAATTTTCGTAAAAAAAGATAACATTGTTAACATTTAATAAAATAAAGGATCAGAATGAGAAAAATAAAAATAAATGACTAAACCGTTACTTGAAAATTTTATATTCATATTTGAATGAACTAAATTTTATAAGGTCATGTTTTAATTTATTTTCCCTATATAATTTTTTTTTTCAGGCTTAACTTGATTTTTTTTCTAGTAAATTAAATTGTTTTATTTTGGTCGTAGGTAATGAGGAATACCTTAAATACAACAAAAAAATTATGTAGCAAGGTCAAACAATTTTGAAAGAAGATAACATAAAATTCACTACATGTCGTACACATATAATTACTCATTGAAAAAGTCACTAACTAATCTCAAAAAAAAAAAAAATCATTGAAGAAATATCATTACGGATACAAGGATTTTACAACTTAAAGAAGCACAACAAATATTTGATCGAAATAATCAAATTCAATTTCTACGATCCAAAAGCTTCCAATGTTTTGTAATCATAATGAAAGACTTTGTAAGTACTGCTCGCTGAAGATTATATCATTTGGTCATGTCCATCATGGAAAGGAAAAATTAAGAAAGGGAATATTACAAGCTTCTAAGGACATCAATACTTGTTGCAAAATATGGAGAAAAATCAATCAAAGTGCTAACCAAGCATGTCAAATTTTGCTTATAAAGATTGAAGAACATGTTTTATGAGGATGTGATTGAAGGCTACAATGATAGTGACCTTGCTTGGATGGAAAATGATGATGATCGGTATCTTGATGCACTTAACCTTAAGTTTGATCGAATGATGTATTAGAGATGTTATATTGATGGAGAACCAACAACTAGGCAAAATGTTTGAGGTTCTATGCAAAGAGAGGGGTGTTGAATTAGCATATTGTTATTACAATTAATTATCATAATTTGGGAAAATTCAAACGTTTTGAAATGGTGTTGGTCCCATTGAAATATCATATATCATATATAATACATTTGTCATATAATATTATATCCAACACTGAAGGACATAATCAGTTGAAAACACCATTAGATAGAAATGAACATAATATGGAAAAGAGTTCAATCCTAGATCAACATTTTTTTTTTTGAGGGATCCGATCCTAGATCAACATGATTGTTGTGAAAAGCGTTACATGTGTAATTTTAATACTTAAAAGAGCATTCGAGATCTTAAAGAGTAAGGATTTGAATGATTGCAAATAAGAAAGATGAAAAGAAGATGGGTTAACATTTCATTTAAGTCTAAGTGGTTTAATGAAGAATTAAAGCTTTTAATTTTTGTGTTCAACAATGTCACACCGTATTTTCATTACAACTATGAATGCTACTAATTTTTTACCTTCATAGATTCATTGATTGACAATGCAGGGGATGTGAAAGAGCTTAGATCAGCTGGTGTATTTCAAAACTTGTCTGAAAGCGATGAAGAATTGGCAAATCTCTGGAACGAAATGGGTGATGATTTGCCAACAAAAATGTATTCTCATCAAGTATCCAATTGAAAAGCATTATACAAATAAAAGGAAGACATGGTTGGCTGAAGCTTACAACGCTCATTTCAATACATCATTAGCATTTATTTTTACTTTCATCCAAACTTGGTATGACAAACATCCCAAACAAAACATCGAGGTTCAAATTTTATCAATACATACATGTGTGTTGGTATAAACTGAGGTTATTGTGTCTCGAGAAACTCATAACTTTGTCACTAATACATAAATTTATTTTTATTATTTTGATCTCTACGGTCACTACACATATAACTTTGTCACAACGAAAATTGTCAAAATAATATTTATAAAATATATTTTACTTTTTCCATATGGGTGCATTTGTTTTAGATTTTTTTAGAAGAAAAAAAATCACTTTGTCATTTTTAAGTGTTTGTTTAGGATTTTTAAAAGAAAAATATATTTTGTCAAAAAAATCATTTTTGACTTTAAAATAAAAAGCTATAGCATCTGCATAACCACGAGGACAATACATGAACAAGTTAAAAAAAATATGTTTCAAAACAACGAGGACAATACATGAACAACTTAAAAAAAATTATTAAAGTAATTTTTATAGATAGTAATCAAACGTAAATAACTTTATTTATTTTTTAAATCTCATTTTTTTAACACAATCTTTTTTTTTTAAAGATGAACAAACACACCATAACTCAAAAAATCTTCATTTACTCAAAAATGTTGATTTCAAAACTTTCAAAGAAAATTAACGAAATTTCCCTACTGTTCTAATCAAAAAGCTGTGCTTAAGGCACCCAAAGTACCAAACTAAAGCTTCACATTCATGGGCGTGAGTAAAACAAAAGCAATTATATTTTAAGGGTAAAATTTAGACTTTTTTACGGTTGATATAATGATATTCCAGTAAAATTCATGACATTCTAAACACCGCAACCGCACTGACAGTAATATCATCCTTATCCGACAATCAGTTTAGTTCGCTATCCATTATTAACCAAAAGAAAAATCATTGTTATCAGAGTCTAACTGTATATATCCAGCAAGTTAAGGGTCTGATTTAACCCCATAGACCAAATAAATTTGAAAACTAAATCATCGCCTCTGATCATGCCATTTTCTATTCTCATGCCTACCAGGGTCCCAGTGTCCAGAACCAGAAGAACCCCGCTGCCTTGACCACTCAGGTCTATGATTTCTTACATGATTCCTGGACTCTGGGATATTCCTACCTGGACCATACCTAGGAGGATTCCTAGTTGGACTATTCTCCGGACTCCATGACTCATATCCCTCCCTTCCATGATTGTTTCTATCCCATGAACCAGATTGCATGGAACCCACAACCACTGTGTTATGGTTGTTATGATTTCGTTGAGAATGATAAATGGGTGGTATATCCTGCCTAACTCTCCGCAAATCTGACACAGGACCTGATCTTTCGAATTGTGGTTGATAGGGATGGACAGGGTTCTGATAGGAAGGTTCTGCAAAATGGGTCTGGTGGGGCATCATATGAGTATGTCTTTGTTGGTGTGTGGCTGAGCGTGATGTTGGTTGTTGGAATGAATTAGACGAACCCTCTTGTATATTTGAATTAGGTAATATTGGTTTTATATTACTTAAGCCATCAGCCCGCATTGCTAGAGGCGAATGTGCACCAACCGGAGATACATTTGCGATGATTGTGTTCTTCATGGCTAAACCTCTATCAGAGAATTGTGTTTGCACATACGCGGAGGAGTGTGCTGGTTGTTTTTCATGAATAATATTAGTTGCTTTTGGTAGTGAATATTGAGAAACTGTTGTGCCGGTGAGCTGCTTTGAAGATGGAATGAATGTATGCTGTTGCCTTACTGCAGTATTAGTAGCCGGAATTTGAGATGATAAGTTGGTAGTTGCAATTGAAGCAGGGCTCTGGAAAATTCGTCTGTCAGTTGCTAAGTTTTGCCTTGTAAAAGGATTCTTTGGTGCTTCTATGCTGCATCCATTCTGAAAAGTTGAAAAATGGGAAGCTGTCAGTTAATGCAGTTAATCAATAATCTCTATAGGATTGTTACAATTTTACAATATACTTCTTTTTTGGCAAATAATTTTAAAGTTTTTTGCACGTTAACAGTTGTAAGGGAATAGTGTGGGGGCCCATCATGCATTCTTGTCTTGGTCAGGCTAAGGGTCTCAGCACTGTAAATTAACGAGACAAGCATGAAACTAATTACCTACTATAAATACACGTAAAACCCTATGCTACAAATGATTCCAAAGGGAACTAAACTCTATTAGTTAGCAGTACGGAAATCTGAGACCAACCTATCTATCGGCTCCCTAAAATGGCTATTTGCTTACTAATATGGAATGCTTTTTACGTGGCATCCAAGAACATGACAATGCAATATCTTGGTTGGTGAAAAACGAAACAAAACAAACAAGTAACTGAAACGAACTTAAAAAATAATTTATTTCATATCTCAAATTGGGCCACCACTCAAAATCCCATTTCCCCAACACCCTATGGCCTACGCTACAAATACTATCTGCTCTCAACAAACACAAGCCAACGTGGCTAAAGTGGAGAGTGCATGGCACTCTGATACGAGACATCAGACATGATAAGATCTTTGACAAATAGTTGTTGCTGTATGAACTCAAATCACGCACCGTGCTTGGATCACTTGAAGGAGTTGGAGATGGGAGAGAAACTTCCACCTTCTCGGGGGCCCTTGCAATAGCACCATAGTTGCCATTTGCAATTTCACTTAATCCCAAGTTCACATTGCCCCTCTTGATCATGTCAAGCAGCTTCAAGGTTTGCTCATCTGATATGTTGCCAACTTGTCCAGAAGTTAAGGCAAATACCAAGTCTGGATTGTTTAGCAGTACGGCAAGCAACTCCATATCAGGTTGAGCAGTCGCAGCATTACTGGCTGAAGATGAGGAGGCCACCCCTTGAAAAGCAGCATGAGTTTCAACTTGATCAGATGCATCCATTTCTGCATCGTCACAATCTGGTAGCTGTTCAATAGGAATTTCCAGTGTCAAAGAATCATCGTAGTCCATTTCAACATCCCAAGGCTCCTTGGGGTTAGAGGGCATCTCTTGTGCAGTCTTATAAATGGTTTCTTTGTCCCTACGGTTTCTGTTTTCCTGAACACGAACCTCTTTGCTATCTTCACCAGCACCCACTCTCCAGGTATCTTCAAGTTTTACTTCTGCAAACAAAGAAAAGGAAACCAAAAATGAATGATTTGAAAACCAAAGAAAATTGGACTGAGAATTTAAAGTAATTGATTGGACAAGTAGCAAAACATTAAAACACAAAATCGACAACAGGATAAAATTTATAGGACGGATCCATTTCTTACAGAAGTTCTATATATATGCTTGGTGGATGCAATGGAACAATCGGTATCACGGCTTAATTCAAAAAGTAAAGAGACAGAAAAAATAAATATCAAAGGAGTATTTTTATTAAGGTTAGCTACAGACGTACCCATGACCTGTGACCATGTAAATATCAATATAATAACAAGATTAAGGTTAGCTACAAACGTATCCGTGACAATCAGATCATTTGCCCATTTTATTATTTATAAATTACAAGTTTTACAAACTTCATAACGAACTTGGTGATGAATAGTCAAGGTCCAGAAGGAGCAAATTAAATGTGTTTTATGAAAGTGGAAAAGGAATAAAAGCAAATGTTTTATCACACACAGTCCGTCATGAGTTTTCAAGGATTGTAATGGAATCATTGACCAGGATGCAGCACACAAGTCGCCAAAAGAAATGGAAAATTGTTTGCTGTTTACAACGTCTAAATATTACAGCCAACAACAATAACCATTGATGCAAAGAAAGCCTCAGACTGGAGTAGTAAGGTGCTGGAATTCTTGTCACTGCAGGATGTAGTTTACATATAGCACCGAGTTTAACCTTCAAATATTACCAACACTTACATTCCATGCAAAGCACACGTCATGACTTAAAAACACAAATTCTTTCACACCGCAGATAAAGAACCCCTGCAACCGAATCTGTGATCATGATTGAAAATTACACATTAAAATACCCAAACGCAGTACTGCTTGGACGTGGAATAACATGTGTAAAAGAGTTCTCTTCTGGATTCCAAAATCAAAGCCTCCGTCATATTTTTTACCAAATGCCTATGCTGACTTGAACAGGGTCCGAATATTTCAAGATATTCATGATGAATAAACCACCAATTTAATCCCTAAATATTATTCTCTTTCCAATTTAGTCCCTAAAGTACATATATTTAATTATTCTTTAAATTATATAAAATAAAACCCGTCAGTTTAATCTCTACTATTAGAGCATCTCCAATAGTTTTTTTTAAGCAATCCACTGAGTTTCATACAGTACTACCAAGTGGTCCCCCACAACAACGCCACTTAACTCATGCACATTTTGCTCCAATGATAAAAATCATGCAACTATTGAGCTACCCACACTTCTATATTTTTATTTGCATGAAACAATTTTTTATTCCAATGCTACTGTATCTAAAACAAGTTGCTTTAACAAAATTATCCAACTCACTTTGCCACTTCCAATGGTTAGAAAAATAAGAAACAGGTTCACTCACACGTACGCATCAGTAAATCAGGGTCGTGTAGTGATCCTAGTGAAGCATTGAATTAATTTCACTGTTGCTTGGCTCATTAAAAGAAAATGGAAAAACATAAATGTATACTGCTCATTCACCCCTAAACCAAACTCGTCTATGTCGGAACGTTTACTCCATGAGCAATGGAAAAAATGTAGAGGAACAGAGAACATCTAATTGCAATATAATCGAAAAAAATTCACATGAAAATTAGATGGTGATTAACATGCTGTTGAAATTGGTAAAAATGACCATCTTCATCCTTGCGATCCCTTTTTACTGATTTATTATAGCTCATGATAGTCAATTACAAAATCCAAAATTGGGTTCATTGATAATTAGATATTTAGAAGTTAGAACTATCACGACAGTTAGTAATAAGGTGTGGGAAAGAAAAGAAAAAGAAAAAAACAAATTGAACCATTTAGGATGTTTGAGAGACAATGGATGGTCCTAAAATCATTGAGCAAATCCATGATAGTATTTGAATATCAAATTCCATGACAGAGATTTCAGATTTGTACAGCAAACTTTTATAAATCTCATGAACGATACTAGAATTGTAGGAATATATAAATGGACAACATACCCAAGTTACTTACAGAACATGAGGTTAGATCATGACTCTTGCTCTATTTAATATTTATTTATATAAGTAATAAAAGCAGCAAAAAGGGGATGGGTCAACAAAGTTAGCGTCAGATATGCAAAGAATCGCCTGAACTGTCCTCCAAGAAAATGTGCAGGGATTCAACTAAGATATACCTCTTTTAAACTCAATGACGGCATACCTCTTAATATGGTCTGTTCTGTCTTTCAAACATATTTTGTTCGGCTGTCAATGAATTTCACCAATTTTTCTATACTAATATGTATGAATCGATAGAACCAACAAAAATATGGAAATGTACCTGCTGGTGTTTTCCATGGGATTTTCACCCTCTTGCACTTCTCCCAGAGAGGTTCCTTCAAATCCATCTTCAGTTTAGAATAAGAAGCTTCCAGCCTATTAGTGGTTTTAGGCGGATGCAACAGAGGTTTCTTGTCTTCAATTTTGAGTGGCGCTGGAACTTTGGAAGAGCAGACTGCAATGCTTCCCTGATTTGTCAGAGATTTACTCGGACTATTGATTTTGGCTTCTTTATTTTCTTTTAAAGAAGCAGTTTTCTTGTATTTACTCTGCATAAATAATGCACGCATTTTTGCTTTCTGGATATCATCAGTAGACATAGGGCGGCTCTGAGTTACCGGCCCTGTCCTTGCCGTCTGTGGGCTTCTACTCATCGATCCTGGCTGTTCCACCAATTGCACTTTTCTGCGCTCTCTAGATTCTGAGATAGGTTAAGTTAACGTTTTCTGCTACTCAACAGCTAAGACGAACCGTTAACAAATTTATTGAGTAAATCACTATTTTAATCTTTGAAGAATACTGTTTTGACATCTATATAGTTAAAAAGGTTATGGTTTATTGTGAGCAAATTGATATTGTTTCATAAACAAAGATTCAATGTACAGGATCAATCGTCCAAATGGATATTGCAAATCATTTGAAGACCAAATTGATATTCTGGAAGTCTTTCAATATTCTGAAAGCTTTTCAAGGGTCAAATTGGGGGCTTATTCCATTTCTATTCTTTAGCCGGCTAGTTTCCGGAATACAATACTAAGTTATATATTAGATAAAATAATTGGCGCTTCGAACTTTCAAAATTTGGTAAACGTCCTGTGAAGAAAAAATCAGTATGTGGTTAAAAAAATTGCAAGGAGAGATGTTGCAGGATCAAATAATTTGGCCAACGCAAGAGTACTGCTGAATTTGCATGTTTGAAGGAAAATTAGCTCTCAATTGTCACTCCAACTGTTACTTTATATGCTTATAGAATAAAGATGGATATACCCATCAGCATTCTGAGGAACCAGTTAACAATACATAGTCAACAAGAAAAACTCAAAAGGATACGAGATGAAGATGCACCAAGGGGATGTTTCTTATTGCAATCATCTGAGCTGGGCAGCAACAATTTCACAGATTGAGATTCTAGTTTCCTGCACAGAAAAGAAACAAATCTGAGCATAATTTACAAACAGTAAAGGCAAAGACAACCAACTATAATAGGTTGCCACAAAATTCATAGGCAGAAATACGTATTCAATAAAAGATAACTGAAGGACAAAAAGCAAACAGCCACAACAGACACAAACCTGAAATCATCTGAAAATTCGTTTGAGAGAGCAAGAACGTCTTCCTGGTAGAACGAAAGGATAGCTAAGAAACATGCAAACTGAAAAACCATTGCTAGCTGACATATACTTTAAGAGAACACTTACAGGAACTTCAAAATGCCATGATTCAGGGCCGACGAGTTGACCATTGCTGAAAAAATAGATGCAATAAATGAGAAAGAAGCTCAAACAAATTCTGTATGGAAATGAGATCAAAGACATGCTTGCCTCTGAGAAAGTCCTATCTCTTTTTGACCCTCATCGGAACGCTTAACACCATTGGGTTTCTTTATGGCTTGGTTCCTTGTTAACAATTTGCTCCACTTTGATAACAAAACCCTTGCCCTGTTAGAAATGTCTGATCCTCAAATCAGTGAGACTATAGTTCATAAAGTTTATCAAGATGGTATAACTAAGATTTTTTAGTGATATCAAACAGCAGCCCTCAAATTAAGATTTGAAAGTTGAAACTATTTACAGCCATATAAGAAAATTTTAAAAATGACATTAAACTTGAAGTGATTTGTTAGTTAAATCAATCTAAAAATGGCATCTATAGCTCGAAGACAAAAATGAAATCAAATGAATGACTAGATTCAACTTTCAACCCCCCTTCCACCTCTCTATCTTGCTACTTCTATATATGTCATTAATAATAACAAGCTATTTGTCAACTAATGAAATATGAAAATATCTCAAACCATACTCTCCTAACCAACATCACATAGAAATATATGAATATGAAACTCAAAGAAACAAGCATAGCTGACAACTTTGAATCAGTCATGTTAATGTAAGACAGTTTCCCAGGGTAAACAAGCTACAAGCTAGCGACATATTAAAACACTTCCTACCGTAAGAAAATATGCTACACTGCTATTATACGTCCATCAACTGATTATCTATTTAACACTTGCCATTAAGGTACAATCTAAGGTTAATATACATAATACACCCAAACTGAGGGGCACCGAGATAGGGGATATTAAAAGGAACAATCGGTGTCAAATTTGATGGGCAATGGGCCAAGAAAAGAAAAAACACACCTGATGTCCTGTAGAATCGTAGTCTATTAACACTCTGCAATAAAGCTGATATGTGTGCAGGAATTGCTTTATGTAAAGGCAAATGACAAAGAACCTGCAAAACATTTAAGCATTAAGTCTAATAGCATTCAACTATGTGCTGATGTAAATAACGCAAAAATATCTATTAACCAGATATTCCGATTTACCTTCAAGATAAGAAGCAGTACACTTGTTTGCTCTTCAACAGCCGCTTTACTCAACCAATTTGCTAAAGTCATTGCACCTCCTCCGGTCAAAAACCTACAAGTGTATACAGCCGTAAAACAAAATCAGAAAAATATAAATAACTATTATAGAACAAAAAAGCTGTTGGAAAAACTAATCACATACCACAGCAAGACTGAAAATTTTTGTATTGTCAATATCCACTCCATCAACTTCTCCTGTCCACGAATGGTTTCCTCTTTCTGCATTAGACCAAAAATGTTCTCAACAAATTGTTTATCTAACTCGTCTAGGTCAGAAAGAGCTGCTTGCTGTGTTGAGCAGGATGATTCTTCCATGTTGATGGCACCAGCAGAGTTTAAGGGAGCTGGATTTATTGTTCTCACGGGATCAGGGTTTATTTGCATATCAAAAGATTCTGCACAAGAGTTAGATTTTAAAGCCTTCTCCCTTGACAGCTGAGCTAGTTTCCTCACTCTTGAACGTTGACCAGTGAAAAAGTCACGCACCTAAACCAAAGTACAAAGGTTCATAAAAGTTAGTGCATAAGAACTAGGTAAAATGTGTAATCTTACAACAAAATTTGAAGTAAATATGTCCCTCTTTTGTAAGGTAGTTAAAATCAAGATTTTACGCAAAATCAGAAAGCGGAAGTAAAATTGTAGATCGTGCAATTGTAACACTAATCGTAAGATTATTCAAATTTCATGAAACTTAAAATATGCATATAAATTCATATATATGCATATAAATTGCATTAAGACAAAGAAAACCTTAAATCGCACCTGAAATACTCATGTAGATTTAAATACATTGGCATTAGAGTTTGAAGCTATTTGGAAATGAAACGGAAGAAGGACGAAGGAGAAGAAGAATTTTTTGAAACTGACACAAGCATAATCGCTAAATCCAAAGAAGATTTACGTGTGTACCCTTGATTGCTGAGAGCAACCATAATCACAAAATCCTAAGATTTTACAATTCAAATCGGGATTTTAACTACCATGCTCTTTTGTCCTCAAAAAGGATAATAATTATAAGGGAAATGGGAATCTTCTAACAATCCAAAACAGATGAGCAAGAAAAAGAGTTTAGGATAGGAAATGTTTCTGCTTACAAACCTGTGTAACTGTTACGCCAAATAAAGCACTGGTCTCACGAGATTCTTTCTTGCTAATTACGTCTTTAATAGAAAAAACTGATTGCATGTAATTTACAGCCTTCGGATTTAATAAATCCCTAGGTCTTTTTCCTGCAAATTTTGATCAAGTAAGAGATATAAGACATGAAACAAAAAGTAGATATATTTGTAATTAACACAAATAATGCTCAAAATAAAGCTAAAAGAGGCATAAACACTATTTCTGATTTGGTCAACTTATTTCATCCAATGTTGTCAACCACGGATAGCGGAAAACAGCAGATTGTTAAAATTTCACTACGCAATAGGGCTATAGCGCCGCTGGCACCGCTGTAGCAGCTATTTGACAATATTCTGTACTAAAATAGTGTATCGCAGAACAATAGGGGGATCTTCTGAATTCCGCTGCACTATAGCGGTAAAGTGAAAATATAACTGATGTCTGATATTTAACAACACATTTCCATCTGTTAAAATAAAGGAATTATTTAATTTCCAAATTGACAGATTTGAGAAGTTATGATGAAAATATAGTTTGGGTGAAGACCTATGTAGCACCGACACAACACCTACATGTGTGGTTACACTCATTCACTTCCATTTCCTCAAAATATCAACGGTGTCGACGTGTCAATGTCCATGACTAGATATAAGCCAACTATGAAGTGATAGAAAATGAAAGCCAACTATGAAGTAATAGCAAATGATAATGCAATGGAACAAGGGTCAAGTTAGATATCAACAAAGTAAGCCACGTCGCTGAAATCTAATATAAAAGTAAATTTAAAAATTTCACAGAAAATTCAACCCATAAATATAAAACAAATAATCATAAACTTCAATTCTCAATACTATTAATCTTCTCAAAAATGAATAAATTAAATTCCAACGAAGACTTACTTATATTTATTGACAATGCACCAGCAGCCTGCACAAAAAACAAAATCATTAATAAATATAGTAAAATTGAACAAGATCAAACTATCTAAAGATGCATTAAAAGAACTGTCTAGCACATAAAAGCAGATATACAACTCGAATGGGATCCAGATTCAGTGCCTTTAAGGCGGGAAAGGTATTGTGACTTTGTGCCTATCTCTCATATCTATTATTTTTCATTTTTCTCTCGTAAAATCCAAAGGGAAGCCTTGGTGCAACGGTAAAGTTGGTGTCATGTGATTGAAAGGTTACGGGTTCAAGTATTGGAAACAGCCTTTTGTGTAAAAACAGCGTAAGGTGGCGTACAATACACCATATGGTGGGACCCATAGTTGTCAATGCGGAAATGCGGTGCGGCACGGCCCACCCAAAAATTGGTGCAGAGCGGGTCGCGTAGCGAACGCTATTTCGGTGGTGCGGATACTAATACTAAAAAATATATTATTAACTAAGGGGGTAAGAAAGTATAAAAAAAAATATATTTAGTATTAACATAAATGAAAAGTTAAAGATAATCAACTGGTTTTCACTAATAATTAGCCAAAAAAAAAGGTAAAGAAAAAAGACTCTACATAAAAGAGTGAGAGTGAAATAGATTAATAGAGTCCAGAACAGAAATAGATTAATAGAGTCCACGTTATATCACTATGGGCCTAGCCCAAGCCTCTATATAAAAGAGTAAAATAACCAAACCCTAGTTTTTTCTCCTCTTTCTATTCTATACTATTCAAACATAGCCGCCGCCTGCCACCATCCATTTGAACTCTAGATCTACATCTCTTCAATCCTTCTTCTTCTATAACCATTTTCTCTTCATCATCTGTTGGTTTTTCTTTATAGCTTTTTACTTCTTCTTCCTTCTTCTCATTCTCTTCTTCGAAGAGACATGACTGCACGGTTTTAAGTTGACAGAGGCAGAGAAACTGTCGTTGAAGATGGTTGTGAACGCATTGACCCGCGCTGCTTCGAATCGATACCCGCTATATCGGCCGTTGCGGCCGCTTCTCACTTTCGCACCGCTCCGACGCTGTTGGGAGCGCTAGGCTCGAATATTCCGCTACCCACCGCGATAGCGGGCGGCGCAGCCGCTATTGACAACTATGGTGAGACCCCTTCTCGGATCTTGCGTATGCAAGAGCTTTGAGCACCGGGCTGCCCTTGTTTTCCTCATAAAATCCCAAAAATTAAACTAAAGTCGTCATGCATTTCCCGTCTTTAAGCCACTGAATCCAGATCGACTGGAATGTGTTTACGGCTACTTCGCACGCGCACGTGCTAAACAAAATGCAATGCATTAAAGGTTCTTCCAGATTTTCATTTGCCAAAATTAAATTACAACTGTCATGTCTTTCCCGCCTTAAAGACACTGAATCCAGATCCACTCGAATGTCGTCGCGCGAAACAAAACGCAATGGATTAAAAGGCTCTTCCGGTTTTTCATTTGCCAAAATTACAAGACGTAATGGACTTAGAGGGTCTTGCAGTTTTCTATTTACCATAAATCAACAACATTAACCTAATTTGCAGCATTAAGCTAATAATTAACAAGCCTTTGTCAACAGATTTTTTAAAACTACACTGATTATAATTCTGGCATGAAATTGCAAAAACAAGAAGAGGATAAACAATTAAACATGATAATTACTATAAAATAATTCGAAGATATGATAAATGCAAGGGGCAGAGAGAGAGAGAGCACCATTTCTTGAGCGAGAGGATTAACGCCGGTGAGTTTACATTGCGTGACAATGATATCCTGAAACTGATCGATCTGGCTATGTAAGAGTTCTCTTTGAGAAGCCAAAAACCTCTGGAACGACTCAACGGAACTTCCAATCTCCGGCTCCGATAAACCATCGTTCCAGAGCTCCATCGTTGATGATGAAGATCGTTGCAGTGTGTAGCAACACGCATTAGGGGAATTCAATCCCCGATGGTGCTTCTCTTTGGTCCCTTCCCAGTTGAAAACGTAAACTGGTTAGGGTTTCGGTGGGAGCTGAAATTTAGAGAGAGAGAGAGAGAGAGAGAGAGAGAGAGAGAGTTTTCACACGGATAACACGAGAGAGAATTAGGCCGTGTTTGGGTTTCGAATGACAGTATTAAGAATAGTCTGAAAATTGTTTTAAATTCTCTATAAAATCAATTTTTGATAATAAAAGGTGGTTTTTATTCTAATCAACAAACGCGAGATAACTTCTGATTTTTTTAAATCTCTAAAAACTTCTGATTTTTTTAAATCTCTAAAATTTGGTGTTTAAATTAAAATATCAAAATAATGATTTATTTAATCTATGACAAACTAGTTTAAAATGTCGGTATTTATTTTCGAAACTCTAAAACTTTAGCTGGCTTTTGTCAAAAAATAAAAAATAAACTTTAGCTGGCTAAGTTGGACACCGTATGGAGTATATTTTTAACCAGAAAATTAATAATATACTCCATATGCATTGGATCTGAAGAAGATATTGAGAAAAGTGACATCATATTTACCATAAATTTAATGTAGACTTTTTTTATAACTTTATTTGCAAGAACAAACTTAAAGGGATACAATATAAAGGGGTGTATGCAGCCACATACCGTTGGACTTGATAACAAATAATATTTCTAAGCTGTGAGTTAACGCATTCCTTTTTGTGTTCATGGAATTAAAGTGAAATCTAGTATTAATGTTCGCTCGTTGTTCCATCTATGAGCAATTCGACCACGATAGGATGGGGAAAATTTTGATTTTGATGGCCTTGGACAATGCTCCCTAAGTCGAAATTAACGGTTATATGGCTGAAATATTGTTTGAGTTGCTCCAAGGGTTGCTCGAGTCCAAAATCTACCACTGCTTTGTAACATATACATAATCAATGTCATTCATGTAACCTTTTCAGTTGATAGTATCTTGTTGAAGATTTGATGTACGATTTAGAATAGGAAAATATATATAGAAATAGAAGATAAATAACCTATTTTTCTCTCTCCTTTCGTTACATATGAAATACAAATGCAATTTTTTTTAACTATATCTCAAATTTGGTTATCAAGAAGATTGGTAGTGGTTTGTTACTTTGTTTACTTTTTTTCTTTGTAGATATTTGGATGTGCATTATGCATTATGTGCTCGGCTCTCTCAATTGTTTTTTTATCTCAGAATAAGAAGAATGTAAGGTGGGAGAAGTTGGTATGGGAGATGGTGGTCAATGGAGGTGAACTTTATCGTGGCTTATGAATTTTTTCCTAGAACAGAGCTTGTTTGACATGTAATCTTATGGTTGACATGGAAGACAGATAATGATTGATTGTTCAACCATACAACTAAGTTTGTTAGAGAAGTCGTAGATAAGATTAACGTGTTGTTACGGTGATGGTTCTTGGGAAGATTGGTCAATAACATGTGTGTATTTTACGGGTGGTCATGGGATCTAATAAAATGTTTGGATAGGTAATGTTCTTTTTTGGAGAATTTTATAGGTGGATCTAGCATCTTGTCATAACAAGGGCCTAAATAGTAAATTATATGTTAATGATTTATTTGCACATGATATGGTTGCATGCCGATCTTAAAAAGTGTACATTCCATGCGAATATGTAGTTGGGTGAGTTGATACAGTTGATATGTTGTTTTATGATACATGTATTTGTTGCAAGGTTGCTTTGTTGTTTATGGTACTTTTTTTTTTCATACGATAGTTTTTGAGAACACGAAAAGTAACGTGATTCAGCTTAATAAATACATTTATTACTCACTAATTTATCGTTCATGTCTTGCGCATAAATTAGGTGAGACCATATTCTCAACGTCGTAAAGGTGTTAAGATAGGTGTATCTGCCTTTAGTGCCTAGTTTATAGATTTGCAAAAGAAATACGATAAAAATATATTATATTTTTTGCTTGACATGATATTCAAACAAGGAACTAACCCAAACTTTATTGTATTCAACGACCTTGTAAAAGTATTTTCTCTTAATAAGAAAACCACCGCATCACTAGGTCCTTTTTATCTTTTTGACCAGATTGGGTCTCACTTCATAATTGTGGAGTTATGTGATCGTCGTCGTTGGCTTTTGCAAAGTATATAGAATTGATAAAGCATTTGGCATTTCCACATAAATGTCTTACAATGACGTCACACCGATTTGTGTTGCTTGTACGACTCTGATCAATGACATATTCAAAACGATAAGGACAAAGAATGATTTGAGGTTACTTTGAGAATATACGTTATCTTGTGTGTGTGTTTTTAGAGAATCTTATGAAATTAATTGTAAAGATTTATTAAGTTAAGTGGGATACTAATTAGACAACAATATAACAGGCTCATCGCGTGTAAATGTCAATAATAGACTCCCAACCTTAAATATCAAGAGAAAATTCCCCACTTATAAATGTCAACAACAAACCCTCCACCTTAAATATCAATAATAGGCTCCTCGCCTTAAACATCAATAATATAGGCTTATTACCTTGATCGATATACGATCCTTATCGGTGAAATAAAAAAAGGACCCTCCACCTTAAATATGAACAATATATTACAAGCTTATATGTCACAATCTTTCAATCATCAAATCATTTAAACCGTATTATCGAGTTCCTAAAAAAAAATTATAGTAATTAACATTGAAAGTATTTATTTCATACTTAAATCAAAAGAATGAAAGAGCAAGTCAATGATCCATATGTAAAAATAAAATAAAAAAGATAATTGATTTAAAACTTGTTATTATACTCACAAATTTTGTAAGTGGTTGGAAAAAAAACAATAAAAAACCGACATTGATTAAATGAGTTTTTCCCAATCGATTCACAATACTATTTTCCTCTACTTTTCCTAAAAAAAAAAAAATCATCTCTTGTAACAATTGTTAAGAGTACAGCAGAAATTCAGAAGGAGGGCGCAAGAACAGTTGAAAAGGGAGAGAATTTGAAGAGAAAGAGAAGTTGAAAACAACGCAAAAACTTACAAACCCAACTTCACAATTTTGACGATTGGAGTGATTTGGGAAGTGGTATTGTAACGTGACGTGGTTTCAAAATCACATCCAAACACTATTGTTTCTTTGAAAAAGGAGAGAAGTTAAAGACTAGTTAGTAGCTTGTGTTGGAAAAGTCTAAAAGATTTTAAACTCAAAGCTGTTCAAATATCTTTTTTCAACTATTGTTTTTTTGCTTTCTTAAGGCTATTATTCTTCCAATAACATAACTACACCTTAAACATTTTTTATCAAACCCCTCGGTTATCTCATAAAAACCTATCTTTTTATTCCTTTTTCCCTTTAAACTCCTATTTCCTTTCGTTCATTCTATGTGTAACTAGAAGGCATTAACATCGTCTTCCTAAACGTTCTTTAATTTTTATTTTTAGCTTATAGTTATGTATGTATCATGTTGTAACTTTCATGAAATCATACGTGATTCTCGAGAACCATTTATTTATGTCCATTATTTGGTATTTTTTTTTGTTCGATTTTTAAATGTTATAATAATAAAAACACGATTAGCCAGGTAAATGGAAGAATTACACTGTTGTCCATATTTATGGTGTTACGCTCCAAATGTTTATTCTATTAAAATATTTTTTACTATTTTGGGTTGTCGTTTTATTAGAGAAAAATCAATTGAAGAGTTTTCATAAGACACAAATTTCGATTAATTGGTTTTTGAGGCTCACAAACAGTTTTGAACTATTAGATAGTGTTTTTGCTGGCAAAATTTGCTTTTTTGAGAAATTGACAAAAAATGTTGGCAGGTTGAATAAAAAGTTGGGATAATAATAATTAGTTATCTGTGCGGATTTAAATTCATTTATTATTTGTTTATACAAATTCATACCATAAAGAATAAGTTCGAGGATGTTTTAATTAACTTACTTAAACTGTGGTGAAACTGATTTTAGTTGTTGGCACCGTCAATGAATTTTTTTTTGTTGCACGTCAATGGATGGTTTATGGAAGTTTTCCTTACTAGCCCTTACTGACTATTTAACTGACTTTAAAAATGTATAAGAATCGAGGAAAAAATAGCAAAATTCTAAATTGATTCTGACATAATTCTAACTCATACGAAATGGTGTTACACTGCAAACATTATGTTAAAGTTTAAAAACCAGCTTAGTTTACCTAAGATAATGTGTTCTTCCAAAACAAGCTCACCTCATATGGTTTAAATGTGGCTATGTGTAGACTTTTGAGTTTCGTAGATTGTTCAAGAATTCCATTGTATTCAACTGGTTGCGAACATAAAAACAAATATAAATTTAGACAGAAGTCACGCAATTAGGCACCACCAAAACAAAATACTTTCAAACTATCTTAATGTATTATCAAACTCTTTGCCAAGCATTTTGTAACCTCTCCGGTTGTCATTCTTTTAGAGAAAAAAGATAATTTAAGTATTAAATATGATTATGGCTGGGCAAAAAGAACCATAAACCGAACTGAACTGAACCAAAAACAATAAAACCATTACAATGGTTAGCGAACCAAATGATTAATTTAACAATAGTTCTTAAACCATAATCGAATTCAAAATAATCGAACCAAACCAAAAAATAACTGAACTATTACAACGATTTTGCACATGTCTCATATTTGTCTTGAATTTGGTTTTTGTGTACTTTGAATTTGGTTCAAGTGTTGTCTATGATTGTGGTTGATAGTTTTGTGTTGAATTTGGTTCAAGTATTGTCCATGAAGTCTATTATTATGATTGATAGTTTTATGATGAATTTGCTTAAAGTACTGTCCATGAATTTTGTGTTGAATTTGGTCAAGTGTTGTCTAACACTTTGGTTCATAAATTTGGTTTGAGTGTTGTCTACAAATAGCAGTGTAGAGGCAATTTTCAATATCGTGCTAAATTCAAAATCAAAACGTAGTTTCCGTAAGCTTGCATTGTCTTACATATATGATATATTCCTTGGTTCAAGTGTTGTCGATGGTTTAACACAATAATTTATGTAACAGTGTTAAACTGTATAAACAAACACACACACACACACACATGCAAGGAGTCCTATGTATCTCTGACTTCGACAAAGCGATCCATCAACGAAACCCATAGACAATTTCATATTATCTCTGAATGGACAAGGTCCAGCACACAGAAAGGACGGTGAGGATCAATGACGTCGATTTCATCATCGTCGGCGAAAGTGTGAATGAGTGGAGGGGCGACGTAGGAGATATCAAATAGAGACATGGTGGCATTAACAGAGAGGCGAAAAATGAGCGAAGGCTCGGCGACCATGAAAGAGTGGTAGGAGCGAGAGAGGAGGAGGCATGAAAATGTCATTTAGTTCAAAGATTTGACAAAGTGATATTTTTTAGGGTTTTTGTAGTGAAAATCAAATTGTAGTTTAAATGTTGTTTAGAGTGCAATGTGGTAGTTTAGGGTTTAGAAATTGTTAGATTTTATGTTGATTGAAAGTTGCACTCTAGGTGTTTGATAAAACGTCTCAATGAAAATTTGTTTGTTTTTGGATTGCTAATTATGAAATTAGTTATAAATTAATTTGTTAATGTTGATTATAGTGAATTTGAATGCAATATGGTAGTTTACAGATTGAAGATCCACAACCTAAAAATTCAGTTACTCTTTCGAGTTACTTTCTAAAGGATCTTATCAATATATATATATATATATATATATATATATATATATATATATATATATATAGACACACACACACAAAAATATTTTAGTAATTTGTTTATATCATTATGTGGTATGGGTATCCGCGGGCACATGTATCACCAAACCGTGTTCGTATCCATAAAATAACAGGTAGTCAAATATTCATTTATTATATATGTGGATTATGTGGTATGAGTATCCGCGGGCACATGTATCACCAAACCGTGTTCGTATCCATAAAATAACAGGTAGTCAAATATTCATTTATTATATATGTGGATACCCGTTTAACTACCCTCACTGTATCCGTGAGTACCCACGAACACATTTTTTTTTCTATTGCCATCTCTAGGTTAGTGAAAGACAACTAAAACACGACCAAGAATTATTTTATCCACTGAATCATTTCACTTCACTTTAATTACATGATGACATGGAAGACCAAATGATTATAATTAAAAATTAATTTACTGTCTTTGTGAACACTCATTCTGATCATTGTTATAGATTAATATTTTTTTTAGATTTATTGAATGATTGATGTATTTAGTTTACAATAAAGTATAAACAAAAAAGTTATTCGATAAATCTGAAAATTAAATATTTATTCATTAAATATATATTTTTTCCTAATAACTATTATAAATGAATACTTAGATTCATTAAATAATTGGTGTATTAGGTTTACAATATATAGTACTACATCAGTTATTTGATCAATCTGAAAATGAAATATTCATATTTATTCATTGAATATATTTTTCTATCATTCATTGAATATTTGTTTTGTTCATTGTTTTTTTTCCTTTCTGATCACTATTATAAATGAATCCTTAGATTCATTGAATGATTGATATATTAATTATTTTTTTGGTACATGATATATTAAATTAAATTTATAATATAGTACAAATAAATCAATTATTCGATGAATCTGAACATGAAATATTTGTTCATTGAATATTTATTTGAGGAATACTAGCAACACACCTTCTAACACACATTTTCTAACACACTCTCTTTGATTGGTTAAAATCCACATGAAGCCCATCAAATCATGTGGGTCCCATGTGAATTTTAACCAATCAAAAAGAGTGTATTGAAAAATTTGTGTTAGAAGATATGTTGCTAGCATTTCTCTATTTCTTTTTTCATTATTAATTGTTTTATTTATTTTTTGGTACAAATTGTTTTATTTTTCTATTGTTCATTGAATATTTGTTTATAGTCCAAATAAAGCCCAACTTCTGTATAAAAAATGAAATAAATAAAAACCCAACAAAATAATCGTAAATCGTGCGTAAACAATTCCTTTTGAATCGTCGAGTCCACTATATATATCTGACTAACCCAACCAAAACGAGCCACGAGTAGAAAATAGAGAGAAAGAACCAAACGAAGTTTCACCGCCATTCTTCAAAACCCTTTCGCTTTCGAGTCCACAGCTTCATCGATCGTCTCTCTCTTCATCGCTCTGCTAGGGTTCGTGTTACTTTTTCTCATCTAACCTTTCATTCTCGATCATCTCTTTATCGTTGTTATTACTTCTCCGATTGTTCATCTTTTTAGGGTTTAGGGTTTAATAATCGCTGTTTTCGTATCATTATCATTGTTTGATATAGTCGCAACGAGCATTGGTTTGAATCGCACCGATTATTTTTGTGATGTTAGGATTTAATATTGGTTTAGGGTTTAGGTATTGAAATTCGTTAGGTATTTGCTGTTTACTTATTTTATTTCGTTCTTTCAGTGTTATTCGTTAAACCTACGTTCATATGTATGTAATCGACAAAACCTAATGTTTTTGATATTGATTCTGATAATATTTTGTATTCTTAATGTTGCATTTGTATTTAATGGACAAAACCTAATGTTTTTGATATGGATGCAGCAACAATGGACCGGAAAGTCATTGATTTTGATCAAGGTTGGGCCTATATGGAGAATGGGATTAAGAAATTGAAGAGAATTCTCGAAGGATTACCTGAAACTCAGTTCACTTCTGAGGAATACATGATGCTGTACACGTATCCTTTTATCATTGGATTTCAGTTACTGTTTTTACCCTGTTGTATTAATGATTAGTTTTGGGTTTTGTTGATTAGCTTTTGTTTTTGTTGATTGTTTTGGATTTGTTGATTAGCTTTGGATTATGTTTGATTGTTTTGGATTAATGATTACTTTTGGATTCTGTTTCTTAGCTTTGGATTATGTTGATTGTTTTGGATTAATGACTACTTTTGGATTCTGTTTATTAGCTTTTGATTACGTTGATTGTTATGGATTAATGTTTAGTTTTGGATTTTGTTGATTAGCTTTGGATTATCTTGGTTGTTTTATGATTAGTTTTGCATTTTGTTGATTAGCTTTGGATGTTGATTAGGGATTATGTTGATTAGTTTTGGATTTTGTTGACTAGCTTTTAATTTTGTTGATTGTTTTGTATTTGTTGATTAGCTTTGGATTATGTTGATTAGTCTTGGATTTGTTGTTGGTTTATCCTTAAGTCAACCATCACAGAACCATCTATAATATGTGTACTCAGAAGCCACCGCTTGATTATTCGCAACTGCTTTATGACAAGTACAAGGGGGTTTTTGATGAATACATTAGATCTACGGTAGGGAAACCTTCCCTGTTTATGTTTTTCTTGCTTCATTGTTATAACATTTGTTTGAATTCCTTTTGTCATATGTGACTTACTGTGCTTTTCTGTTTATTTTTTTTATTTTTTTTATTATTTTCTAACTTATTTTGTTTTTAGGTTTTGTCTGCTGTAAGAGATAAGCATGACGAGTTCATGCTGAGGGAGCTTGTCCAGAGATGGTTAAACCACAAGGTCTTGGTTAGGTGGCTTTCACGCTTCTTCCATTATCTTGATCGCTATTTCGTTGCACGACGTTCCCTGCCCCCTCTCAATGCAGTTGGGCTTTCTGCCTTCCGTGATTTGGTGAGTTATGGATCTCTTACCAATACTTTATATGTAGTACAATCTTATTTATGTCTATGTGCAATACTTTTGTCTGCCTCAATCAATACTTAATGCACTGTTAATTTAGTCGAAATCACCCAATTTCATCAACTGCAGGTTTATATGGATGTACGAGTCAATGCTATGAAGGCTGTGATTGTTCTTGTAAGTCCATGGCTCTACACTGTGATGATACACATATTTTTGATGATTTCTACGAAATAACGCTGATTCATGTTACAGATTGACAAAGAACGTGAGGGCGAACAGATTGATAGATCATTGTTGAAAAATGTTCTTGACATATTTGTTGAGATCGGTATGGGTGAAATGGCGCTTTATGAAACGGATTTCGAGGCACACATGCTTGAAGATACTGCTGATTACTACAAAAGCAAGGCTACAATCTGGATCGAGTCTGACTCCTGCCCAGATTACATGCTTAAGGTAATTCCGTTTGTATTACGCCTTGAGAATATTTGGACGGATACCAACCTACACACACACACACACCCCGAACATGCTTTCAATTTGAAGTGTTGGCACTGCATAGACATTCTTTGAGCTCAATTTGAAAGGCATATATATATATAATTTTAATTCTTACATATAACTTCCATAATTTAAAATAATCTTTCTCTTATTTTTTGATTTATATGTTGAAATGTGAAAAATATGAATATTGTGTAATTGCACAGGCTGAGGATTGCTTGAGACGAGAGAGAGATAGAGTGTCTCACTACCTGCACTCTACCACTGAGCAGAAACTGGTAGAGGTAAATGTAACTCTGATATTTTTGACTTGTTTTCATTTTAAAATTTTGTTGGATTAAGGATGATAAGTTCTCAACTTCCCCTCCTTTAGTAATGCTAAAAAAGTTTCATAAGATTTTAAATATCTAAATAGTGTTCCCAAGAATATTATTCTTGGAAATATGATTCTACACTTTGAAACAGACTCCCCTTTGTTTTTTTTTTTTGGTAGACAAACTCTGTATAAAACACTATTCTTATTATTTTTTCTTTTCATTTTAATAGAAAGTGCAACATGAGTTGCTGGTAAACCGTGCAAATCAGCTACTTGATAAGGAGCACTCAGGCTGCCGTGCATTGCTTAGAGATGATAAGGTACATTTGACTGATTTGACCTACTTTTCTGTTTGACGGTCTTCACTCAATTTAAGCTAAGTATAGATTTTCCATTCCTTGAAAGTAAAAAATGCCTTTGTTTTTGTTATCTTGCCTTAAATACAATGCCATACAAAATACTGGATGGTGAGCTATTGTAAATTTTTAATCTTATCCCTAAAATGAACCTACAAAATATAGATGTAACATGTGGAACTTCGTAGATTTTTTAAGATATCCCTGGATTGAAATGCAATTCTACATTTTGATTCCCATGCAAAATCAAAATTGTTAAAACAATTATTTGGCATTCCTACCCAAATGGCACTTAGTCATTTTATCTATGCATATTTGGTTCACTATCTCGAATTGCTTTATGTCTTAGGTGGATGATCTCTCTAGGATGTATCGACTTTATCATAAAATACCTAAAGGACTGGATCCAGTTGCCAGTGTGTTCAAGCAGGTTGGTTTCTTTATGTCATTTCCCAATGCCATTTGTTTAGCTTTAACCTTTGTTTTTAGTCTTCCTGAAACGATGTACCATGATGATTGTCTGATTGCAGCATATTACAGACGAGGGT
The DNA here is from genome assembly GCA_958299785.1 of Medicago lupulina. Lineage (NCBI taxonomy): Eukaryota > Viridiplantae > Streptophyta > Magnoliopsida > Fabales > Fabaceae > Medicago > Medicago lupulina. The sequence continues at coordinate 4,510,958 of OY283140.1, forward strand.
ACAGCTTTGGTTCAACTGGCAGAAGAAAGTGCTAGCAATCAGGTTTTATACATCCCTGAATAATCTCACTGTTTTCGTAATGTGATCAGCTGTGGATTTTGTGCTTCACACTACTCATATGCACTTCAGTTTAGTTATATGTTTTGCCTTTATTGATGCTAGGAAGTACAAATATGACTTTGCCATGGATATTATATGCCAGCGAAATAGGGATACCACAAATTTTAATGATTACCTTTATAGGAAACAACATACTATAATATGACATAACATACAATAGTACAAAAGTTCATATATATACACAACACAATTCTTAAATCAAGATAGAATCTGTATCTTAAAAGTTGGCATCATTCATTTCACTGTTGATATGTCAAAATGTTATTATCTAATTTTTGTGGTATTGCCTTCTACATTGGTATAGAAGTCTCATGCAATTTATCATGTATTATTTTTACCGTGTATTATTTCTCTTGCAATTCACTTTGTTGATAGTTTCTAATTGCTGACAAGTTTTCATTTTTATTCTTTGCAGAAAACTACAAGCGGTTCTGGCTTTCAGGATCAAGAAAGTCCCTGAACCTGTTTTTTTTTTTTTTGTTAGTTGTTACAATAGCTAGAAAAGGTCTGAAGGTTAATCATGTTAAATTGCAGGTCCTTATCAGAAAATTCATAGAGCTCCATGACAAGTATATGGCATATGTCAATAATTGTTTTATGAATCACACACTTTTCCACAAGGTATGTTGAGGCAATGAACACGTTATTAATCTATTCCCGTTGGACAACATACTAAATAACACTACTGTTAGTTAATAATAGTACATTTCTTTTTCGCCCCTCAATCACTATGGTCCAATTGGTAACCCAAATTAATGTGCCTCAAATTGATGGGTATATAGTTGGCACAAAAATTGTGAAGGAATCATTTACTGAGGGTTTGGGAAGGAAGGGCAGGAACATAGCTAGGGTTTGATTCGGCCACAATGACTTGATCTTAGTTTGGAAATTGAGAAATTTCTTTTCTTGTATACCACATCTTTGTTTTTTGTCAATACTTCTTTCCCAAAGTCCATGTGTACTGTTGCTGATTATTGTCGAGTTCATCACCTCAAATTAAAAATTGTTTTCAGGAAATCATGTCGTTTGTCTGAGTCTATCAATTTTTTTCCAGGCATTAAAGGAAGCGTTTGAGGTATTTTGCAATAAAACTGTTGCTGGTAGTTCCAGTGCAGAACTACTATCTTCATTCTGTGATAATATCCTTAAAAAGGGTGGAAGTGAGAAGATGAGCGATGAAGCCATTGAAGAAACACTTGAGAAGGTAGCTTTTGACCGTTTAGGTTTTCTTTGTCAGATTTTGCATTAGTATGCTTGTCTTCCCTTATATGTTCAATTTCTACAGGTAGTGAAGCTGCTTGCATATATCAGTGACAAGGATCTCTTTGCAGAATTTTACAGGTCGGATTTTCAAACTCTTTGTCATAACAATTTGTATTGTTAGGTGAAACCACATCAATGGTTTAATACTTTCATAACATTTCTAACATACACCCTCTTGCAAAAACCATTCGCCTTAACATGTGGATAATGAACAATACACATGGTTCTATGCCACTTAGTTACATACTTCAATTGTGCATGGTTTGGGTTTCATATTATTTTGTGAACTTCTTCTGAAGAATGTTATATTTACAGGAAGAAGCTTGCCCGAAGATTACTTTTCGACAGGAGTGCTAATGATGAACATGAGAAGTGTATTTTGACAAAGTTAAAACAGCAATGTGGTGGCCAGTTCACATCAAAGATGGAGGGAATGGTAAGTTGACTTTGTTGCCAGGCTAACTAACTAACTAATTCTTGGACATACTTTTTATTTTTTCAATTACAGAATTTGTTGATGTACGTTAAATTAAATATGCAATTTCAGGTGGTTGACTTGACATTGGCTAGGGACAATCAGCTGAAGTTTCAGGAATATCTTAGTGAAAACTCAGATGTACATCCTGGAATTGACTTGACAGTTACTGTTCTTACCACTGGGTTTTGGCCAAGCTACAAGTCTTTTGATCTGAACCTGCCTTCTGAGATGGTAGGATCATATTTCTGATTGTAGTTATTTAAGTTTCCATTAGTGTTCTCTGACGAAGACAGATCTTATTTGACACTAATATGATCAATTGTTTGTTTCAGGTCAAGTGTGTGGAAGTTTTTAAGGGCTTTTATGAAACAAAGACAAAACATAGGAAACTGACCTGGATTTACTCACTGGGAACTTGCAACATCATTGGCAAGTTTGAGCCAAAAACCATCGAGTTAATTGTCTCAACCTATCAGGTAATTCCCTTCCTGAGACTCATCCTCTTCTGTCATGCTGTTATGCTGGTTATTGTGACACTGAAATATTCAAAAATTCTCTTCTACAGGCTGCTGCCCTGCTACTATTCAACACTGCGGATAAGCTGAGTTATTCAGAGATTATGACTCAGCTGAATTTGACTAATGAAGACCTAGTTAGATTGCTTCATTCTCTATCTTGTGCAAAATATAAGATACTTGCTAAGGAGCCTAACACTAGAACAATATCCCCAAATGACAGCTTTGAGTTCAATTCCAAATTTACTGATAAAATGAGAAGGATAAAGGTTTGTATTTTTACTTTCAACCCACGCAAGATTTAGAACTTAGCTAGACAGGTTCTCCATTCTTTTCCCTGATAATAAAAATCTGAAACTTTGTTGACCATAGATCCCTCTACCGCCTGTTGATGAAAGGAAGAAGGTTATTGAAGATGTTGACAAAGATAGGCGATATGCTATTGATGCAGCAATTGTGCGCATCATGAAGAGTAGGAAAGTTTTGAGCCATCAACAATTAGTGTTGGAGTGCGTGGAGCAGTTGGGGCGCATGTTCAAGGTAAAAACTTGCTTAAGTTAATTTATTGTTAATGCAAACGAGTTTTGGTGCGGAAAGTTCCTTAACTGCTGTATAAATTTTGGTTTAGCCAAGTTATTTAAATCACATTTTAATTTTTAATTTTCTGTATTGGATTCATAGCCTGATATCAAAGCAATCAAGAAGCGGATTGAAGATCTCATCACTAGGGACTACCTGGAGAGGGACAAAGAAAACCCAAACACCTTCAGGTATCTGGCATAGGTAAAGGTGCTCTATTGTACAGCGTGGTATGAGTTGAGGAGGATACTAAAGATTCTGAATTGATTCTTATGGAAGTACATTTGAGAATTCCCAGGTTACATAATGCTGTAAATGACTAGTCAGTTACTTTCTTAGTACTAGTAGCAAATTGTTTTGCATACATGAGGAGTTTTTTTTTTGGATGAAGCATACATGAGGAGATACACAAGTTACAATTTTATTTGTATCCATATAATCCAATCGGTATCATTATCTAATTTTTATGTGTCCATAATGGAAGATTAAACTAGTATCAATATAGATACACCAGGTGTAAACTTAACGAATTTCACCAAATTTCACCTGTTTATTTAAGTTAATCCAATGGCTCCCATATGTCTGAAACTAAAAAACTCAAGTATGGCACATGCAATTTCTTTCTCCCACTCTTCTCATATGGCTTATTGAACTTTTTACATAACACTTCTCAGAGGTTATATACATGTAAAAAAAACTTCTATTAATCATTTCAAGGCTGATTGAACTTTTACACAACACTTCTCAGAGGTTATATATATGTCGTAACCTATGATCTGCCATTTTGACAAAAAAATTGAGAAAAAAAAACTTGTTTTTGTATGAAATTTTTAACCATATATTGTCAAATACGGTGGTTGAGTTGAATGAATATAAATCAGTTATATTCTATTAATTATTATGCATGTACTTTACCTGTAGGTTTAATTTCATTTTTGATCCACCTCTTTTATCAAATTAAAAAAAGAAAGTTCTCTTTTTTAAAATTGAATTTCTTGGCTATTCAATTGTTGTAGTTTTTGCTCCAACCAAAAATTTAGCCTTATAAAAATAAGATTTTTAACCTAAAAAATAGTGACTTACAACCTCAATTTTAAATCTTGAGAGAAATACCATTTCGAGGCTAAATTCATTTTTTTAAAGACAACAAGCAACTATTTCAAAGGCCAAAAATTAAGACTGTAACAAATGCGATAGCGAGGGACCAAAATGTTCAATATCAAAATAGGCTATTTTCGTGAGTTTGATAAAACAGGACGACCAAAAGTGCAATTAATTAATCTTTATGTTTATGTTTCGAGAAATATTATTTTTTATACTTGAAAATAGGAGACCAAAATGATGGGTTCTATACTTTAAAAAGATGATACGAGGAATATTATTTTCTTTGAGTGTTCAAGTAAAGGGTAGAGAGATCCGTTTATATTGCTTAATTTAACTGATAAAGCTGAGATTATAAGACTGAATGTATTATGTGGCTATTCAAGTTTGTACCTAAAATCTCATGCGTGTGAATTTTCAATGTTTATATATTAAAAAATAAAAACTAACAAATGGTACAAATTACATATAAATTATGTATTACACGAACTCATGCACAACCCACCATGATTTTGCCTAATGAAATCCACATGCACAAACATCACCTTCATTTCTTGGAGAAAATGAATGACCGTAAAATAAAAAAGTTTCTTGTTATTTTTGACCTTTTAGTATAAACAAACTCCAAAAAAATGACATAGATGTTGAATTTTTTCATGATTTTTTTTACAGACATGTTTAAGGTAATAAAATATGACTTCACACAAAAAATAGATTTTTCCGATAAAGGACGGATTAATTATCATTTTCATCCTCTTACTTCTTTTTGAGTTTTTCCCATCAATACCTTTCAATGGGAAGAATGAGGTATAAGGAGGAAGGTACATGTACATTTGCAACAAGACATTGTTAAATACCACATTTTGAGTCATTTTCATTTAGGAATAACCTCTCAATTAGTCGTGCAGATGCTATCATCATGCACCTTTTGTTAGTGTTATTCTTGCGACATTTTGTAATTTGGTAGGAATATTCTTAGTACTTGATTTTCTTTTTTCTTCTTCTTATAATTAGGAATAATAGAAAATTTTCACCTCTTCACCAAACGATATATTTACTCTTAATTTTTATCATATCCTAACCTTCCCTCCTTTTTTCATAACTCTTTGACAACCAAAAACAGAAAAATGGGTGATTTACAGATTCAACAAGAATCCATGTTGATCCCTCACAAACAGAAACAATCCATGATTATTCCAACATCATCAATGCTTCACCATCACGCTCACAACAACTCTGTCAAACGCCGTTCACCATCATCATCTTCTGCTCACCAACCATCATCCAAGAAGCATTCTTTCGACGCAAGCAATCTCACCCGTAATGGCTTCTCTGCCATTACACTTCCTTTCAGTCTCCGTGGCAATGCTCTTCACCACTGTGTCTCTGACCCACGCACCTTGCCGGATCAATCCATGGTGGTTAAAGGGTCGACTGCTTTGCCACCTCTGCCTCCGATCAGGAGATGTATATCTGAAGTTATTGATCCTTCTGAGGTTAAAGAAGAAGTTTCTTGTTATTTGAACTCTGCTGAAAAACCTACATCTGAATCTGATTCAATGGTATGTGTTGGATTATTATGAATCACGTTTCTTGCTAAAAAAGTAATATTTTTTTGATTTGGAATCATGGGCTTTGTTTGTTTTTTGTAGAGGCTTAAAAGGATGAAGGATCGGTTAAAAGAAATGAAGAAAGTGTGGGATGAAGTTATGGAAGACGATGAAGAAAAAGAACAAGAACAAAAAGAAGAGCCCTCTCCTGATGCTGAAGATGAAAAAGAACAAGAACAAGAAGAAGAGCACTCTCCTGATGCTGTAGATGAAAAGGAACAAGAACAAGAACAAGAGCACTCTCCTGATGCTGTAGATGAAAAGGAACAAGAACAAGAAGAAGAGCACTTTCTTGACTCTCTTGTTGCTGAAGATGAAAAAGTCATATCTCAGGTATATGTCTTGAATCTTGGACTGTGATTTCCTTTTCTATTGTAATCTAAAATGTATTTGTTTCTTTAATTGGTACTTACAAGTTATGCTAATAAATTTATATAAGTTTTTTACTTATTTATATGTATATCCTAGTTGCACTTGCTTAATTATGTAGGATCTGGGGGTTATGGGAAGGTATTGAATTTGATCATAGTTGCATTTGTAATCACAGTGTATGTCACGTGCAACAATTATAACAACTCAGTTATGTAGGATCTGGGATTTATGGGAAGGTATTGTATGTTTCCTTGCTTGTTCACATAATTTCTCTTCTGTAGTTAAGCAATAGTCATATACATTGATGCTAGTAAGTAACAGTGTTGTCGATAACGGATCATGGAAAGTAGTGGTTTGTTCAAATTCTGATACGCTGCAGTACTATAGCCAATATTTGGTAACAATTTGTACTAAATCGCTTATCGCAGAATAATATCTATTCACACCTGCACAATCGTGTAATTGGTTATATCAGAATATCTGCATAAATAATGTAGTAGAATGTAATAAGTAGACTTTCCCCTATCAACATATACATATCTGAAGTAAAAAGATTATTTGACGAACTGTGTGCTGTGCTTTCCTCCACTGCATCTTTCCTTTGGTTTTTAATTTACCGAATCTAGATAAGAATAAATACTCTTCCTTTCAAGAATTTTGTGGGCAATATGTTAAAGTTAGAGGCTGTATATTAAAGGGCAAAAATGCTAAATTTTAAGACAGGAACATACTGAAGAATGAAGATGACATATTCAGTTATAGTTTCATGTGTGTAGTGTAGCCACCTTCATTCCTGTGTTAGAATGTTTATAGCTATAACACTACCTAAACTTCTGGCCTCACAACAACTTCATGTGTAGTGTAGCCGCCTTTTTTTCCACTTAATCATGTAGGATCTGGGGGTTTGGCTAAGAAGCATAATAAATTGCTGATGTGATCATAGTTGCACTTGTAATCATTGTTTTAAATTGCGATTGCAGTCACACTTGTGGTCACGATGTGAACCTTTATATTGTGGGAAAATGTGGCTCATGTGACTAAAATTGTGTTTTTGACGCCCTTGTAGAGACCTCAAAATCATGTAGAAAGTGTGAGTAATGCAGCTACAATTGCGTTTGCCATGTAGTTATGGCGACAACAAGTTAAAACTACATACGTGACTTTCAGATTAATTGTTTTTATGCTGAAGAATTGGTTTATGTTTTTGTAGGATGAATTGGGAAATGATTATGAAGAAGCTGTTAGTGTAGAGTGGGTTGATAAGTGTTTAAGCCTTACTTTCAAGTGTCCATGTGGCAAGGGATATGAGGTTCTAATATGTGCAAACAAATGTTACTATAAGTTGGTGAAGAAGAATCAGTATGTTTAATTGATTCCTTGGGGATGGACCACATTTGTCTTTATTCTATTTTAGTTTGGAAATGTCTTCTCTGTTTTCATTGTAGCAGCATTTGGTTGACACTAGAACCAATTTATATTTGAATTTGAACATCTCTTACATTTGTTTTGTAAATAAGTTGTTATGTACTATCTCAACATTCTAAGAATGAAATGAATGAAAGTATTTTCTATACCATCTATCAGTTTAATAATCAAAGGGTCCTATATGGATTTTTCTCACTGTCTGTGAAGCAACTGTTTGTATCCCATGGTTTAGTTGGTTCAATCATGGTTGAACCAAATGATGAATTTTTAAATTATTAAAATATTTAAATAAATAAAGGCAAAAATTAGAAATCAGCCAAATGAATCATGCTATGGTTTGACTGGTTCAACCAGTTTGTATGCTGACCAGAGTCAAATCATGTGAAATTATATTGTATCATGGTATTTTTTTTTTGAAGGAACATCATGGTATATTGTTATAAAAGTTTATTTTTATGTGTGTAAAGTCTTTCACTGTGTCAATCAAATTTCTATCTTTCATGGTAATAAACAAACTTTCATAGATTGTTTCAAGATAATACCCCTTCTGTTTTGATTACTTTTGAAAGAATGTCGCTTTTAAGAAGAAAAAAATTGTTTCAAAATAAGTAATACTTTATATTTTCAATACAACTTTAATTTTTTAAGTAAATTTTACCTTACACTCAATAAATAGTTCGGATATAATTGTCAGGAAGGAACCATGCAAAGCTACTATTAATTGGAGTGTGCTTTCTATGATGGGTTAAGTGAACATAAAAAAGATATAATCACGCCTTAAAAATATGAAAAATGCGAACAATCTCAATTATAAGAGGTCTAGTGTTTGAAACCTAAAACTATACATACTTGTTTTCACACCATAATAAATTGAATAAATTACCATTACTCAAAAAACAAAATTGAATAAATTACCAGTGGTATAATATAACCAATATACGGAAGAGTCAAAATTACCAACTGTCTAAATTTTAAAGTTCATTGTAGATTTTATTATTTTTTCCCTCTAAAAAGTAACTTCAGCTATGCTGGCAACTTGGCAAGAGTCAAAATTTAATATTTAATTTGAATGTTCAATACAAGCAGCTGTTGATAAAATATAGTACTTGTATTCTAAATACTATTGACAATGGGGAAGAAAAAAAAACTCCATTAAGGTCGGTTACAGAGTTTGCCAGCTAAATTCCAGCTCCAGTTTCAATTTGCTTCAGTGACTCAACCTGCAAACAAATACATTTTTGAGATTGGAATCAAAACTACCACAAAAGCTCAAGCAGTGTGCTAACTAGAATATACGATGCTATCATACACCGGCGCAAACGTAATATGTTTAGAATTTGTATCCTTCTCCTTTCTTGTTTTCTAATCAGATGTTATTTCTTTTCATAATCAAATTTAAACTAACATAATACAAGTCATGTCTAGCTTCCAATGTTAGTAACAATAAAATATATCTGAAAATTATTATTTTTATGCTATTAAAATATTGCACAAAGTAGTAACTATACTTTGAGATCATGCAAAAGTGATAGAAAATATACCTATCCGCTTCCGCATAAGGCAACCACCAGCTGCCCTGTTTCTGACCTGATTCTACGAAGTTTATTTACATATCGACTCCATTCCTTCAGGGGGAAAAAAGGGTGAAATGCAACCAAGAGTTAGAGATGCTTTCCCATTCACTTCGCTAACTAGTAACCACCAAAAGAAAATTTCACTGGACCAGGAATAAGCTGTATACCTTAAGTTGTGAAAAACCATTGGTAAATAAATGACCTTCTACTCTAAAAAAATCTTGCTGTACATCCTTCCTTTATTGTTTTCTGATTGTTCTCTATCCACAAGAAAATGAGAAAAAAAATATAGTTCTACCACTAATCCCAAAATTGTACAAGACAAGAAGACAACCTGCAAATAAGTCACGATTCAAATCAGTAAAAAATGACCATTGAGAAATGAAAATTACGGAAACGGAACATGCATCTACCATTACATGGAAAACATGAATGTCCATGTATTAAAACGAAAGAATCAAAGGAATGCTCACCTTAGTCTTACTCTCCTTGATGACCAAGAGGAGTAAGTGCAGCTCCCACTGCTATAAGCAATGCAAAATCAATAGCTGCCTTTCAACAGAAGTTACAACTTTTACACATTTACAGATTGGAAAAATAATAACCCCTCCAAAATGAGAAGATCAAAAGATGGCAATTAATTTCAAAACTTCTAAATCTATCCATATCCACCAATCATATCTTCAATTAATGATCCTGATGCATCAAAGTTGCTCACAATCTGCTTTACAGAAGCTGACTTCTGAATGCCTCCACACCATCTCAGGCTTGTCAAAGATTTCACAGCATACGGAAACACCTAGGTGGAGACAGTAATAGCTTCATCGGTTGGCAAGACTGATTGAAGATCCAACATAATAAAACCCTGCCCTTCATAACTGAATCTTTGTCGCTGGAGGTTTTATACATGACGAAAGAAACATGTGTTCTTAATGGGCTAGAATCATTTCATGACTAATCGGACCTTTTAACGGTTAATGGCCTCCACAGCAAGCCGTACCAAACGTAGTAACCCCTCCACATCTTGAAAGCTAAAATCAAGGGCCTTCTTGATAGAGGAAATACCATCTGAATTCTTGCCAACACCCAGGCTTGCCTTTGCAGCTGCAAAAGCATTCCGTGATTTCCTTGAGGCTTCCATGGCAAAATTCACATCCTGAGCCTGCAATTGATACATCATTAATTCCAATGCCAGCATGCTACCCAATATGATGCCTTAAACAAAGTAAGCTTTTAAAAGTTTCATAGGACAATTTCCTCCAACATTTGAATGGGATGGGTTTTATTAATATCATCCTTCTATGAAGAACTATGTACTTACATAATTGAGTATCCTCACAAAATTCGGACGACTCCGTGCGGAAATAACATGGTTTCCAGCAACCTGGGGTGAATTGACACTCTTGGATAGGGCAACTTTGTCAGCTGCTGTAGGGTTGTTAACATTGTCAACATCAGAGGCTGATGATGATGGAGATTCACCTGACAAGGTCCAAAACGAAAAAATATTAGAGTTTTATCTATATCCATCTCATCGCCACCATAATCTCAAGGCGAGTACCACTCCTGAGAAAGAGAAACAGTCGCCCGCTCATGCGATTAAAGGAAAACATATTTTCCACTTGTTAGCAAGTAGCAAACAAATGAGCTAAATTTAACTTAGCTTATTCCTGTTTTTATTTGTCTCTTTCCTATTCTCTTGTTCATACATTAACTTACAAAATAGATAATGTATCCATCATTCTGCTATATGAAATTCTTGTCATAACGGCAATGTTCAGATAACCTGTATAATGCGTATGACGCTACAATTTTTTGACAAAAATATCATAAAGTTTTACAAATGCTGAAGCTATGATTAATATTATATGTTTGCTAATCAGACGCAGATGGTTTGGTAGGATGTCCTGGACGAAATCAAATGGAAAGTGAAGAGTTCAGGTAGAAAGAATCATTGCATCGTGAAACCGTAAAAATAACACATGATTTCTTACCAAGAGGAATCATCTGCAGGGCTGTCTGCAATTCATGCCGATCTCTGCTTGCACTAGTGTGCGAAGAATATATTACCCTCATATATGCCACCTCCGTGCATTTGTAGGCCAGAGCAGCTGAAGCCGTGTCTTTTGATTTCTCATATTCATGGGCACAAAACCTACCAAATGTAAAACATCAACATCAAGATGGTGTTATGAGAAAAATACAAGGAAATAAATCAATCACATGAGGTATGAAATCATGTTTACATCCCGTATAACTAAATATAAAAGGAAGAATGTTTTATACCATTATTGGAAACAAGGACGACAATATGATCCTTAAAACAAGTTAAAGCAAGGCGACAAGGAAAAACTGTTCTTACTCGCACAATTTAGCTGTACTGCTGTACATCTGCTTTGATTGAATCATCTCATTATGTTTAGCGTTATCGTTGTTCCCAGATTCTAATAGAGAGGCTCCATTAAGAAACTTGAGGGCTGCCTGGAAGTATAGATTAGTGCTCTCAAGAGTGGATCCAGAATTCTGTATGATACGCCTAAAGTTAGTAAAACAAGCACCAAGAGAAAAAAACATTAAACGCTAAAAGGACTGTGCAAAAACCTTGAGACGGTCTGCCAGGTGCTTAAGATCTTTAGCTTCTCTCACAGCATTGTTAGCAGCATGGCTATATGATTCCTTTCTAACGGGACTAGGTGCATCGGGCTCCTTGGACCTGTGTCCATTAAGTGCAGGATTTCTGGACCCAATTTGCTGAGTTCCATTTATATGATCAGCCTTTTTAAATTGCTTTTTTTGCAGCTTTGACGCATCATCAACTTTGGCCAGATCAACTTCCATATCTCCATCCCCTTTATGGAAACTAGCGGCTGGTCGTGGGCAATGACTCAAAGTCTCAACTTGAGACTTCCCTTTTCCAAGCACTTCTTGATCAGGTCTTTCTGAAAGAGACCTCTTTGAAGATCTTCCGGTATCACGGTCTGCCAACTGATTCTTACCGGGAGCATGTAATGGTTCCTGTTTGCATAGGGCATCAATACGAACCTCTTGAACGTCATGCTCCCTCTTTACATGATTCTCTTTTTTCCTACTTTCATTTTTTACTGTAAGGTCTTTCTTGCTAGCAATATTCTCAGTCTGGTCAGGATTGAGTTCGAACTTCTCCAACTTAACTTTTTCATCCCTACCATTTGCCTCATGCAAAGGAGACTGATCTGGCAGTTGACTAGGAGAACTAGAGCTCTTGACTTTTACTTTGGGGGGCTCTGACTTACAGCCCTGCTTGTTTTCCTCCAAACCTGATTGCGTGCCAGTTTTCCTTGCATGAGACACATTATCGTTAGCATAATAAACACCAGCCCTATCTTCACCATGATGCTTAATCTGCTCTGCAGCTGGATATTCCAGGGCCACAGTTTCAACACCACTATCGGGATAATGGCTACTTGTTTGAGCTTTAGGCTTAGTATCTGTCATATGATCAACACCCTTGCCCTGAAAATCAGACCTGTGGGCCATGGTGAAAGATTTGTCCTTCTTAGCCGTTTCTGATCGATCACTTGCACCATCATCTTCCCCGTCTAAGCATCTTCTTGGACTATCCACAGCAGCAGTATTATGAGGCTCATCTTTCCCCATAATTTCTCTGTTTGAAAACTTATCTGTACTTAAAATTCTTAAAGGCGAGGAAGAAACTGATTCCACAGGGGAGCCTTTCACTTCCTGGAAGCTGGCTTTGGTTTTATGTGAGCCAGAGACCTTGGAAGAGCTTGAAGTGGCCGCAACAGAAACCTGCACAGACCCCAAGTCCCTCTTTGAACTGTCTATTCCATCCATGCTCCTATGTGAATGATTGCTCCCAGGATTTTGCCTGAAATTCTGGTTCTTCGTGTGACTAACTTTTTTGTCAATCCTGCCACTGCCTTTACTGGCACTTGATTCTTTGCCTTCAGATCTTGAATTTCTTGCTTTCTTTTCCTTCCTGGAGTCACTGAACTCCTGCTCAGGAATTCTACTCTCGTGTGGGCGAGGATTACCTGTGCTACGAGTTTGAGCTTCCTGATACTCCTTCAATTTCCTCTTTTTCACACTACCAATGGAACCATAATTCCCCAAATCCAGGGACCCCTCATCCAAGGAACCCTGACCCTTATCGTTTCTCTTCTCAGCAGAAACTGGTGGCCTGTCCTTTCGAAATTTGGAGTCACTCGATGAGGAGCGGCCTTTCTGTCTAGGTCGATCTTTGCCAGCTGAAGTGGTTGGTATAGTGTTGTTTGAGCTATGACTGACCTTCCTACCGGTTCCATTCTGTTCTGGAATCCAGTCTTTATCAGCAGAATGAACCTTGTCAGTCTTACCTTTCTTGGATGGCCTCGAACAATCTTGATCGGGATCCCTCCTGCTTTTCATATTCTTTGCATCACCTGTAAACAAATATTCAGAAATTAAGATAACATTATACAAATTTAACAAGACTTTGAGCGCCTATATTATCAGTTGATACAGAATTTCTAAGCACAGTGAATATGCAGATCAAGTAACCTCTATCAGAATTGTACTCTGGCATCCTCGGCTTATTTTTGTGTCTCTCCCCTGGAGCATCAGCCTCACTCACAACCGGAGATTTGTTTACATCATTTAAGCTCCTACTTTTCACTGATGACTGCATGTTTTTCTTTATAGAATATGAAGGATGAGAAACACCGTCTTTATTTGAAGAATTTGATATTTCTTTCGCAATTTTTTTCTTCCCACCAGGCACAGCATGCAAATCATTATTTAGATGCCGTTGACCAGGATGCTGGAAAGTTGACCCAATTCCTCCCACCATAACACTTCCCGAGATGTTTTGCGAGTTGCTTTGAGCATCAAGAGAATGCACTTGGTATAGAGAAAAAAGAGCTTTGGTGGTTTCATCCTCACTAAAACTACATCTATTCATGTCAGGCCTGCATAAATATGCACATATTACTCATGTGTCATAAACAAACTATTTCAAAAGCTTAAGTTGCTACATAAAAGCACATGAATGCATACTACTCTAACACCCCCTTTTCACATAAGAGCCCTTTGATTTTGAACATGGATAACATACAAGTCTATTTACCTTAAGTTAAAATTCAGATTTTTATTAAAATCATGAAGGTAGCAAGGATGGAGCTCTAGACCACTTGGCAGTAAAGGCTTTGATACCATGAACTAACAATCACAAAAAAAAAACTTAAACTCAGGTAGAGACACATGAATGGTTGTTGGTTTTATGTTATTTCTCTGACAATTTGAAGAAGAAAATTTAATTTACATAGTAATTTATTCAGCATAATCAATACAATGGGTTATCCAGCACAGTCAATACAAGCAGTTCCCAATTCCAATTATATTTTAACATCTAATGTAGTTTGGTTAGCACGTTTTTACTGCACTGGAAGAGCAAACATTTCAGCAGGAGAAAATATGTAGGTTCGTGGAGGATCAAATACAGCATCACACTCCATCTTAAAAGACTATTTCCAATTTACCTCCAAGCTTGTTAGTTCTTGGTATTTTTCATAATGAAATGAAACATGAACAAATATATTTAAAAGCTTTAAGCAATTAATTAGAACTTACAGCCAATTAAGCATGCTACACAGCCACTTTTCAGGTAGGCTATCAGGATTTGTGCCAGCAGGAAGAAGACGCCATTTATGACACCTATCACACTGTACCCAATTATCTTCCATCTCAGCAGGAGGCAACATTGCAGGAACCCCATTTCCGTTCTCTGCATCAGTACTAGATGCATTTGCAGTGCACCAGACTTTTGTGGCTGTTCTAGGATAGACTTCTGCTGTTAACGACTTATCCATTTTCTTACCACCTGATGTCTCTTTTGCTCCAAGATTTGTTTCTGGCGTGCTCCTCTCAACCGCCTCAGATTCCTTCGGTTTAGATTCATAAGGGGTTTCCGGCGAATCGATTTTATCCTCATCTTCTTCCAATTCTCCAAAGAAATCTCTATAAGCATCTCTAGCCTTCCCAGAACCCTTTTGTACTTTGACATCTTCAATTTCATTTCTTGATGTATAACTATCATCAGTACTCCTTTTTGTTTTGGGGATCGAAGAGGATCCAACCTTCATGTTTTCTTTTTCCCTCTCGATAATCATGGTGTCATGAATTCCCTTTGATTTCTTCTTCCCCGCAGGATATGAATGTTCTGTCACAAAAGGCAATGTCGTACTGTCTTGTTCGCCCAGGCTACCTCTTTTTTGATTAGGCTTCTTAGGAGGCTCTACACATTCAGTGTTTGATGCTGTCCTAACTTTGGTGTCATCGAGCAAAACCTTGTCTCCCATAACTTTCCTTCCAGAACCTCCTTTTGCCCTCTCAGAAAAACCATTCACTTCGGCAGATGCCTGATCCACCCCTTCCTTTTGTGCTTGGTCTGACAAGGTTTTCTCCTTCACCACACCCTTGTTGGCTTCCTTCAGTGAATTACATGGCCCATCGACGTCCTTTACCGAGTCTTCACCGAGAGAATACAAATTGGACAAAAGTGGAAGTTTCATGGTGTTTGAAACTAATTCCTCCATAGTCAATGCATCTGCAGCTTGTTCTTTTCTTGACGGCCTTCCCACATCATTACGAGTATTCTTCTTACTGCAACCCTTAAATTCCATCGAAGACTCGTAATCTTCTAGGGACTTCACTTTTTTCCCTCCTAACAATTTTCTGTCACCTTTGACAATATTGGATTCATTTAGTAACATGCCGGAACTTTCTGGGTCATCTATATGAACAGGACCGGGGATGCTATCTCTGGCACGCACTTCCTTCTCAGTTAATTCAATGAGATCATCACGAAGAGGCGACAGCGGCTCAGGGAAGGTTGTAATAATCTGTTCCAGGCCACCATTTAAAAAATACATCTAATCAAGCTCAATATGAAGAAAATAGAGAATTTAATTGCAGGCAGATAATTCACCTTTAGGATACTGGTCGGAGATTCAAAGGGAGCATCTAGAGGGCCGCGAGAAATTCCTTCACTTTCTGAGGGGCTGTCATCCGGTGATGATGACGGTGACACATCAAGACCAAGTCCACTGTATATGGCAGCATTTTTCCGTGTTGACAAATCGTCAGGAATTTTGATTCGAACCTTCAGTGTCTTCTGGTCTGATATGCTAGCAGCTTTCGTGTTTAGAGCACTAGTGATTGCCATGCAATTTTCGTTATTTGTTCCATCATCTAAAGAGAGTCCCTTAATTGTAGCCAGCCTCGAGGAGGTAGCAGAACCTGGGCCAAGTCTCGATAGTTGAGTTCCGGTTGAACATTGTACAGCATCCCCTTGTCCACTCTGTATATAGTACAGTATCAATTAATATCGAGTATACTGAAAACGAAAAAAGTAGCGCAATGGATAGTCATAAAATCTTTATAGAATCAATAATTTTGTTTTTAAAAAAATGTGCCACAAACATCGATGCCTCGTTTAAGAACCATAAATGTACCTCCGAGTGCAAGTTATTAGGAGATTTAGGTGAATTTTGACAATGATTTTTTTGTGGAGTTCTTGGATGAGTCCAAGCAGGAGAGCGCTGATAGGTAGGCAAAAATGATCCATAACCACCAAATTTTGCCCCTGTAATATTATTTCATAATATCATTAGAACAAAAAACCTATTTATTATGTAGGCCAATGTGAGATGAACCATGGTTCTAAGTTAAAAACTTACCCAGATTCTCAGCGGACACCCCACCTTCAAAATCTTTCTGAAAGTGTCCAAGGACATCTTGAAGTTTGTCATCCTTGATTAGAAAAAAAAAAATCAGAAATCATTGAGAGAAAAAACAAAAGAATGACTGATTGCAAAAGAAAAACTAAATCTAATTAACAAAGTCAGAGATTCGGACAATAGTATGCAAACGAAGAGCATCCCCTAAAGCAACGCCGGAACAACGCTCGATGTTACGATTATCAATCTCAAAGTTGGCATTAAATTTCATAATTAACAAAGTCAGAGATTCAGACAAGTAATAATATGCAAACAAAGAGCATCCCCTAACACAACGATGGAACAACACCCGATGTTTCGATTATCGATCTCAAAGTTGCGTTAAATTTCATAAATACCAAAGTCTGAGATTCAGACAAGTAATAAAATGGAACCAAAAGTGCATCCCCTAAAGCAACGATGGAACAACGCTCGATGTTTTGATCATCGATCTCAAGATTCGCATTAAATTTCATTATTAACAAAGTCAGGAATTAAGAAAAGTGATAATATGGAGACAAAGAGCATCCCCAAAAGCAACGACGGAGCAAAACCCGATGTTTTGATTATTGACCTCAAAGTTACGCATTAAATTTCAAATTAATTAAGTTCCTCGATTTCGGCAACACACACAATTCCCAAAATATTAATAGTTTTTTGAAGCATAAATGGTTAGAAATGTATTTCATGTCTCATAATTATAAAGGAAAATATAAACAAAACTACTCCACTCCCTTTTAGTTCCCAAGGAACATTGTATGTACAAGTCAATCTAAGGGAAAACAGTATTCCAAAACTGCAAATTGAAATTCACAAGTAAAAAACACATAATCATTGTAGCATTTCCATAATCAGATCCAACAAATTGCTCAGAAATTACTTCAACTACTCAATGCATCAAGTTGAAATCACAAAAACCACAAAAAAAAAAAATCAAAAAAAAAAATCTTCCATAAAACTTACAGGACAGCAAATCAATTAAACTCACAATTACATCATCAAAGTTATACCAACCAACCATTGAATTGAAACAAATTAAATTCAAGTCATAGATCTAAGAAAGTAAAACAAGTCAATATTGAAACTAGAAACCAATGAAACAAAACATATAGAACACATTAAAGGAAGTAAAAAAAGGCTTACAATGTAAGAAAGGGCAACATCAGGATCAACGGTAGTGTCAAAATCTTGTTCACGGTTTTGATATGAAAAAGCTTCACCTTCTTCAAGCTCAAACTCCACCATCTCTCTCCTTCTACTACCCAAACCTAACCCTAACCCTAACCCTAATCCCTTTATTTCATCCCTATCTCCAGCAGAAATCATTCAAACAAAAAATTCACCAAAAAAAAATCACAAAAATTAAATAAAAATATAATCAAACCCTCCAACTTAAACCTTCACATTGAGAAACCTTCTTCCAACTCCAACTTCGATCCATTATTCTTCAGAAACAAAAATTGACCGATAATTGAAAATTAATAATAATCAACACGATTATGTAGAAATCAAAACCTCAAATTCAACCGAAAAAATAAAATAAAAATGAAAAAATTACAATAAAATTAAAAACAAACGAATCGAAAAAGAAATGAAAAGAAAAAAACGTGTGTGTTGAAAATTAAGAAAGTTTGAATGTTATTGTTTGTAGCTACGATCGAATCAACAACACAACAGAACAGAGTTTGTCTTTGTTGTCTCTGTCTTTCTCTCTCTTCTCTCTGTTTTTGGTGAATACAGCAGCCGCGTTTTTTTTTAATTAATTAATTAATCATCATAATAATTATTTATTTTTCGTTAGAAACAATAATAATTTAAGAGAAAAAACAAAAGATGAAAGAGAGTTGATTTAAGGGAAGAAAAAAATGTGCGAAACAAAGAAGGAAACTAATTTTTACCCTTTGGAATGGAATTTATCGATTTTTATTTTTATTTTATTTTATTATGTTTGTTTCTACTTCAAACCATTCCTATCCTGTTACCTTGTCCGAAAAGAAAAACAGCGCATTAACTAACGCGCTTATGTTTCGCGCGTGTTTTTAACTTGCTTGTTTGTCCATTTTTATCATTATTCTTCTATCTTCTCCTTCCTTGTTTTTTTCTCTCTTTTTTACTATGCCGCTTTTCACATTTATTACTCCTACCTACATTCTTACGTTTATTTATTCAGAAAATATATATTTGTTAGGTTAATTTTTTTTAGGAGAAGTGACTTTAAATAGTAAGTTTTTATTGAAACTTGCGTATTTAATGTATCAGAAATTGAAATATTAAGTTTTTTTAACGAATAGTTTTTTGATTGAGTATCCTTAAAGATTGTCCTTAGAGCACTTATTAACAAGACCTTTTTTTTTAATAACTTTGTTAAGTTTATGTAATAATAAGAGTATTATATTTAATTTTTTTATCGCTCGCAATTTTCTTTCGGTCTATATTTTTGTTTGTTCAATAATTTAGTGATTAGACTAAATATTTTGAGTGAAAATTTAAGTTGAACTCTTCGATCATGTATATCCTATTGTTTTTACAATTATTAATTGAGGTGTGATTACAATATGTTTCAACCCAATTAGTTTCGAACAAAAAATAATACTTAAACTCGTTCTTCTTCATATTTTTATACGCAAGATAAATTAATCTCTCTTTTATAGTAAATTAAAGATTAATTTGTTTTTTTAAAAGCTAAATTGGTTTAAAAAAATTGTGATTAATTAAATAGGGTTTTGTTAACAACTGTCCTTAGAGCACTTGTTAAGGATCTAAAAATAAAAACAATTGATAACTTTCATGTAAATAAAATTGTTTTTGAATGTTTCAATGTGTTGAATACACAAATTCCAAAAAAAAATAATATTTTAAACTTCTTATCAAGTGTCTTAAGGACACTTGTTAACATTTCTCGATTAAATAGGGCATTTACTATATTATTTATTACTAGAAAAAAATTAATGAATGTTGAATCAATTGTATTTATGAATGCCTAACCAAAAAATTGTAGTAGTATTGACCCCTTCGAAAAAAAATATTTTTTTTTGAAAGAAAATAAAATTATATATATATATATAGTGTGTTTGTACATTTATATACAGAAATCGACGAATACGGATACCGTATCTTCGAAAATTATGAGATTCGTGAAAGCACGGGATCTAAACATGTTTTTCGTTCATTCGTTGGTTAGTTGAATTTGTTAAATTTTTGTGGAATGATCAGTTATGGTGTGATGTGCAGTGATAGAATTTGATTCTACAAAGGATAAACACATGTGACATGTCATATGCTAAACGAGGTTATATTGAGGGCAAAGAATATTGGAGTGTAGTAGATGGTGCTTAAATTGTTGAATTTTGTTTGGATTTATTACCAATGGAATGATTGACGAATTGTTTTTCACGACTTTATATTTCTATTTCTACTTGTGAAATTGTTTATTAGTTGAGAAACACTTGAAAGTTGCTTATAATAAAAATGTACTTGAAAGTTACTTAATATCCACCTTTTTTCTTAGTTGGAAAGCTGCATACGATTTTTATATTGATGGAGAATAATGCCATTGGAATGTGGTTTTTGTAGTGATTGTGTTTGTATATGTACCGCAAAAGGCAAGTGTTTGAATTGATTTAATAATCACATACAGGGCTTCATAAACTGTGTTGTAAAATTTGTCAAAAAATAGAAAATATTGTATTGTGAAAAACCTTTCTTTTTGACGAATTGTCGTGTGAAAACTTAATTAAACAAATAAGTATACTTTTTTCTCCCTCATTCAATTATTGTTGTTGATCGATGGTTTGAGGAGTGTACCTGAAGGATGGTTGACAGTCGGATAAATACATTATTTTGGACTGACTCGTGGTTAGGAGGGTATCCCTTGTGTGTGCGATTTATGCATCTTTTCGATTTGGCCGAAAACAAGTCAATTTTGGTGGCGGATATGTGTGGTTTAGAGTGGGAGGAGGGAGGGGCGACCTAGTTGTGGCGTCGTCGGTTGTAGACGTGGGAAGTTGTTAGGGAAGTGTAGGATTTTGCTTCACGATATTTCTTTGCACATTAATTCTACGAATTATTGGCAGTGGAGGCTTGATCCCAGTGGCGGTTACGGTTGACAGTGTGTATGAGAAGCTTATTACTCAAGAGTTCCCTAACTTTGATGCTACTTCATATATCATTTGGCATAAACAGGTTCCCTCAAAGGTTTCTATCTTGACTTGGCGTCTTCTTCAAAATCGATTGCCAACAAAGGACAATTTGGTGGCGCGTGACATTATTTATTGTGAAAATCAGTTATGTGTGACTGATTGTGGGGACATCAAGACTGCTCATCATTTATTTCTTTCTTCTCCCTGTTTCGACCCTTTTAACAGATGACATAGACGTAGAGTTTGTTCGACCCTAGTTTGAGTCTTTTTCTACTTTTTTCCCTTATATTAAAAAAAATCAAATAAACATACACCTGATTTATCGAAAGGAAAAAAGTAAAGATTTTATCGTTAAATATGTTTTTTATCCCTATGAGCATTCTAACTTTAATTATAGTCTCTTTCTTTCTCTCTCTTCTCTCCTTCTCAAACCATAGTCGTCACCCCTTTATTCTTCTTCTTGTTAGAGGGGTGATTTAGGGTCAATTTTGACCCTAAAATCACCCCTCTGAGTTGTTTTCCTTTTATCACAATTGAATAAGTGAGTTCACATGTTTTATGTTTTCTTTCGTTTGTTTTTATGATTTTGTCGTATTTTGTTTTGATTTTCCGTTTTTGTGTGGTTTATTTTTTTATTTCCCGTCTTAGTGCGGTGTTTATTTGATTCAGGTTGAAAGATTAGCTTTGAGAAAGTGAAGATCCAATCAATGACAATGACTTTGGCGCCGTCAACGTTGCAGATCCAGAGACATGAGTATTCCAGAGACTTGAATATAGTCATATTAGTCATATTTGTAGGCATGAGTACTTTGCCGTTTTATGCTATTAACATGGATGTTGTGAGTTTGTTCACAAATTCATCATTTTTGTTTTAGCGAATTTGGATTGGTATTGTATCGATGCACTCTATCATTTTGAATGAATGAATATCGTTTATTTTTATAAGAAAAAAAAAACTTTATTTATAGTCTTCTAATATTTTCCATTTACTTGTAGTCTCAAAAGTTTTTCATCGTCGTTTTTAGTCTATTGCTTTTAAGTTAATTCACCTGTATCATTGAAAAAAATTATTTTCATTTTTTTTATAAAAATAAACGATATTCACTCATTCAAATTGATATAGTAAAATGATACAATATAAATTCAAAGTCGCTAAAAAATAAAACTGATAAATTTGCGAACAAACTCACAACCATAGTTTTGAAACTCGGCTCGAACCGGCCGGTCGGACCGGTCGAACCAGAAACCGGTGGATAGACCGGTTCGAGCATACCTTCGGATCGGTCATGCAGTTGGCTCGGCGAGAACCGGTCAAAATCGGTCAAACTCGGTAAAAACCGGTGACTCGGCCGAGTTATGGGTCGAACCGGTTCTTCTCTTTTAATTAATTTATATTACCAAAAATGGCACAAATGGGAGTTGAGCCATTGACCCTCCCTTTAAGAAACAACTTCCTAACCACTAAAGCACTTGTCCTTTTTGTTTTTGATATGCTTCTAATAAGAATATATTAAACAAATTTTTGAATAAGATCATAATTGCCGAAATATTGAATACCTTACAAAGCAAACACCCATCAATTATTCTTTTTTAGTTGATAAAAATACCTCACAAAATTAATGTTTAATACTTTACGAAGCAAATACCTATCAATTTTATTTTTTTTTTATAGAAATAACTCACAATATTAACGGACAAAAACAAAGACATATATAATTATAAAGCCTCACTAAAAAAATATAATTATAAAGTTCAAATATTTTATTTAAAGCTCATGAATGTTTTTTTTCACACATGAATAATTAGTCTATGAAATTATGTTTGTTGGATATTTATTTTTATTTTATATATGTTATTATTATAGATTTTGGAGTAATCGAGTCACCGGTTCAATCTGATTTAGTATGATTAAATACCTATACAAAATAATCTAAACACCGGATTATCTAACTGAGTCATCCGATTTAATCTGATTTTATCATGCGGTTCAACCAATGACCCAATGGTTCGACCATTGACTCAGTGACTCAGTGCCTCTGTCGAGTCGATGACCGAGCCGAGTTTTAAAACTATGCTCACAACCTTCATGTTAATAACATAAAACGACAAAGTATCTTTGCCTAAAAATATTACTATATTCAAGTCTCTGGATTTACAATGTTGACGACATCAAAGTAATTGATTGTATCTGCACCTGCTCAAAACCAATTTTTCAACCTGAATCAAATAAACGCATCATTAAGACGGGAAATAAAAAATGCAGTGCACAAAGATGGAAAATCAAAACAAACAAAGTCGTACGAAGACGACGATAGCAGCGAAGCAAACTAAAGAAGACTAAAAATATACGACGATAGCAGCGAAGCAAACTAAAGAAGACTAAAAATATGCGAAAATCACTTATTAACTAAAAAGAGAAGGAAATACAATTTTCATGAGTGAATTTTGGTCAAAATTAACCCTAAACGATTGAGAAGGTTTTAAAAAATTGATTTTTTTCTATAGTAATGTTAAATACATTATAGAATTTTCTCTTAAAAAAATATATTTTTTGATATGTTATGAATTAAAATATTCGTTTATAAATTCATATTTAATATTAACTTTTTGCTAAAAAAACTATTTTTTTAGAAGATTTTATTATAATTTCTAAACATTTCGACAAAAATTTATTAAAAAATCTGGAGGGTAAGCAGAGACAAAAATGTGAATGGAAAGCAAATAAATCAGAGAAACTAAAAGGAAAAATTGGAATATCTATAAAAAATAATATTTAACTCAAGATTCTATAGCATTGGACATTAAACATTTCTCGTAGAAAATGATATTAAAGATTCAACAGTCATAGCTGGACAATACGATTTTCACCAACATCTATTCATAATTGAATCTATGTTAAACAATCCAAATTCTTCTTTTCGATAATAATTTTTGCATATATTTAAGACCGAATGTATTATTAAGGATTTTTTTTTTTTTTGGAATATTATTAAGGATTCTAATATGCCCACTAATAATCTCATCACAAGGAAATCATATTCATCGTGATAAATAGGTAATGCAATCCCTCAAAAAAAAAAAAAAAAAAGGTAATGCAATCAATTTAGATATTTGTCCATTTTTTATTATTGTTAACTTTCTCAACCACATCGTGATAAATAGGTAATGCAATCAATTTAGATATTTGTCTATTTTTTATTATTGTTAACTTTCTCAACTACAATTAATATAAACAAGTAACATAACAAAACTCGTATATTTTCCATATAAAAAAATAATTTATCTCCATTATTTTATTTTTTAAAGAATCTCCTTTATTTTATTGTTTTTAGGGGATTTATTGAAATAAAATTTCTTCAAATTTTTTTATTGAAATAAATTAAATATTGCCAAAAACATAAAATCTTAGCGTCCCTAGATTAAAGTCTATAATAGTAAGTTTGAACTTCCCTAAAAAAAAAAAATAGTAAGTTTGAGCTAACATTATTTTTTCGTAAACTCATGTTTAATGAGTGTCAGTGGTATTGTTTATGTTTGGATAATATTTTTCTTTAAAGAAAAAGTTTGAATAATATTTTTAAGGGAACGTGTTACAAAATATATTTGATTATAATTAAAAGTGTGAAAATTTCAAAAAATGATATGAGTTTTTTTTAGGAAAGAAAATGATATCAGTTTTACTATAATTATCTTAAAGGGATGTTGAATCTCCGTGTTGGCGGTTGATTTATTCACCATCTTGAAATGTGAAAGTTTACTTGACTTTTTTTGCTACTTGATTTCGCGCGCTTGTATATGGGTTCCTTAAATAGTAATTAATGCATGTGTGTTTGCCTCGGTCTATTTTAGACCACTTTTCCTGTATTTGAACTATTTGTATATTCGCTAGGGTAGTTTGTATGGTTTGACCGAATCATGTTTATATCCCATGTTATGTATTCTCTTTCATTTTCATTCTAATAAGGTTATGTTAAGGGTTGTAAAGTATAAATAATTAATAAAATTTATACAGAAAAAGTTATTTTTTGTTGTTTTAATGTCTTGAATGCATAATTTCTAAGATAAACTTTATATTTCAAACTTCTAAACTAGTGTCTCAAGAACATTTGTTAGCATTCTCCTTTAGATAATGATGAAGTTTGTCCATTCATATACTACGATAAGTTTAATTTCATTAATAACCAAGCTCACAAATAAAATACTATTACAAATAAAAACAGCTCCTCGTGTTTCTCCTGAAACCTTTTTATTGTATATATATAATAATAACAGTATAAAAATTGGGTTATAGGTTACCCATTATTCTGTAAAAAAAAGAAAAGGTTACCCATTATATTAAGCAAGCTCATAAATAAATAAATAAATCACAAATAAAAACAGCTACTCATATTATTATCTACTTGCGAAAAGACGGACACTCGCCCATCTTTCCGTTCTCTTTATTGCACTAACATTTTAAAATTATGAACGGTATTTTTTTTTTATTTATGAAATTTTGGTTTTGATTAAAAGTAAAAATATAAATATTTGTTGGTTTTTTTTAATAACAACAATCTTTATTATTGAAAAAGTTATTTAAGAGTATAATTGGAATAATGAAAAAGTAAGTATAAATATACTCATCTAGTTTGTTATACTTATTAAATGATAAGGAAAGAAAAAACAGATATACATATATTCATATCGTGTTTGTTACATTTGTTTTAATATTTAAATTTATTTTTATCTATTCGTTATACGTGTTACTTGTATTTAAAATTAAGGGTATTTTTGGAAAGAAAAGTTTAAACCAAAAGTGTGTTGAAATGGGTAGATACCTTTATATATACATAGATAGATATATACATACATTTCGCTTGTATATATAACAGTATAAATTGGGCTATTAATTTCTGTTTTTTTTTGTACTCGTTTTATTCTTTATAATTTTCTTTTTGGGTACAGTATTCTTTGTATTTATTTAACGTAAAAATAACCTTCTGCAGGTCCTTCACCAGTACGTGATATTGGATTCAAATATTGGAAAAAATAGCAAGTATATGAAGATTCAAAATGGGGATAAACTGAAAGTTCCTGTAGCCCGCAACTGCATTGACCATGACAAAGAAATGACCAGCACACCACGAATATTTTACACGTGAGTGTAGCGTAGTGTACTAGTCTTTCATGCTTTTGTTGGGGTCCTTGTACTTGAACTTGAAAGTGATGGAAATTGTATCCACTCATCAATAGCCACATTCACATCCCAAAATAGAGCATTGCTCTCTCCAAGCATATGGCGAGAGAATATGCCAGCCATAGGAATTAGGAATTGCATTTTAAAGTCTACTGCACGTTATAAAGAAAGAATGTAAGAATAGAGTGGTCACAAAATAATAATAATTACTTCCTTCAAAAAATTAATAATTACCAACATCCCCTCAAAAAATAATACTCCATAATAAGCACTAACATTTTAAGTTTTTTACGCACCAAAGTTGATATGATTCTTCAAAATATTTACGTGACAGGTGCATGAGGAATTGTCAAGCATACTATTTCACATGATAGTAACAAACTTAAATAAGATCTCGTACAACTGTACACATCAATACAAGACAGAGGTCTGAGTTCAGGTTGGAAATAGTCAAAATTATGTATGTACGCGTCTCTCACATTTACATTTTTTTTTCTCTTCATATATCTTTTATTTTCTTAGAATATCAACAATATCAATAAATTCCTTAAAAAAAAATATCAATAATACATTAAATGTATTTTTCTATTAATTTAATCTTATGTATTATATTTTATCTCACTTAATTGCTCATTTTAGGTTTTTGTATTTGACAAAAATCACCCTTGCAAAACCAATTTATAAAGTGAAGGTGTCACTCTTGGGGAGACATTATTGATTATTTCCTCTGGTCACACCCTTTAAAAAAAGTGCTTTGGAAATTGCTGAAAATATTACTCTTTCCGTTTTAAAATATACGTCGCACTCAACTATTGCACATATGTTAATATACAATTTTGACCAATAATATCTTTAGTTATATATAATAAAAAATTATAAAAATTTGATATTTTAAAAATATTCATCGAGACAAATCAAATAACATCTTACACGCTAACATTTGTATTTATATATTAGTTAAAAAATATAATCAAAGTAAAATATTGAATAGTGCACATTGTAAAATTGCGACATGTATAAATAGGTATTGTAGATTTAATTTAAGAGTAATTTGGAATAGTGTAATATTAGTATAATAATTCTAGTAGACTTTTGCTTATATTTTGAGACCATGAATTTTTGTTGTTGTTGTTGTTTACATAGGAAACTGGAGGAAGTATCTTTTAAGGAACCTCTAAAAAAAAAAACTTTTAGGAAAAAGCTACTCCATATGATACGTGCAACGGCAAAAAATAACGAATGTATGACAACAGTTGGATATGCTGTAGATTGTAATATATTTCCACTTTTATTTATTTTGAAAATATAATGCCACCGTCCCGCATGCATAGTGTGTTTGTCATGCTTGATTTCCTTTGCACTATTGAGCTTGGTGTGTGATACGAGGATGTATGTGTATCCTTTTCACAACAACAAGTATCGTGCCGACTTATGAAAAATCGTGTATCCGATCAAAGACGGTACATTAGCTTAAACTATTCTTTTTACACATGATTCAAAATCAAATTTGAAAAGCAAGGTTGTTTGTTTAACAAAATTGTAAATAATGGAATGGAAATAAAAGAGAAAGTTGAGTTGAGATTAGACTTTGGTAATTTCTAATTCAATGGTTCATGTTGATCGATTGTATACTTTTTAATATTTAGATATAACTCTACCTATCGGCCATCGTATGTTGACACGTTGATCTCCTTAATGACACAAAAAACCGTATCAATCTACTTTTGATGAGCATTATAGTCGATTGACTCAATACCATATGACCGAATAGTTTAACATGAGTATAAACCTAACTCTATATCCAAGCATTATCATTTATATATGGTTTAAAACATATCCCTTAAATACCAAGATGATTTTATTTTTGACAAATAATACCAAGATGATTTTTTTTTTTTGACAAATAATACCAAGATGATGTACATCTCGCACTTGCTAAGTCTAAAAATCTTTTTTATCATGAGAGATTGATTTCCCATAATAGAGGTAACTAGCAAATAAAAGAATAATGATGGCGAAAAAGAATCAACAAACTTAATTCAAGCTCCAATGGTCAAAAGTAACCCCTCTCTTTCAACTAGGAACTCAAGAACTCTAAAAAATACGACTACAAATATATTTATACAAGTACATAAATAACTCTACCCATATTTTGTTGATGGATAAAAAAAAATTACCATAAAAAATATTATGTTTTAGTTTAATACATTTTCTTTCAATTTCAGCCTTTATGTAATGGAAAATGCTTAAGTGTGCAAAAACTAATTCGCGTGTAACACACGAGAATGACTTTGCACACAAAACAACCTACATTCCATTTTATTTTCTTGTCTTTTTTAAACTTATTTGATCCACAAGAGTGCTTAGTATTAGACTCTTAAAGATAATCTCAACAAAAAAAGTGACAGTAGAACTTGCTGAAGCGATGAGGTGATGGTGGTGTCTAGTAACCCAAAGTGTACTTTTAAAAAAGATAAGATGTCGAGTGGAGATCTTGGATGGGGATATCATGTTTTTGTTTGACATTTTGATTTTAATATAAGAAATGCATAGGCTAAATAAAATTCATAAACCTGCACAAAAAAATAAAATCATAAGCCACATCTTTTAACTATTCGTGCTCAACTCGTGCAAATATACGTCGCACCATTTAGCATCACTGGTATGTAATTATGTTTTACAATTTTATTGTTCTTTGTCAATAAAACAAATAAAACAGAAAGACATGCTTGGTTTATAGAATTATTTTATGAATTTATATATGTATTACTCCTGTTTTTATACACAATTTTACGTCATTTCACTTTTATATAATGTGTGCGTTGGTGGTTGTGGCTCAATGGAGATGCTGATTCATCTCTTTCTAGGCTGCGGTGTCCAAGGCCAGCTTAAGGGCCGAGCAACCCAAGCAAGGGCTTTAGGTCTCAAAATTTTGGATGAAAAAAAGGCCTATAAAAAATTAATTTGGTTATAAGTATATTATACGACAAATAAATTACAAACATTTGCATATCTTAACTGACTACCAAAAAGACCTTAATTACTCTTGGTCATGAGTTCAAATTTTGGTCCCTACAAAATTGATTTTATATAAATATTCTATTAAAAATAATAATTTTAAAGGCCACATTATTTTTTTTGCTTTAGGCTATTAATATATTAGACGACCCTGGCGGTGTCTTCGGGAGTGTGTGGTCTCTTGTTTGGCAATGGATAGGTATTTCATCGGCTGCCTCTGGTGTGTTAAGTGATAATTTTCTTCAGTTTGGTCAGATGGCGTGGATGCCGCGTTTTACACACTCTTTCCTAAGGCTCATTTGACTTGCATGTGTCTGGGTAATCTGAAAGGAAAGGAATGACCGAGTTTTAAAAAATAAGACATCAACTACATCAAACATCCTTGATAAAGTAAAGCTGCATTCTTTCTTGTGGTTCAAAGCAAATCTCATTACATTTGCATTTGACTATCATGACTGGAGGCGTTATCCGTTATCATGTATGGAAGTTTGTTGTATAATTTGTTTCTTTTTATCCTGTTTATTTGGTGGTGCCCCCTTGGTAATGCACCAGTGACTTTATACATATTATGACTGGCTCATTTATGTACGTCTTTTGAGAGGTAATTCACTCGTTTTGTTAGTAATATAATTCATTTTACCATGTTGATTTTTTATTTTTTTTTGAAGTAATGAAGCTTTATGGAGTAATATGTCTACCCATGTATATATGAATGGCACAAAATAAAATGTGGTTTCCCGTGAATCTAAAGTGGGAAATGCCACGCTGGCAATCCGTGCCTTACTCTCTTGACCAATAAACGCAAAGCTTGGAGATACCACAAAACGCAAAAGAATATTGGGTTTTCCCGCGAATGTATGTGCCACGCTGGCGATCCGTGCTTTACCCTCTCAGCCAATAAGCACAAAGCTTGGATTCCTATATAATAACACTTCATCGTCTTCACACTTCACAATCTTCTTTTCTCTCTTTGAAATTCAGTCCCAAAATCAAGTTTTAGGGTTTTCAATTTCTCCAAATTCAATTCGAAAATGAGTTCCAAAGGTACAACAACAACAACAACCAAAGGAGGAAGAGGCAAACCAAAAGCCTCCAAATCCGTTTCAAGATCTTCAAAAGCCGGTCTTCAATTCCCCGTCGGAAGAATCGCAAGATTCCTCAAGGCCGGAAAATACGCCGAACGTGTCGGCGCCGGTGCTCCGGTCTACCTCTCTGCCGTACTCGAGTATCTCGCTGCTGAGGTTTTGGAATTGGCTGGTAACGCTGCGAGGGACAACAAGAAGAATCGAATTGTTCCGAGGCATATTCAGCTTGCTGTGAGGAATGATGAAGAACTCAGCAAGCTTTTGGGTGCTGTAACCATTGCTAATGGTGGTGTTTTGCCTAATATTCACCAGACTTTGCTTCCTAAGAAGGTTGGAAAAGGGAAAGGTGAAATTGGATCTGCTTCTCAAGAGTTTTAGGGTTTCTGTGTGTGCTGTTTTGAGTAGATCTTAGTTTTATTATGATGATGATGCAGTTGTAACATTTACATGTTTGATTGATTTTTAATTACTTCAAAGGGAAATGTTTACCAATGTTTAATGTTTAATTTACCGTTAATTGCTGGTTATTGTTAGGTTTAAGAGGTTGAAAATCATTAAGCAATTTCAAAAGGATGCAATTGTGAAAGAAACAATTTAAAATTAGAACGGTGGCATAAGGCTGATTTTTTTTTTTTGGTACAGGCATATTGCTGATTTTATTCTAATGATAAAAAAAACAGAAGATTATAAGTTACATTTACATCACTTATTTTGGTATTTTGACCCGTAAATTTGAGATGGTAAAGTGAAGAAAAATAGAGTAGGGCTACGTGGGTCTTCCTCGTTTTAGAAAATGAAAGGCTGTGACACTCGTCACCATTTGTGGCATAGAGGCAAAGTAATCAACGGACACTGCATAAAAATGGACCTATAACTGAAAATTAGATTTAAAATGAATTTGGTTTAAAACATAAGAATAAACACGATTTTTAAGAACTTTGTAATTTTCTTGTTTAAATGATTTGAAAATTATAAACT
Organism: Medicago lupulina; assembly: GCA_958299785.1. NCBI lineage: Eukaryota > Viridiplantae > Streptophyta > Magnoliopsida > Fabales > Fabaceae > Medicago > Medicago lupulina. The sequence continues at coordinate 4,542,145 of OY283140.1, forward strand.
AGAAATTCCTATCTCTATCCTTAATTATAGAACCTTTTTGAGATTTTTTTTGTCTTTTTTATAAGACCTCTTTGCTATTTTCAAGTACATTAATTAATTTTTTACCAACATATCCCTATTTATTTCATATTTTTTTCTTTAATCAGCATTAAATATTACATTGAAAACTTACACTAACCCTCTTAAAGGACAAATTTCTAAAAACAATAGTAATTACAAACAAATTTATTGTCATTTTAAATTTTTTTAATTTATGTTATTTTTCCAAAAAGAGCCTTAAGCCTTATAATTATTATTTGATGTGTACACCTTTCCTTTGGTCATTATTATAAGCAAAAATTCATATTTTAGATTCATGCAATAAATGATGTATGTAATCTTTAATATAGACTACATACATCATTTATTAAATGAGTCTAAAATATAGATTTTTGCTTACAATAGTGATCGGAGGGAGAGTGTATGTCACTATTGAGAGATTGATATCAAATACAATGTGCTAAAAAAAGTATGGCAGTATGATTTTATCTAGTCTGCTGTGAGGTGCACAACTGTCAACTGAAGATCCTATCCGTTTTTGTCTTATCCTAATAATCATACGGTCCGATCATTAAAGTCAAACTTGATAATATTTGATGCAAATTGACTATACGTATTTCATACTTCAAGTTAAAAGGATATGTCATTGTTTTTACTAATCTTATTTTTGTCAAAATGACCCTAATTTGAATAAAGAAGATTGTGTTTTATTATAATTTCTGATTGATTTCACCAATAAAACATGACAATGTTTGAAAGCTCAAAGATGTAGTTTCCATTAAAGTCACGATAATTCAATGTGATTCTGTCAATCTCACATGTAACTCAAACATGTAGTTAGCCAAGCTATGATTTTGTTACTGCGGTTCGGTGAAAAATAAATATTATATTAAAGTCACTGTAATAATTATTTATATATGAATAAGTCTCAGTAAGTATGCTGTAACTTTTATTTTAGTTTTATCTCCACCATGTCAAAAGGAATATAGTCAAATATTCTAAATACTACATAAACCAATTCCAATATAGTTAAATTTTGCATAGACTAAAACATAAAAACAAGGACCAAAACCACAATGTGAGTAAAAAGATATTTTTACTCATTCTGTGTGAATTTTGAAGAAAATTTCACGACTCTTGTGCACAGGCCAACAACTTGAGTATATTTACAATCACTCTTACTCCATGGAGAACAACATCTACTTTTATTTGATACAGAAGTCAGAACCAATAAGTTATGTATACCAAGGGGGGGGGGGGGAGGGAATTTACTATGAAGAGAATTTTTGGGAGAGTAAAGCTTCAAGTGACGAATGATCAAAGACAGGGGCACTACAAGTGAAGTTTTGGCATACAAGAGCTACAACCTTGCTGCCTGAATAGTTATTCTTCGCCATCAATGCAATATTGCTGTTATTTACTTCCCAAAAATCCATCTCTTCTTTGTTGTTGGGATCTATATGAATAACCTGCAATTAACACCAACGCAAATATTATTGTTCACAACCATACAGAAACATGGAGACATTAACTTTATAAAGAATAACTTCACTCACTGTTCTATTGGGATCATATAATGCGTGAGCTGCAGCAAGCATGCTTTCAAATTCCTCAGAAGTCCTTTCACCCACCAATACCACTTGCTTACGGGAAGGTACACGCAGCATGTCTGCTGCACAACACATTAAAGGCACCGCCATAGCCGTATCTTTCAATCTTTTCTCAAAAACTGCCTGCAATACCGTTTAAAGGGAATCCTAGTTAGTTGCAACTGATCTAGTGGTCACCTGGTAGATAATATATTCATTCCCAATAATAATCCTATTCAACTAGCGCATAAACAAGGAGAAACTGTTTTTTTATGAGGAAAGAGAGGAGGGGCTTACATACCAATAGATGTTCAGCGTTTCGCTTATAATGCTCAGCCTTACTTCCAGAAACCAATGAAGCCAACCTTATAAGATTTAATGCGGAGACCGAGTTCCCCGAGGGTTCTGCCCCGTCATGGTCTTCCTTCACACGGAGAAGAACCGAAGAATCTTCTCCTGTATTATTGAAATATCCACCGCCATCCTTGTCAAGAAACAAAGTATCCTGCAAGCAGTTCATCTCATTAGTAACTGAAGTCCTGGCAAGAAAAACACCGAAATTTCCATCAAGTCCAGACATCAATCTTTACCTGGGTTTCCTGCAATTCAATGGCCCATAAAAGCCAGTTGATTTCACCTCCAAATTCATAGAGATCGAGTAATCCAGAAATCAAAAAGGCATAATCATCCAAGAAACCAGGAGCTTTAGATGGAGAATTTCTGAAACTGTGTTGTAGTCTGCGAGTCTCTGTGGTGTAAAGTTGATTCCTAATAAAGGATGCTGCTTTATCTGCTATTCTCAAGTACTCCTTTGGCTGGAATTTCACAATCAAAAGGAGGAGAAAATTAAATGCATAATCAATTACTGAACAGAAAAGAGTCAATTTTGCTACGTGTTCCCCCAACAGCCTCACCCACAATTTCTTCATACTTTCAACTGGCAATTCCCATCAAGAAAGCCAAAAACCACTCATTGTCCAAAGCAAGAATTATGATCAACATTTAACAGTATAAAATTGCACACTTATGGCGACGATAGTTTACAGACATCTTTCAGAAGCAACATAACAAGAGGACCGCTTCCCATCTTTTAAATATTGGTAGTCACTAAGCTGGAATAAAACATCAAAAGCTTTCTCACTACTCCCTCTTTTCCTAATTAAGTGTCGGGCTTTTGTAATTTTTTTGTTCGTTTTAATTTTCATTTTCAAAGTAATATTAATTACTGTTTTGTCAAAACTATAACTGTAATAATTGAGGACAAAACTTACTTCAGTGCCGACAACAGGAAAGTTGAATTTGATCCCTTCAGCTTCACCCTTTAGAATCTTAGAAGCCCTAGCAAAAGATGAGATAACCAGTCCATTCCAAGATACAATTACCTACAAGCATAGGGTATTTTGTCTTGAGAGTTGCGACCATACAAAAAAAAAAGAAGAGAAAATCTTGTGATGCATGTAAATATAATATTAACCATAATTTGTTCATCAGCAGTTACATTACTCACTTTACACTCCTAAGTGAGTTGCTCACTTTAGAAGAGCTAGATTAAAAGGTTCAAATCTAAATCGCTACTGGCGGAACCTAAATAAATAGATTGCCTAAGGGAAATACCTAATACCTTATCATCCAAATGTGGCTTTGGGCGCTTCAACCTTACTTCAAACAACTTACGCCTGCATTCTCCAAGAATTTCTTGATATGTCTCAATTGACATGCCATATTTTGATGCCATTTCTGAAGAGTCCTTTCTCTCAATCAGGACATTCTTTCCTTTGAATTCATTGTGAGGATCACTCATTTCAGATAGGTCACAGTTACCCATCTGTTTTATGTAATAGTGCTCCTCAAAAAGAGCAGCATGCTCTCCAAGTAAGTCTTCAACCTAAAATTTGGAAACTTGATCATTAATTACACCACATTATGAGAAATTAAAACAATGTAGGAAAAGACGTAGATATGTTCTGAAAAACGGACATCAAAGCTTAAATCAAAATTTTTATTTAGGAAAAATGATCTCCATGATTTATTTGCTCATTATTAACTTTAATATTCAATTTGGAAGTCCAATAAAGGGGTGAATATAAGTCAGGCTATCTACGGGATTACCGGCCAAGCCTACATTAGGCAGCTAGATTTTTTTAAAATAAATAAGACCAAGTTTTTTTTCTTCTTTTTTTTAAATTTTTTTTTTATAAACCTATTCAACTAAAAATGTCAAGCTACAAGCTATCTAAAAAGCCTCGTAGGCCTAATAATAGGCTGACCTATTTAAATGAATATAAATAGTATTATAATATTTCTGTTCTTATTATAGTAAGATTTTTATAATGTGTTCAAATCATTTACTGAACTATTTACCCTTTTAAAGAAATAAGAATTTTTTTATTAAAAAAATCAGCAAATTGGCATACATAAAAACACTTCAGATTATTTAGCGATATGTTTATGGAATGATTGCAAAATATACTTTTAAAAAGTCAGACATCATAAAACACTTTTATCATATAAACAAGACAATCACAAACTTAGAGAATATTCAACTTAACCCACTCAATTTCGACCCTCACTTATCATGCCCTGACGCCTATTTTTTTTTTAAACGGTCAGTGTTGGTATTGTTCGTATTATGCTGGGAGTAGGGATCGAACTCTCCACCTCCTCATCACTCAACTCCATGACCCTTATTTATCTTGTCCATGTTTGCCTATTAGCACTTGAACACACTTAGAACTTAGAGATAGATTGGATATGATTCCTTTAAACATGCTAACAGGCTAGGCCTAAAAATAAGCTTATGAGTTATGATAATCAAGCCAAACATGGGGTTTGAATTTTAAAACAGTTCAGACCTATTTAAGCAAAGCCTAATCTCCCATTCCTATTAAAGATATTGCAACCAAACAAATATAAATATTTGTATCCAAGGTTGTGTAGCACAACATATGTAGGTGACCAAAACAGCCGTCAAAGTTTGTTGACGGATCATCACTCACAAGTAAAACAACAATACGGTGATTTGAAGTTTAGACTTTTGAATTGGTGTTTTTAGAAATTCATGGTCTAGTTTATTCTATAAATATTGTGTTTTCAGAGACCTAAAATGCAATTAGCCATAAGAAATATATTACGGAAATGCAGATAAAACTTGAATGACAGACCTCTTTGCTGGTCCATACGTAAAAGGCTCCTTCTTTTTTTCGTGTATCCCCTTCATTCTCCGCACTGTCAGCATCCTCTGCTGAAAAAATTTCACCTTCTGGACCAATCATGTCTCTCCTCAAATAGTCCAGGATATCCCGTGCTAAAGATGAATAGAAGGTGTCTTTTGTGATAGAAAAAGCATCTAAATAAACATTAGCAAGCTGCCCTTGATCATAAAGCATCTTCTCAAAATGTGGAACTGCAAGGGTATAAGAGCTCAACGAATAAATATCGTAACATTTGAGAGTAGAGAGCACTGAATAGTACAGCACATCCTAATTAACATGGAAAAATCAAAATGCTCAGAAATTTGCATATGTAGACTATATATGCATTCTAGCTCATAGACTTATCAGATACAACTGATGGTTGTCCAAGAAAAAATTACCATGCCAGCATTCATCCACGCTATATCTGTGAAACCCTCCTCCAACATGATCGTGGACGCCTCCTTTTGCCATACATTGCAATGTAAAGAAAACCATTTTCTGACTTTCGTTAGCTCCATCTAACTTTCCGGTTTCCTCCAACTTCTTAGATTTGTAAAGCATCAAGTTGATCTCAACCGGTCTTGGAAATTTTGGTGCAGATCCAAAACCACCGTATTCCAAATCATAGTTCTCAGAGAGCTTAAAGAAAATAGTAATATAGAATTATACTCAAGATTCTTATAAGTTACAAACACTAGTATTTATCAGCCTTAAATTAAATAAACTTTAATAAATGAGAAAACAAGATTTTGTGTTTTTGACAATTCCCTACTTTCCCCTGTTCCTCATATACAGAAAAGAGAAAACGCAGGATAGCAAGACTCAATTCACAGAAACCATTTTTTCCTTTTCCTTATATTCCCTTGTGTCTAAGAAATGGAGGGGGGAATGCTAACAAATTTGAAATTGAAATTGAAGTAGTCAACAAAAGCCGATGCACATAGCCTTACCTGCTCTGAGGATAGACGTAATGCATCTTCAGAAACACCATCAGGTAACTTATCAGAATTCGAACTACTAGACAGTGCCTCAGAAAGCTGTTCAATTGCAAATGTTCCACTCTTAACTAGCATATCCCTCTTACTTTCCCAAGCTTCTTTTACCTTTCTGGATAAAATAGGAACAAAACAAATAGTATACAAGTAAGAACTCCAAGAGCTAGAATAATGATTTTAAACCATTGACCTTAAGTTCTATGACTTAGCAAACAGTGACAAGCAATGCACCGAAGTTATTGAGAACGAGAGTCCAAGTATGTTGATGATTTATTCAAACACGTACAATAATTCTAACCTGAGTATAGTTTTAAATCCAGGCCGGCCATATTTATCTTCAGGGGGAAAGTAAGTTCCACCCATTAAAGGTTTCAAGTCAGGTGAAAGAAACACAGTCAGGGGCCAACCTCCTCCACCATACAAAGCCTGCACATACGTCATGTATACCTGAAGAGAGAAAAAAAAACTTTTAGTGCATCTTATTAGCAGCGGAACTCCCTATATAAGCATCTCTAACCATTCAAATTCCAGAGACTTATACAAAAATTAAGGATAGTTTATTAAAAAGTATAAAAATCATCTATTCCATCCCTTAATATAGAACAGTTATTATCCTTCTGCGTGTCATTATAGATAGATCATGCTCTCACCTGATAAAACCTTATACAAGTATAAATTAAATGGAGAATTAAGTTACCTTATCAACATCTGGTCGCTCCTCTCGATCCACCTATTGGAATTGATAATGGTATTAGTATGGAACAAAGTAGAGCAACTTGTTAAGTAATGGTGATTGTTGATATAAGAACTCAAGCAATAGAAAAACAAAAAGGGTTGATTTACCTTAATGCTAACAAACCAATCATTTAACAACTTGGCAATTCCCTCGTCCTCAAAAGACTCAACCTCCATAACATGACACCTTAATCAAAATTTCCAAAATATCAAATGTCAGAATAAACTCATCAAAAAATTAACATCAAAAGTAGCAGTTTTAATCTACACATACCAATGACAAGTGCTGTACCCAACTTCAAATCAAATTGCCATTAGAACCACATCACCACATACAAAACCAGAGGTTAATTACACAACCAAGTTTTTCTCAATATAAAGAGTTAAATATATTATTTTTAACCTCTATAAAATTCACAATTTTTCAAGTTTAATCCCTATATACTTTTCTTCTTCTTTCAATTTTAGTCCCTAGAACTGAATACATACACGGATTAAGTTTCATTTTTTGTAATTTTTTTTAATATAGGAACTTAATTGAATAAAATTTATGTAGGGCTAAACTTAAAAATTCAAATTTTATTGGGACTAAAAATATATTTTTTAACAAAAAAAATTAGGAAACTATAATAAATTAGAAAAAGTTATATACTTGATAAGAAGATAGGAGCATCTCTGCGGCGAGCTTCAGCGAAAGCTTCTTCGCCCCATGGATACCAATCAACCTTAAAATAAATAAATAAATTATTAATTAATCAATGAAAAAACTAAGTGAGATTGAAATTAGGGAAGAATTAGAAGATACATACAGGGTTATGAGCGTGTTGAAGAAGATAAGGGCTTTGTTCTGAGGCAAGTCGATTGGTAAACTTGTGTTGATTGGAATGAGATGATGTTGCCATTGATAGAACCTTCGGAAGTGTAACACGTGAGAATTTGGAAGGGAATCGAAATTTTGTTGTAGTGGTGGTGATGGGTAAGTGCTTTTGGTTATGATAGAAAAAGCGATTAAGCACGGTTATAGACCTTTGATGAAGCATAGAATAAGATAGAAGTGTGTACTAAAGAAGAAACGAATTTGGTAAGTGAACAAAACAGAACACACTAGTTAGTTAGTTAGTTGTCACTCTTATTTTGTTTCCAACTCCAAGTGCTTGTGAGTTGCCATGTACTCACTTGGAATGTCTACTTTTATGACAAGTGGTTCTTCTCTCTCCTTGTCTCTTCTAGATAAGTATATTCTATGCAATTTTATCTATTAATAAAAGAAGTTTTTAGGAAAGAAACACTAGTAATGTTTAAGAGCATTGTACCAAAAAAATGTTTAATAAGATCAAATATCTTATTTTGTTGATTATAAATCGTAGTTCAACCGATAAAAATATTAAAATCTTTTTAGGTCCGACGACTCTAACTCCTCCATTTATATATGTAAATTTTAATAGTTATTTATCTTTTTATTTATCTAAAAAAAATATTCTTTTTTTGTCAAACAATGTTCATTGTTATCTATTTATTTATTTTTGACTAATTTTGATTAATCACTTGTTTCTAAAAAATATTTTCAACTAAAAAAACCGTTTTGACATTCTTACTATAATTGTTTTTAAAAAATGCCAACAAATGCCTCCAAACATTCTTTAAGGACCATTATTAATTGTTGTTAGTTTGATCTTTTAGATATATTAATGTTCGCATATTGAGGTGAACTTTGGGTTGGAGTATCCTTACGCTCTTATTTTTATATAATTTATCTTTTTGTTATAAGCAACACTACCATCAGCCTAACAAATGCTAGTCCAAAGTTGTTTTCCAAACCAAAGTAAAGATGTATGGTTGGTAGCAAGGAACCATACTCAGTACGATTCTCTAATTCCTCAGGCCTCAGCTGAAGTCATGACAATGTTGCAACTTGCATCATTTCGAGCTGAAACCCGCAAACGCATCTGCTGCCGCATCTAAATTGCATTTCAAGTAGCCTCAGGCAGTGCTGTCCAGACCTATTGTTGTAACTGCTGTTAAATTTTGGCACATCACATAGTAAGGCACACAGTTCACTCTCTTGCTTCTAAGTCTTGGCTGATACGGAAGACAATTTGTCTTTAAACGCCTCATGAATTTTCGTTACTTACGAAGGAATATTCATTGACTACAATTTAATTCAATACCCCTCATCTTTCCATTCATCACAAAATGAGGGTATCGATGCAAATGCGACAAGCACTCTTAACCAAATCCTCACCATCTCTACTAAATTGCAAATCCCAGTCCTTAATATAAGAAAATTTTCAAAAAATTTTTTGGTCCAATTTATACGAAAAAGTCACAACTTTTAAAATGTAGTTATTGTTTAAAAGACTTTTATATCCCTCATTTAATGATTGTCTTTTTAATATTAGTGGATGTATTTAATGTTTCACAACATTCTATAAGGGCATGTTTGTAAAAATGTTTAAAAAGTTACAAGAACTAATGATAATATTGGTTTTGATGTTTTTTGGTTTTTCTTCTTATAATAAGAACATGTTTACTGTTTAGATATAACTAAATTATTTTTGAAGGGATAGCTATTTGACTTAGTAAAACTTCCATGTTCCATTTCTTTTTTGGACCAGATTTCAATTTTATTTAGGCTTTTAACCCCCTAACTTTCACAAAGTTGCGATTTTGAACCCCTAAGAAAAAAAAATACAAAACGGTCCCCTAAGTTTTGCATCTGTAGCAGTTTTGGCCCTACAAGGCAAAAACAAATAAAAAAAATAACTCGTGGCACCTCATTTAAGGAGTCACGTCAGCGTAGACAGAGTCAAAATTGACATTGGGGGCCAAAACTACCACAGATGCAAAACTTAAGATGCCGTTTTGTAGTTTTTTTTTTTAGGAGACCAAAATCACAACTTTGTAAAAGTTAGGGGGTTAAAACTGCAATTAAGTCTTTTATTTATTAATGGTGAGAAAGGATGTATTGACTTTTCATATGCAGTAATTCTTACCAATATTTCTCATTTCCAAGTTTTGTTACTTTGATTCCGTTCAGATTCTCGGATTCATTCAGTTGAACCAAAACAATAAATATCCAAGAAAGCTGAGGGAGCTGGGAATCGAATCTGCTGTTCAAAACCACATAAAATCATTACAATGCACTTAGCATAAAATGTAATTAGATGGTTAATTACATCACTTTACATAATGAAACAGATTTTTACCAACATTGTCACATGTAAAACCAGCCCGTATCTACCCATTGACTATACCAACTCGGTATGTGTCAAACTTTCATTAATTGGACATACTCAGGAAAACAATATATATGGCAAATCTTTCCCTAATGGACAGTTATGCAGGAGAGTACTTCTAGCAGGAGCACCAATATACATGGGAAAAATCTACTGCACTTCATCTGGCAGTGGCACCCATAGACTCAACAAGTTCTTCCATAAGCTCCTTTTGTTCCATTGCAACACAAGACTGCAGAAAGAAAAAATTACAATAATGCAGAGTCATGATATTGATAAATCACATTCATTCATTCATTCATTCATATGAACCAACTATATCATTATTATTGGCAAAGCCAGTACACCGTACATGTAGTATATCTTTTTTAATGTAGAATGTAAAGTGAGTTGGTGACACTTTTGATCGGTCTTCTAGTGTTTGCCATTCTAGCCAACTTTTGTGGTTTGCGAATTATGTTTTGACTTTGTTCTTTCAAAATCCCAAGCAGAGTGGAAGCCTATGAGGTGAGGTCCCTGCCTAAGCCCTAACTATTGCCAGGGTTACCATTCTCTACCCTTGCTGTAATTTTTTATATAATTGAAGAAACAATTTATTTTTCGGTTAATGCGAATTTTGGTCTGGGAACCATTGTTATTGGTCAGTCTTCAGTACCTGGCAATATCCTCCCAAAAGCTTCCACTCAACATAACCAAATCCAAGGGCCTTGCTCAACAGACCCATTTTCATCTTAACGGAAAATGCCTAAGACTTTGTTTGGGAGTTTGAAGGGAAAGGGAGGGGAGGACTTTGAAGGATTTAAGAAGATTTTGAATAAATTTTCAAATCTATTACTTCTCTTTATAATAATACTTTCAACATAAAAATGTCACTCATAAGTCATAAGTATTTCCATCACTCCCTCAAAAAAAGCAAGAGATTCCCCGATGTTTCCCTTCCTCCCAATTCCCTCCAAAGTCCTCCCCTCTCTTTCCCTCCTCCCAAACAAAGCCTAAATAAACTATTAGGATTTTATTTACTTTTGACCGAAAACTATTAGGTTTTTTTATATTGGGCATAACTCATCCGTATAAACTATTAGGTTTTTATTTACTTTTGATCGAAAACTATTAGGTTTTTTTATATTGGGCATAACTTATCCTTACAAAACCGGTTTGTAAGGTGAGGGACGCCTCCCTTTATAAACTCATTTCAAGCTCCACCTTTAATCTATATGGGACTTTTTTTTTTTTTTTCAATACACCCCTCACGCCCAACACTATTGGAATTGATGCGTGAATATAAATGGTGGGTGGCCTGATAGATAGGCTCTAACACCATATTAGGTTTTTATATTAGGCAAACTCATCCATACAAAACCGGCTTGTAAGACGCCTCTCATTATAAACTCATGTCAGGCTTTGTCTTGAATCTATATGGGACTTGGGTTTTTCTCAATATAAACCACCTCAAAACGCGCTTAGGTGCACCTGTATAAATATATACCACTTTCTAAGCATAAAATGCATGCAGTCCAACACTGGTAAACACCGGACAGAAGAGAAAGTTCTTGCTGTGCTAGAGAATATACCTGAACAGCCTCCTCTATGTTACCACCCAGAAAAGAGGTGAGCGAAAAGTTCTGCTTCAATCTGTGGTCAGTAACCCTGTTGTCCTGTAAGAAACTTTAAATGTCAAAATTTATTAGTAAAACCATAACTTCATTAAGAACAATGAAACTTAAATGAATCTGTCTCACCTATTCTATCTCATACCACTATGCTGACAGGAGCAAATAACAGATCACTAGATTTTTATTTTTTTTGACAGAGAGGGTTTAGGAAAAAATACTGGGGCATAATATTATTTGACAAACAGGAACAAATAATAAGATCACTTCACTCAATGAATATGATTCTCAGAGATTCAAAAAAGTAATTTAAGGTGCAGGTTTCTTTTGTATCTTCTCTTACTTTTCTTTATAACCAAACACCAATGACATTTCTCACCTTATAATTTATAAAAGGAAAATTTGTTATGAATACAATGATATGAAGTTTTGACACTCTTAAAATTTTGGATCGGGAATGGAGAGACTAACAAGTGAGATTGCTTAACAACCACACCAAGAAAAATATGGGCTGCAAACTTGAGTACCTTATAATTGTATGTCCGAATTTTTTCTGAACGTGCTCCTGTACCGACCTGTAAATAGAGAGTGCTGTAAAATATTTTAATTTGATATCTATCTACTAACCAATATAGCCAGCTCACCAAGTAAATTATGGCTAATGCAAATCATGATAGACAAATAGCAAAATATTTGATCAAGTACATCCAAATAGAAAATTGTTAATTGAACTAGGGGAGAGGATGTGTTATCGAAGGTCATAGGAGTGGGGTTTGCAATTACTATGTTATATTTGTTGATACAGTTCTGCTGGGTTTGTAGTTGAAAAAAATTTGAGGTTATCAAAGAAAGTAAACTGGGCATATATATTTCTTCAACATGATGACAATGCATACGAGCATTCTGCATATAACATGGCAATTATGAGATTGCGCCAACAATTCTACAATTGCAATGTAGCTCGACGGAGTGGCTGATCCTAGGTTGTCCTTTTAAGGATGACACAGACGTGCAGTAGTTAACATTCACAAATAACACAAAAGACCTAAATCATCAAGTCATCAATAAGGAAAGCAATCAAGTTTACTCCGGCAAAATACACAAGACGGATCATACCTGTGATTTTCTTTGATTTCGTATTGACTCTTGCTGCTCCCTTACCTTTATCTCATATCTGTAAAAAGATCATATATCAAATATAAATGCAACATATTAAGACAGAGGTAACAAAAAATACTTGGGAAAAAGTACTAATGTTGTGATGTTTATAGCTTTTTGTTGTGAACATGTTTTTATATAAAAAGTGTAGGAAAAAAAAAAATTGAAAACGTTGTAGACTTGCACACAACTCAGTTCTAAAATCAGACTTGTGTGATATTCACAGAAAAAAACCTAGACGGAAATGTTGATGCTTACAGTTTGGCTCGCAGCAACTTAAAGGCAAGATTCTTGTTCTGAATCTGAGTCCTTTGTTCAGTACAAAAGATGCGAATTCCCGTTGGTTTATGAACAAGATCAATTGCTGTTTCAACCTTATTAACATTCTGGCCTGCAAGATATCACTGTATCAGAATTCCAGAGGAATGGAATTTGCATCTTGTTCCAGGAAATTTAAAGATCGGTTACTTGACTGTAATAGTTTCATGTTCATAGATCTATACCTCCAGCACCCCCAGAACGTGCCGTTGTCACTTCAATATCTTTTGGGTCAATTACAACTTCAACTTCATCAACCTAGATAAATATTTCAAATCTATGCTCATTAAAGCACATATGAGTTTAAGAAAGAAACAATTAAACAAAACATGGTCTTTAATCACAAATCGAAATAGGCATTCCACAAGACTAACAACATACTGAGACTACCTTACATCTAAACCCATTTCATAAAACTTAGACCTACGCTAGCTACTTTTATGATTTAGATAGATCTTTATGCAAAAACAGTAACTTTAGGAATAAAATATCAAATGAACAATTTTACAAATGCCAAACTTTAAAAAATGCTTTCAGACCTACATGTTGGAGTCATGAATAATGTATTGCTAAAGCCTAAAAGCCTGAGACATGCACTCTACCTCTGGCATAATGGCCACTGTTGCGGTAGAAGTATGTACGCGGCCCTGTGTTTCTGTTAGAGGAACACGTTGAACTCTGTGGACACCGGATTCATATTTTAATTTACTGTAGACACGATTTCCTTTTATCTCCATCACATAAGTTTTGTATCCCCCTTTTTCTGCCTAAAAGATGACAAAAAACAAGTTATACAAGTTACAAAAGGCATTAAAAACTATATTAAGTTTTCATGACGAGCACCTCAGAGCATGATATGGCAGAATGCTTCCAAGAATTAAGTTCACTAAATTTTTCATACATTCGGACCTGATTCAACATTAAATCAACATCAGAATACGATTAGACTTTAACATCACACTATTGCCTCATTCATAAAACATTCAAACTAGAGCAATGAAAAAGGCCACAACGGAAAGACAGAAAATAAAGCTTGGAGACAGTCAAATGATTCGGAAATTTGTGTGTGTGTGTGTGTGTGCGTGGCATTGTTCTTCATGCACTCTGCATGGGTTAGAAAGGACAAATAAAATAAAAGCATGTGTACCTACAAGATCACCAGCCCATATTCCAGCCTCGTCGCCACCAGTACCTGCTCTCACTGCAAATGGAAATAATAATATTGATATGTTAAGCTCTGCTATCCAGAAATTCCATAATGTAACTGCAATGAGATGTAGCAGACAAGGAGAAGCGAACGATCCATAAATCATGCCACTCCTTGTAACTACAACGAGTATCCCTCCTCTCACAGTAGAACTAAAAAACAGTGGCACTAGTGTTTAAAAATTAGCTTTATGTTCTCTAGCATAACCCTCAGTCATACAACATTCAACTAAGCTATGAAGTAAAAATAAACCATTTAGTTACAACAATGCACAGAAAAGAAGAAACAATGCACAGAAAAGAAGAAAAGAATCTACCTTCAAGCATTATGTTTCTTTCATCCAGAGGATCACTGGGAAGCAGTAAAACCTAAAATGTGTAAGATGTAAAATAGTAAGTTTCTAAAATCCAAGAGAAATGGAAAAGTACAAAAAAAAAAAAGAGAGAGAATGGGAGATAGGTGATTGAAAACTCGAGATAGCTAAAGACAGAGGAAGGTAGAATCAAAAGAAAGACAAGATAGGAGATTCCTGACACGGTTTTAGAAAGAAAAAGAAAAGGCGGAACAAAAGCTCGTGATGGCCAGTGAAAAGAGAGTACATATGACGAGAACATTGAAAGAGTATACAAATTCCTCTGCATGGTTTTGACATTTCAGCTTATATTTCACATTTGGGGTTGAGGTTTGCTTGATTGATATTGATCTATAGTTACTATGCAAACAACATGCAAACTTTCGGGTGAAATTAGCATATTCTTGATGACAAAGCATATGAAAAGAAAGTTTTTACGAATGATGACACACCATACTTAGTCTTAAAAAATTACGGTAAAACACAAGTCACAAAAAATACTGTAACTTACAATCCCAATTCCCAAAACAAGGAAATGAATAAAAACGAACCTTGAGTTTTTCCTCTAGCTCTGAGAGTTGCTTGGACAAAGAGTCAATTTCGTAAGATATCATTTCCGCCATATCCTCGTCATTGCCAGCATCCTTTGCTAAAGCTATCATGTTGATTGAGAAGAAGTTCAAAACAAAATATATAAATAAACAAATGAATCATCCTTGAACTCAATGTGTGGAAAAAAGATTAACAAATGACAGTCCTTGATCAAACCTTTGGTTTCCTCAAGCATCTTCTCACAATCTTTAAATTTCTGATACAAGGACACAACCTAACATCACAATATCACATTAATGACATCTGAAGACAGATTGGAAAAACTTGTAAAAAATTAGTTACTAACAACCATAATTTTTTAATTTCGTCTTCTTCTTATAGTAGTTAAAATTAAGTTGCACATTTCAACTTCCATAAGCA
Organism: Medicago lupulina; assembly: GCA_958299785.1. Lineage (NCBI taxonomy): Eukaryota > Viridiplantae > Streptophyta > Magnoliopsida > Fabales > Fabaceae > Medicago > Medicago lupulina. Next base: position 4,557,550 of record OY283140.1, read on the forward strand.
GTCTCATTTAACTTCTAAGTGTTGTTCAAATTATGCAACGCTATAGTTGTGCAAGCATAAATTCAATGTAAGATAGAGTACCACGTCAAGGTCTGATACTGACTGTGCTAGCTTCTGATACTCGCTGGGATTAGAAACAATGTCTGGATCAGCAAGCTTCACCTGAAATAAATAAATTTTTGATTGATTTCAAACATAAATAACTATCTTCAGAAAATGGTAGTAATTAAGCATATTATATATACCGATAATTCTTTCCATGTCTTTTCAGCAGATTCAAGCTTCAATAACAGATAAGGTTCCTGAAAATTTCAACAGAATGAGTGGATTAAAGTAATTAATAAAATGAAAAGGATAATATTAATTAATGTTTGATTGATTACCGCCATGCAAACGAATCTTGTAGAAGTGAGAGTGGGTAGAAGTGTGACGCGTCTGTTATTGAATTGGTGAACGGAACGGTTTCTTAACGGAACGACGTCGCAGCGTGTGCCATATATTCGAGCTGTGAAGCTCGCCGTTAAGCTGTTCATGGTGTTCAACTCTGTTTCTGTATATTTTTTTTGGATAAAGAAGTAGAAGACACGGATATGACAACGGTTGTAAATTACTACTGTTGTCTGTTAGGATCAGATTCTGTTTGGATTGGGCTGTACTATTTGTTTAGCTTTTTGCAACTTACTATTCATATCCTCCTTTTTACTTATACACCTCTTCTCGTTGCTAAATGTTAAGAATTTTATCTGGACTCCGGATCCAGTCAGAGGTCTCATTGTATCACATTCTTACAACCGAGGTCCCTCAACATGTGTTAGCAAGATCCATTTTTTTTTTTTGACAATGTCTGTATTTTTGTTTGGCGGTTTCTTCATAATAGATTATCCATGACAGATAATTTATGTAGAACATGTATTGTTTAGCAAGGCGCTCAACTTTGTATAGGTGGTTGTGGTCAGTTGGAATCCGCATGTCACTTGTTTTTGAATTGTGCAGTGTTTGGGTCATTATGGCATCTTTTGCGACAATGACTCGGTTCTTCCATCAAACTTATCGGATTTCCTCCTTCAATTTATTAACTTGGTAGGCTCTTTAAAATCTCGACAATCTATTATGATTTTAATATGGTGTGCTTGTAGTTGGAAGGAAGTGAATAACAAAAATTTTAGCAACAAAATTTGCTCGGTTCCTGCGTTATTAGATTAGATAATGTAAAATAACTTTTTTGTTGGTGGTTAAAGGCAAAGTTTAACATAACTTTTGATTATCATATGTGGTGGCTTAACCTTCTGTTGTGTTTGAACATAGATTAAGTTTCATCACGATGGTTCCTTTCTTCTCTGTATTGTTGTTGTATCTATAACTTCTGCTCTTTTCTCTTGTGCCCGAGAGAATGACTTTTGTTATTTAAATCATTTTGGCTTCTTAAAATTTTTTTGCTTGAAACATGCATTCACTATACATGTAATAATTTCTGATATGCAGGGGGATAAAATAAAGGAAGACATGGCCCACAACCACAAAACAACAAAAAAAAAGTATTAAATTATGAAATTAATTACCAACAGGACTATTGAGAGCCATTCAACAAAAGAAAACTAATGCTTTCATCATGACCACCGTGGTCTATGTTCATCATTCATCTAACAGTTGTCACATTGAGCAATTTTCATGACAACTTTAGTACAAATGTGCAGTGCAATGACACAGTGTTATATGATTTAAATTGTTAATCCACACATTTGTCTTTAACCTTACTCTTCAATTTCATCTAACCTCACTTTTCAGACATTGCAACTCACTAATTTTCCACCAATTCAATTAATACATGTATATGAGCTGAACTAGTCCATTACGTATACCGTACGTGGTACCTCATTATAACATGCAATGCAATCCAACTCATATGCTTTTTATGTTTTAATTTCCACTAATCCACTTTAACCAACTTTACACATAATAAATGTAGTTATTTATGCTGGCCTTTACTTAAGTACCTTTAGTTAATGAGCCATTATAACAACTCATAAGATTCTTTCAATTTTCTTAACCATGTCAAGAAAAGTAAAGACCACACACACATTCACCACCTTTCACTGAAAAGTGTCCTGCATTTAGGTTCATTATAAAGAATTTTCTTGCAGTCTTCTCCATGACACTATCTTTTGGTTCATGTGACTTTCACTTCACTTCAACTTTCCATTGACAGAAGCTGGAGAAGCTGAAGTAGTTGTTTATTTTAACACAGAATCTGTCAGAAGAACTAGAAGAAACTGTGAGTTTGGTGGAGAATATGGGAGTTGTAACTCTTGGTGAATTGAAGCCTAGTGTTTCAGGAAGAAGGACTTTTCGTCCAAGCTCAAGCATAAGACATGCCACTGAATGGTATTATAATTTTCTTACTATTTTGTTCTCTTTTTTTTGAAGGATTCTTACTACTTCTTAAGATACATGTTTTACTATATTTAGTGTTATTATTGCAATCCAACACACGGCTTTTATATACATTAATGAGAAATTCTAGAAGTTTTTATTTATTTACACATATTCCTAGAAGTTATTCAGAAACATGCAAGTGTCTAAGTCTGTCTCATATCTATAATACTACTTCAAGCTTTCATGAAATTCAACAATACTTAAATGAGATGACACGAGTCTCATCTGGTTTAATTAATAGTATTGAGTTCGAGTTTGCGCCTTACACAGCATCAACGTTAAAGCTCTTGAGATAGTTATACCTCCCTTCTGATCCTATTATGGTTGATGAACTAATTTCCTATGAAATATCAACACAAACACGGACATTGATAACAATTTGAGAAAAATAAACGTAGTCAAATATAACTAAACATGTTAGTGTCGTGTCGTTGTTGGACACCTTGAGATTGGAAAATTAAGATGTAAAAATTGACCCTGATGTAGTCCTTTACCAAACAATGACATGATGCTCGATGGTGAATGGTTTAGACCTCATCTGTTAAGTGTTAGCTATATGGTGAACAATTGATGTATTTTATCCATCAATTATTATCATACTATTGTTTTAGCTATTGGCCTAAATGAATTTGGAAATGCAAAGCTCACCGACAATGGACAATTTTTTTGGCTTCACATAGAACATGACAACTGTGAAATCAACTTGACCATGCTAGCGTGAAACTCCAATTATTTGCATTAATGGGTTCCACTATTTTGATACAGAAATCAAAACTCAAGTAACCATTTTGAGGCTATTCTTATCCAATTATTTGCAATTTAGCACCATTTATTGCTAATAGAGTAGTCTCTTTCAATGTCTCTGAAAATTTCAATTTTTGGTAATAATAATGTATGCCTTGCCATGCTTTGAAATTTTCATGTCTACGTGTATATAGTGATTCAGGAAGAGTCTTTTTTTGCAGGCCAATATCTGATGTCTCTAGTGATCTTACCATCCAAGTAGGAGCATCAACCTATTCACTTCACAAGGTAAAGTAAAACAATCTTCCATTCTGATATGTTATAATTATACATTCAACATGGTTTTCTCTGGTTTACATTCTAAGTTAGGTGGCAATGAATAGTTGGCAATTTTCTAAGTAGATCATTATAATTTTGCTATGAACATACATAGTTAAGTAATTTTATATGAGTTTAATTTCGATACACTGATAGTATAAAAGGTTTTAAACCGTCAACAAGTCACAAACAATCATATGTGTGACTTAAGAAATAGTTGTGATTAAAATCAAACATTTTTAATGATCTGACGATATTGATTGACAACGTAAAAAAAACTTTATAATGATACTGTATATGAATTAAATCCATCTTATATAGTATGTTATCAGCAGATAATTTTCCTGTCAAATATAGTTTTGCTATCAATTATGTGTAGTTTCCATTATGCTTTTGAGCTCTTGGTGGCTTCTTTTCATGCATCATTATGTATATTTTCTCACTACTTTGTACTTAAACTCTTGTTATTTTTCCCTAGTTTCCTCTTGTTTCTAGGAGTGGAAGATTTAGGAAGCTGCTATCTGAATCAAAAGATTCTAAAGTTCCGCGCGTAAGTCTTCCAACCGTGCCAGGTGGTGTAGATGCATTTGAACTAGCTGCAAAATTCTGCTATGGAATCAATGTGGAATTCACCCTCTCAAATATTTCTATGCTATATTGTATATCTCATTTTCTTGAAATGACAGAAGAATTCTCAGAAAAGAATTTGGTGACAAGAGCTGAATCATATCTAAAGGAAACGGTACTACCAAACACATCAAACATTATACAGGTTCTTCACCATTGTGAAAATCTTGTTCCTTTATCAGAAGAAATCAACCTTCCTAATAGGCTAATCAATGCAATTGCAAATAATGCATGCAAAGAGCAACTAACTTCTGGCTTGTTAAAACTTGATCACAACTTTCCTTCTAAAACATTATCAATGATGGAACCAGAAACACCCTTAGATTGGTGGGGAAACTCTTTCAACGTTCTTAGTCTTGATTTCTTCGAACGAGTTATATCGGTTATGAAATCGAAGGGATTAACACAAGAGTTGATCAGCAAAATTTTGGTAAACTATGCACATAATTCTCTTCAAGGGACTAGTAGTGTTAGTTCCCTTGACATAGAATTGCAGAAGAAACAAAGGGTCATTGTTGAAACTATAGTTCGCTTACTACCAACTCAATCTAGGAAAAGCTCAGTTCCAATAGCATTTCTTTCATGTCTATTGAAAACTGCAATAGCAACATTAGTATCTACTTCTTGTAGAAGTGATTTGGAGAGGCGAATCGGTTTACAACTCGATCAGGCAATTCTTGAAGACATACTTATTCCAACCAATTCACCTTCGAGTGCTCACAACACAATGTATGATATAGATTCAATTTTGAGGATATTTTCTACTTTTCTGAATTTGGACGAGGTGGATGAAGACAGTGACTTCAGAGATGAAAATCAAATGGTGTACGAGTATGAATTTGACAGTCCTGGATCTCCAAAACAAAGCTCAATTCTTAAGGTATCCAAATTACTAGACAATTTTCTCGCTGAAGTAGCACTAGACTCAAACTTGTTGCCATCAAAATTCATAGCACTTGCAGAACTGCTTCCGGATCATGCCCGCGTTACAAGCGATGGACTCTATCGAGCTGTTGACATCTTCCTTAAGGTTAGAACTCAAAATCGAGTTCCTTCTATTGAAAACACTATTAAGAATTTCATTACTCTTCTGTCTTATGAAAAGGTTTTACACATACATTTATTTATAGCCCATAACATTAGAAAATAATATTATGACACAACAAGAGAGTAAAATATGATTGTAAGTCTGTGTAAGAATTTTGACAGTGGGATTGCATTATTGCATACTTATTAAACTCTTAAGCAAGCGCGTTGCTGCCACAACACTGTGATTCAACTCTTGTTGCTTCGATTTGTAAACAAAGTAAAATATTAAATAATGAATGGAATTGTTGGTTTATTTATCATATAGGTTCATCCGAACATTAAGGACTCGGAGAGATACCGCCTAAGCAAAACAATTGATTGTCAGAAACTATCTCAAGAAGCATGCAGCCATGCCGCACAAAATGAAAGGCTACCAGTTCAAATAGGTGTACAAGTTCTTTACTACGAACAAATAAGGCTTCGAAACGCGATGAATGGAGGACACAATCAAATCTTGTTTGGTGGTATTCATGGTCAATTTCCTCAAAGATCAGGGAGTGGTATAGGAAGTGGAGCAATTTCTCCTAGAGATAACTATGCATCAGTAAGAAGAGAGAATCGAGAGCTGAAGCTTGAAGTAACAAGAATGAGAATGAGGTTGAATGATTTGGAGAAAGATCATGTTTCTATGAAGCAAGAGCTTGTGAAGACACATCCTGCACGTAAATTCTTCAAATCATTTGCCAAAAAATTCAGCAAGTTCAATGCTCTATTTCGTATTAACAGTATTCGTGGCAGTGGAACTGGAAAGTCTAGTCCACAACCACGGTCCCGGTTTCCTTTTCAAAAGAGAAGGTGCCACTCAGTTTCATGACTATAGTCTATATTTCAAAATGTATAATATAATTTCTGTCACAATGTATAATACGCATAAACTTAATGCATGACGTGAATGTAACATTTTTCATCCTGATATAATTTTGAGTTATACAAATGGGAGTTTTATCTAGCGAAATGGGCTAGACTCCCACAACGTGATAAAATAAAGTTTGAATTTTAGTTGAGAAAAGTATGTATATTTAATGTCCGACACGACTCAAATATGATTAACTCTATTCCTGGAGAGAACCTAAAAGGAAAAAAATGAATTGAGTTATATATGCTCCTAGGTTGTTTTGATAATAATTTAGACATCAAAATATTTAGTAAAGGGTTGATAACATAAAATCAGGGAGCCGAATTTTCTACAAAGTTCCTCTCTTAATTAAACAACATGCAATTGTAAAGTTGATTTCGGATTGCTTGTCGTAGGCAATCCTCACATTCACATATATAGTTGGTACATTGATGGTTGTTGGATCAAGATCATACACCTAAATTTTAATTCAAATTTTGATTTTTTTTAACTAAGATACCAAACTTGAATCAATTTCAATCCAATAACCACTAATGTGTCGATTACGTGAATGTCGAGTTGCCTACTATGCAATCCAAATTCCGTAAAATTATAGGCAGAGGATGCAATTTGTAAAACTATTATGGTGGGATTAGAGCTATACTAAAAATGTTGAGGTATAACAAATCACTAAGAGACATCTAAAGCAAAAGGGGAGACAATTGCAGAAAGGCATTTGATTATGTATATGTGGTATGATGACTAGTGTGCAAACATATGCAATGCAATGATTATTCATTACCCGAATAAAAACATGCAATGATTGTTTCCCACTCCTATTCCGGTTTCATGCGTAATAATAATCTTCACCATAAACAAAATTATTTGACTCCCACTTTGCACTCTGCTTTTGCGGATTTAACTTTTCGTGCAAGAATTTTTTTTAAACAAAAAGTCAATAAATTATGGTGCGATGATGGAAAAGGAGAAAGAAATTTCTTTTAACAAAAAAGAGAATATTTTTTTGAAATATGAGAAAGTATGTAAAATTAAGGCAAATCCTAAGGTGGTCCAATGCCTAAGTTGGCTCAACGGCAATTAATTGCAGTTTAGTTTTCTAGCGGCAGTTAAGTGTCATTCGCCTCTATTAAGATCGGTTAAACCGATTTAAAAAATGATTGAACTGCTTTAAAAATTGTCGAACGACACTTAACTGTCATCGAATTAATTTGCGTCAATATTGTTCGGGTAGATTTAGGAGAAAGTTGAGAAACGGGAAAAGAAATTTCCCACCCACACTGAATCAAGGCCCTTTCTTTTGTAAAAGCATTTATTTATTGTTTGAGAGCTATTTGCATATGACCATTTATTTAGGTGTTTATAAGTGTATCATACACATCATTTATTTTAATTTTTAAAGCAAATACTTAAAAAACACTGGAGTTCTCCAACCAATAACTCAATTTATTTTTTTATTAAATGAGTATCATCAATAACTATTTATCACAAAACTAATTTAATTTAAAATAATTTATTAAGTGCAATCTGGAAAAAAATAAAGAGAGAATTTTTCCATAAACATCATTCTCTATAATAAGCACCCAAATTTGTTGATCCACAATGATAATGTCTAAACTGTGTTACTAAACAATAACAAATGTGTCATTGTGAACTTAACTCAGTTGGTTGAAATAATACATAAAATATGCAAAGTCCGGGGTTCAAACCCCGGCCACTACCAAAAAAACAATGGCAAATGCTATTGTGGAAAGAGTGACAGTTAGCTGTCGCTGGGACAGTTTGGTATTTCGCGGTGTGAAGAGAAAAAATGAAAGTGAAAATAGTTGCTCATCGCCTACAAGCCCAAAACGGCCCAGTCTTGGGCAAGAATGGTTTATACGACGTCGTATTAAATTGAACAGTTGATTTGGTTTCTGCGATTGTTGCGAAGGAATGAGGCTATCTCTCGCAGGTTTTCGACGTTCGTTGCCCTTTTCTGGGCTAATCAGGTAACTAACTAATTCACGTTCCTTTATACTAATTTTAGTTTCCATGAGATTTGAATTTGTATTACATTGAGTTTGACGTTTATAATTGTAAGCGTTGTTTAAATGTATGTATGTTTCTTAATCATACGTTACAATAATCAAATAGGATTAAAATATCCACTGTAGTTCATGATACATGTTCTTTTTTTGTATGCATCTCATTTCATGGTTCAAATTAGTTTTGTCAATCGCTGATTAGCTGTTAATTCAAATTAAGCTAAGCTATAGCTGCTATTAGACAACATTGGTTCAAATCAGCTTTCTTAGACATTCCTTGAATTTTCTGTGGCTCTAAAAATAGGTTTAGCTCAAGTAAATCACTTTACTTTAGAGGTAAATATACTAATCTCAACACCAGCATGATGTTGCTTGTTGCACGAGCTGTACATACTTGGATTTCTTAAGCATGTAGTTAACTTAAGAGTTTGATCTCTGGTAAGTAGCGAAGGAATAACATCGGATAGGCTGGCAATGTTAATGAATCTTAGGGTATGGTTGAGAGCTGGATTTTGGAGGGCTAATTCCATATTTTAAAGTATATTTGATATTTTAAAATTTGAAAGGACTACATGATAAATGATCGTATAATATTTCAATCACACTCAATTGATTTTAAAAACTATTTTATAGTGTCCGTAATTTTAAAAACTATTCCAAATATAGGTTTTGGTTTAGTTCATAAACCCATTTTACTAAAAACGGCTTTTCTGTAAAACGTGTTTGGATCTGGGTTGGAACCAGTTCACAACTGGTTTTCCAAAAAAACCAGTTCATTCACTCAAACCGGTTTTGAACCAAATTTTAGAGAAGAGAAACGCTTTTCAAAACCAAAATTAAAGCATATCATAAAAATTGTAGAAAGCAAATTCATATCCAAAATCAAATATATAAAAATGATTGATTCATTCTCATGGAGATACAAGAGAAATTACTGACAAAAGTTACAAATAAAATAAACGACCTGTAAAACCTACAAATTAATTTCGAAGAGGAATTTAAAAATGAAACAAAAGAAGAGATTTAAACAGAATACAAAAGGATAGATTCAGCCTTTTACAAATTAATTTTGCGATCATGTACAGTGTTATCTTTAAGCCGATTTGCAGAAGAGGAGAATTGGAGAAGCGTGAGCGTTTGTGAAACGCAATTCTGATATGGGAATCTTGTTTAAGCGTTTGATTTGGGAATATGAGCGTTTCAGCGATACTTTGAGAATAAACCAGTTCTGAACCGGTTTAATAAACTGGTAAACCAGTTTAGTTTTTCTAAAGTTATATGGACTGATTTGGTTTTTCAATAATCGGCTGGACTTTTTAAATATGAAACAGGTTTGGTTAGTGATTTGGTTAAGGAAAAAAAATGAGTAATCTCAATTGTTGATAATCAAGTGATGATATTACATGTATGTTCACAACAAAATATTAAATGTTAGCAGTTAATTTTCTCATTAACTGTTAAAATGTCTCATTTTATTCTCTAAAACAAGTATATGCTCAATAGGAAACTAGTCCATGAAAATGAATGTATGGTTAGGTAGTGATAGAATATGGAATGTAGAGCAATTTTGTGAAAATGGAAGTTTATTATTGCTTATTTTATTCAGAATTGTTTTTATTTTGTGACAGAGAGCTTGAGAAAGATGTGGAAACTGTGATTAAGGTGCTGCAGCCTGGACCTTTAGGAATCACGGAGCATAAGTTTTCTGCCGAAGAGATTAGTAGGGCTAATGTTACAGTTGCTAAAGCAGTAGCTAATTGGCGAAGAAATGCAATCCTTGAGGACAGCAATAATCGTATATTGAAAGACTATATTCACAAGTGAAGGCTACAAGTTAGAATATTTTGACAAACCACTTGGTTGATATCCTGTAATGAAATCAGCTCTGCCCTGAAATGGTAATCAGAGGTTAAAGTGGCCTTTTCTAATCTTGCGTAATCATTTAGTTGTTTAATAATGTTGTAAATGCTTGTTACTAATGATAAGTTTGCTGAACACAAGTTAATAATATCTTAACTTTGGTAAACTGGTTATTAGCTTTGTCTAGTATAATGATCATGCGGAGAAACTTGGTTTCTTTTTGTTGTCCATGGTGATGCGATTGCAAGTGATTGTGGAGTTTTTTTTTTTTTTTTTTTTTTTCTGTTATAACTTCGCGTTTTTCTTCAACTATATTAGTAAACCTTTCAGACTCTTAAAATTTTATACTCTCGTTACTTTCTTTATTCAGACAGCAAGGTCAGGGAATTTGGTTGTATTTGCAGAATGAGGTAATCGTCAATTATCAGTGCTTTCGACGGCCTCTGTTTGATCTTTTATTTAAATGTAGTTTTGGTTTCATATTTTGTTTTACATGATTTTGTTTCTTTCATTTTCAAACCTACAATTTTGGTCTTCCAATTTTCATAATGTCTCGACATTTTCTCCACTCTGCATTTGGGACTGATTTTTTATGATGCGGCAAGCAAAATATTTGTGGCAAGATGATATGGAAATGAATTTTTAAGTGAGAATCAACTTAGACTATCACACAATCAATTGAGTTGTCACATACACATATAACTTTGTTGGATCATGAAATTCAACCTCATCATTCAAGTATGTAGAAAAAGTGTTTTAACATTTTGAAAAATGGTATGGACCAAAACTGTTGATTTAGAAATAGGGGAACATAAATCGTGAATAACACAAAATAGAGGAATGAAAACTGGATTTAAGCTTTGATTATTATTTATTTGCCTTTGTGGTAAATTTAACAGTGTGCCTTGTCGCTGATTGCGTTTGGCATGTGACAGAAACTAAGTTTTGGTTTTTGTTATCAACTTGCTAAGCGTGTGTTTGTATGTATCATGGGGGTGCGTCCATGTGTTTAACGTCCAATATCCAGCCACCTAAGAATCTGTGTAACGCACACAGAAACACACTCAAATAAGAAACGATGCAAAACACGTCAAAAGTGAACTAAAGTAATTTTCAAGTCTATACTTTTGTAGAGAATCTATTCATCAATAACGGAGAGAATTGAAGCAGTTCCTTTATCTTACAATTTTTTTATGGATTTTCTCTAACCCACTACTAAAACATGCATTAATTAAGCTTTCGGTGGTTATTTGAACTAGAGAAAGCATGTTCATGCTCTTTCGGCATAGCATAAGCAAGGTTGAAAACTCTTTTGAATCCGAAGATTCTGTATTTGTTATTCGAACACAGGAATTGACTTATCGATGCATTGCTTTCTTACTGTTTAATGCTACTTAATAAACCAAGCTAAAACATTGTCCAATTTTTAGTTTTGGCAAACTTTGATTATTCCACAATTTTTGTAGGAAACTTCTACGCATTAAGATAACAGTTGTGTTATTTAGACATGAAAACTGACACCAAGAAGAGAAAAATGATCCGAGGAGAAATTAAAAATATATACAAGTCAGAAACAATATAAATATACGGTGTTGATGTCGGATTTTGTGTAAGAAAAATTTCTCTAAAGATAATGGAAACACTATCACCTAATAATAGTTTGCATAGGATGTACACCGTAATCCAAGTCTAGTTTTACCTAATTGCCATGCCACCCTCAAGCTGCTGCAAGGGGAAGCACCAGACTATACCATTACCAATGACATGATCTACATTACAGGTCTAAATCGCCGTAACTTAAAGCATTTTAGTGGCTTTAAGGGAAATTTAGCGAAATGAAATTCAAACATAGGTTCTTTGTGCAAATGTAGAGGTTGATTTCGTAGTTAGGCAAAACCATATGATGATAAAACTCTTACTCAAAACTTATAGGTATTCTTATGGTTAAATTCAAACATGGTACAACTAATTAAAGAGAAAGATATTCATACCATGTTTAGTCAAATATTTCTGGTTGCTTAACCTCTTTTTCTAATATCATTGAAAATTATATTACTTTTTTTTAATTCTCTTGAGGTTAATTCTTCTTAAAAAAAATCAAATGATTATGCTGAAATGGTTAATGAACATTAGTTAAAGATGAATTGTTTGAGAGAATACAAATTCGAATCCTAACTGAAACAATCATTAGTTATATTTTATTTGATTTAGGACTAAACTCCAAATCATCAAAACTCCATTCACTTAGAACTTCTAATTGTTTGATTACGTATCATGTTATATTGTACCAGATTTAAAAATGTACGGTTTGGAGAACAAGAACAATAATCGCTTCAAGTTCAATTATTTTGGGCATATACTAAACCCCTGTAAAATAAAAACGAAAAGGACCTTAGCATATGCGTTAAGAGAACTAGCATAGAACACAAAACTAGTGCTAGGTCAGTTCTTGGCATCACAGTGGGGACTATGGATTCCTCGACAACTGCTTTAGCTTCACAATTAATATGTATATTTTTTTCACCCCCCAACCTTTTCTCTCATTTCTTAGAATATCCCACTTATAAATCTGAAATATATTTATTTAAAACCTATGCAATTTTGCCTCCTTTAGGACGACTAAAATGTTTGGTTAAGATACATTCCACCCTATAACTGGATAAATTCCAATTGATGAGGGGCTATTTTTTAATTTTTACCTAAGCAAGTCATGTATTCACACATAACAATTGGCATATTACTCTTATAAAATTGTATTAGTATATTTTTTTCCCCATGTGAAAAAGTTTATAGTGACTTTTAATTAGCTAAAGAATGCACTCAAATTTAAGAACTCTTGACGAAGAAGTTTCTAATAAAGATCACGGTAAGCACAAAAAGTGATGTTTTAGTAATGGTTTATTTGGTTTTGTTTCTTGACCGAAAGTAGTTTATTTGTTTTTTTTTTTTAAGAAAAAAAATAGTTTATTTGTTGATCACTATTAGTATCTATATTGAGGAAGTTACACATTAGAAGTGGGTAAATAGTAAACGATCTTACTACTTGTAAAGATAATAAAGAATGGAATATAACGCGGCGCATGTATTAAATTTAATCTTAATCATGCATTCTATTTACAACTTCGTTTATTAGAACGGAGATGAACGAACTTAATTTAAGCATATGCCTTAAATGTAACCTCACATTAAATCTTTGTTGATTATTAAATATCTACAAAACCATCAAGCAGAATAAACCAATTGTAATAATAAAAAAAGCAGAATAAACCAAGCCAATTAACAAAAAAACCGATTAATCTAAATTCGCTAAAGTTTTGTTTGGGAGTTTGGAGGGAGGGAAAGGGAAGGCTTTGGGGGAACAAAAATTATAGAGGAAAATTGACAAATCTTTCATATTTTTTAAAAGAGTGTTTTTTTAGAGAGTAATATATTAATGTTTATGGTTAATATATTTTAAATTTTAAGAATATTATAAAATCATATATTAAATTTGAAGAATTCATATAAACTCTTCTAAACCCCTAAAGTCTTCCTCCAATACAATTTTAGTTCTCCAAATGAGGAGGGTTTTATATTTTGAAGAAAAATAAGCCCCCTAAAGCCCTTCCTTCTAATGTCTTCTATTTCTTCCACCTACTCCTTCCTTTTTTTTTCTTCCAAACCTTTCCCTCCTTTCCCTCCAAACTCGTAAACAAAGCTTAAGTCAGCACCCGTTCGCTTAATCCTTACTTTTCTGCAACACATATAAAGCACCTCAAAAGAGAATTTGAAGCATAAGAAGATCAAATAAGGTGGAGAGAAAAGCTTGGATTATCAATATTTCATGTTATTTCATCTCATTCTCATCTATTGGTACTAGCTATCATGAGTATGTGTAGCTAATCTTCTTTTGAGTCGGGATTTGGTGTAGTTATCTATGTATTTGATGTAAACTTTGATCTCGTTGATTATATACAATCTTTATTTCATTATATCAATAAAATTATCTCTGCACTTAATGTTTTTACTTTTAATTTAGAAAATATTAAACATAGATTTTTTACTTAGGAGGTTTGAAATAATTTCATCTCTGGATGTTAGTTGCTATACGTAAGGTTAAATTTGTAATCGTAAGCTATTGTTAAAACTTAATGTTATTGTGTCGATTAATTGAGTATGACATCAAAAGTTAACATGCACAATAGATCTCTTGTTGTTTGCTGGACACAAAAATGTATGACGGACGACATAAGAAAGTACATCTGAAACATCTAAAATATATAATCGATTAAGATAATGCATTAAAAAAAAGTAAATAATGTAATTTAATCACAACACAACTTTTTAATATGTTAAATTTCATATTTTTTACTGCATTTTGTCACAAAACATACTATTTCAAGCTCTAATTTAAAATACATAAAAATAGTTGAACGGTTCAAAAGTCTTTGTGGATAAGGTAAATACTTATGGAATGAAAATACTTAAAATGTGAATTGAATTTTATTTATAATTTGTTGTGAATTAAAAAATTTATTTAACCCCAAAATTGAAACATATGTATTAAACAAATAATGTTATATTATAAAAGTTTGAAAAATAACATTTAAATCAATATTTAATAAGTTTACTAAATTATTATTTATTATGGTCTTTTAAAAAGACCTTATCTTAATATGATATTATGGTCTTGTAAGTCTATCTATACATGTGTTGTGTTGGGCGAACCCTACAAGGCACTCAACATCAAACATACTATTTTCGTTTGATGTGTAACTATTTCAAATACAGAGTATATTTATTTAGTGATGCTCTGTCCTTGTCCATGTTTGAGCTTAGTTACTCATGCATTAATGTTTGCAAATTATTGGTGACAAAAATATTTTATTTTTTTATGGAAAAATTTCATTAAGTAACTAAATAAGTTAAAATGAAAATTATTGATTATTGGTGACAAAATTTATTGCCAAAATATTATTGCTGACCTTAATAAACTTCAACAAAAATTAAATGATCTCACTTAGTAGCCGCAGAACTCAACATTAGATTATTTCTCTTTTTAGTAAACACAAGTGAGGAAAACCATTACATTACATATACAAAAGAGTAAGGTTTTTTTCCTCAAAAGGGAAAAGAAGAAGAAGAATGGCAAGAAGAAGAAGAAGCTCTATGCTGAAGAACCTCAGAATATATATATGATCATCAAGTTTGATCAAAAGATTAGGATAAAACAAAATCTCTTATCTTAGACCAAATTGGAGTGAGTTATAATAAACTCTTCTACCAAAGAAATATAGCTTTAGCCTTTAAAAGCAATTGAACAAGTTTGTTCTGAACATTGAGACTTATGACTTCATCAATACCACCTATGAATTGTTGTCCTATGAAAACAGCCGGTACAGTTGGTCTACGTCCAAGCTGAATCAGTGCTCTCTCTATTTGTTGTCCATTTGGCATTTTATCAATCTCAATAACTAAAGGCTCAGTACCAAAACCTCTTATGAGTTCCCTCACTGTGTGACTCATCATACAAGTGCTTTTGCTGAAGATCACTACTGGTTTGTTCTCTGTTAATGATGCCAACAAATCCATTTATATATATGATGTAATTTGGTTGCTAGAAAGACTATATGAAAGTGAATTTGATTTGGTTTGGTTTGTGGAAATTTGTGATTAAGAGGATGTGTATTTATACCAGAATGGATTGTTTACACATGTAGGAGAATAAACATCTGAAAAAGAATAAACCTTAAAGTTGTGCCATAAATGGATTCCCTTAACCCGCACAGGTTTGCACAGTGGAGGTGAGCTACATGCATTTCTATGGAAGGGGGATATTATTGTACAAGTGTTTGATTCCTAGATAAACTTTGAGGGTAGAAAATTATTTATGCCATTTCACTCAACATGAGAACAAGGTAGGTTTACTGCAAATATTAGTCCATCCAAAGTCACTTTGAATAAAAATAGAGATTTTTTTTTGACAAATCAAGGGATGCCAAATGGGAAAGAAAATTCTACCTACTATATATATATATATATATATATATATATATATATATATATATATATATATATGTATGTAACTTGAATTCAGATTTAAAATTTATTAATCTATGTAAATTTGATCGTAAGCTTTTTTTCAGATTGAATGAAGTATTATATATAAGGTCATGCTAACTAATGTTAAGTTATACTAGTTAGTTAGTTACGGTAAGATTGTGAAACTTGGAAGAGTCTTGTAGGTTTCAATTATTATTTTCTCACACAAATTTTTTGGTGATGTGTTCTTCTTTCTTGATGCTAGCCTAATTCACATTTTATCTTCTATGCATAAAGATAACAAATGGTTAAGTAAAATTCATTATCTTGATGCTAGTCTTATTGGTATTTTAACTTCTTTCCATAAAGATAATGAATTGTTAAACAATTTTAGCCGATATATTTCTGACATTTCATATTCTTTTTAACCGATATATTTCTAGCATTTCTGATTGTATTCTGACTTTGATTTTCTGGTATTTTTATTTTTAAGTTGAAAGTATAGTTAATACATTCCAACTTGTGAGTGTGCTATTAATTAGTTACTTAGTCCCGTGAATATAACTTGATTGGCATGAACAATGCAATATTATATGCTAGGGTTGGTGTTCGAACTCCAAACACCTCACTTTTATTAAAAAAAACTAGTTACTTGACTATATAAGCCTTATGTATTCATGCATTATCTTATTATTCAATGTGATTTCTAATTTCCTTTTCTCCATTTTTCTCTTATCAATAATTCATATAAAGAATAATAATATGAAGCGACCCGTCTCAAATCTAAACTTTTAGGTTGCCTAAAAATATCAAGGGATTCCAAAATTGTCTTTTCTAGAACCAATGACTAATAACTCATGTTTAGTAAATGTATCCAACCCAAGTTCTTGGCAATGTTAGGCAGCAGCTTGCAGCCACCCTCATTTGCAGTTAGTTACCTTGGAATCTTAATTAGTACATTCAATTACAATGAGCATTGTCAAGATTATTCCAAGATTAGGCTAAATCATCTCAAACATTTTTCCTGTGGATGGAATTCAAGGGAGGAGATGCATTCTTTTTAGAAGTATTCTTTAATCCATTGCACTTATGTAATACTTTTTTTTTTTTAAATGATGAGAATTCTGCCTTTCAAAATTTCGAGAATTTACTCTTACGATTGAACCAACACCTCATAAACATTAGCATTGCTTGTATTTATCTTAACATATGACAATGTATTGAGAAAAATTAAAACTCACATTAAACAAATATATGGTCTAAAAAGATATCAATAAAAGATTAATTTTATATTTATAAAGTTAGGCTCAATCCAAAGGTAAATTTTAACAAATAAATAAAAAGATTAATATATGACACAATAATGAGGTGTGTTATTTGGACACACAAAAGTCGAACATCATGTAAAATACAATTCAAATATGTGTGGTGTCCAAATCGGAAGAGATTTTTGAATACACACATTATGGTGTGGGTTTTTTAGTGAAGAACGGGTGCTTATAGTATTTGTTCATAATCGTGAACGATACATGTTGGTACGTCAACGAAAATATTGAAGCTAACTAAGGATGTGGCTACATCTGCTACAACATGGGCATTCGTATTGACTTGTCTCTATTATGATGTCGGATTTTGTATTTGAAAAATTAGAATTTTTTAATACAAGTAAATACTCTCTCTGTTTTTATATAAGAGAAAGTTAGATCAACAAAAGTTGATGTATTTTATTTAAAATTCAGATTAAATACTTCAATTTTTTGATGATCCAATTTTCTCTTACATATAGAATCGGATGGAGTAACAGTGGTACATGAAAAATTGACAACCCACTTCTGTTTTTGACAGGACAGAAACTTAAG
The DNA here is from genome assembly GCA_958299785.1 of Medicago lupulina. NCBI lineage: Eukaryota > Viridiplantae > Streptophyta > Magnoliopsida > Fabales > Fabaceae > Medicago > Medicago lupulina. The sequence goes on from OY283140.1 coordinate 4,575,381, forward strand.
CTATATATGCCAGCCTCTGCCTGTTTTTTTTTTTCTTCTTTCTTCACAGCGAATCTAGTCGGTAAGATGAGATGTGTTCATCCAATCTTATAACAAGTAGCAATTATTAATTAATGTGGGATTCGCACCAAGTTAAAATAAAATGCCAAATTCCGAAAGTTGAATTGAAAGGTGAGAAGAAAAAGGAGGATAAAAAAAGAGATTTTTGTTTTCTTGGGCAGATGCTGAATTAAAGGTAAACTGTTGTGCATAATAATAGCATTTGCTTTTTACTACTTTAGCTGGATGGTCCTTGTTTTGTTGATATAATGAAAAATGTACATATCATATATATAGTGGCCTGGCCAGCATATAGGAATGAGAAAAAAAGAAAACGCTAACGTTGGTACCACCGAATTTACTATTTCTTGCACGTTGTACTACCACATTAGCAATATCAAGATACTGGGAAGATGTTTTGTACTCCTAGCTATATATGCTTTAAGCTTTATCAGTTTCATTTAACAGTTGTTACTGTATCCTATTTAGTGAATTTTTTTTATGTAAATAGTACTACCACATAAGGGATTAGCAAGATATACTATGGAAGGTGCTAAACTCTAATTTACTCCATTATGCAGAGCATATTGTTTTTATTGGATAAAAATTTGATTAAATAGTTATAATATTAAACTAAGAAGAGGCTTATTATGGCATGATTCTCTCGATATTATAAGCATTAGTTGCTCTATACATCATTCCATCATTTCTCTGTTTTAAAATAAGTAGTTTTTTTTCCTTAAGTATCCTTAGTAAAAAATTTGAGATTAATTCCGAGACATAGGGAAACACTTAAGGATTGACATCTCCGACAAGTATTTCTGATCAATATATGCTGATAAAGATCGAACTCATAACCACACATCTAACAAACGCAATTATCTTTCAATTGTATCACATACATCATCAATCCGTGGCTGAGTTCAATTATTAAATCTTATAACCATGTAATAAAATTTATGAAATTGTAGCAAAAACAATTATGAAACGATCAATTGCAAAATTGCAAGAGTGTGCATAACAACAACAACAAAAATTAAAGCTCTTTTTTTTACTAAAAAATTAAAGCTACTTTTATTCGCATTTTTTTCTTTGAAAATAACTACTTTTATTCTTCAGTCAAAATAAAGTAAGGTTAAACATATCCTATATATAAATTAGGTCATGGTTTATGGACATTTGTTTAATTGGATACACCCATTCGACATCCCGTTGATTTTCTTTTAATAATAAAAGTAATTTAAAATTGTGTTTCCATAATTAGTTTAAAAGTCGATAATTTGTTTTCAAAAAATAATAGTTACTATAAATTTAACAATATGGGTGGTGCTGGGAGGCGACCGACTATCAAAGCTCTGTCTGCTCCGTGAAATTACCGGAGGTCCGTCACATTAAGTCCAACTCTTTGTCATCAATCACCACCATGAGAGAGAATATGTTTTCAATAGGTAGGACTATCAACCGTAAAAATGGGTGTCCATGTATTACCGGTCATATAAATATAACATTTGTTAAATTGAGTAATAATATTATACAACCATTTTGAAAACAATCTTTTTTTTTTCTCTCTTTTCTTATTAGCCAAAAACAATAGCGAGAAGAAAAAAGATTAAAAAGGTAAGAACAAGTTGAGTGACAAATTATTGTTTAAAAGTTGAGTAGAAGAAAGAATTGTTTAAAAGTTGTCACAAATTATTATTTGCTAAATCATTTGTTTACTAGAGCTCATAGAGGTTATTTTTCAATTAATTTTAGCAAAGGAAGTCATGTACAAACAGGAAAATACTTGAGTGACCTTACATTTTGATGAAAGATAAAAACAAAATCACTAAAGTCACAAACTCAAAGTCACCAAAATGTGCATGTTAGCAAATGCTGTCACTTTTCTTTGCTGATAACAATATGTTGTCACAATTTACCCAAATAAAACATGTTGTCATTATTTCCACAGTTGCGATATAATGGAAATACCCAGAAAAAGATTATTCGATCGTTTGTTATTATCTGGAGAAAAAGAAAAAGAAATCCATAATATTTGCTCAATATCAACGCGGTTTAGAATTTGCATCAATCGGGATCTTACTTTTTGGTTAGGCATTTTCATTAACCAGATAACATTAAAAAAATGCACTTTTCATATTTAGACATTATTCCCAATCTTCTAGCAACAGAATTTTCCACGTGCCTGCAACTCGTTGAAACAACCCTTTAATTGGCTAATATATATATTTGGCTCCTTGTTTCAAATTCTGTAACGTCAACTATGTTTCATCAATCTTGAATAATAAATGGCTCAAACCATAATCAAAGGGTCACTTAATCCTTCTTGTGTTTCATGGAACTCCTCCAAATCCGACACACAATACATGTATCAAATCATGGAATATTTTTTCGAATAACATTTTTAGACTTTGTTTCTCACTACTGTCAATGTATTAGGCAAAACAAAAGCGACATTATCACAAACTCTGTTAGATTTCATAGTTAGTACTATGTGGATTTAGGGGGGAAATATTTTTTTAGTATTGCTCTTACCTGTTAGAACTTGTATTGGAACATGCTACAAGAATGGTAGAACAATTAAGAAGATGATAGTTTGTTGCCCAAAGAAATTTCAAAGCATGTGTAATTAATACACTAAATTTTAGGTTTGATTCGCTCTCACCAATATATTAGGTCACCACTTGTTTCTTGCACCACTCTAGATTTACCAATCTGGAGAAGACAAAAAATTTCTCAAAACCATGCATGAGACTTTTATCTCACATGGCTCCTAAGTGATAAAAGAAAGAAGACTAGTCCTTCTTTCTTTTATGATTTCCTTCTTGGTGTATGTATAAGATCAAATCCATTTGATTTTTACTTTTCTCAATCTTTATGACTTGCTCTTACGGAACCTAGGCCTAAAAAATTGAGAAATAAAATCATCGCATTCAAACGGGATGTTGAATGAGTGTAGAAAATTTAGAGGTATATGTGCATCATTATTGTTTTATATAAGACAAATCTTAAATTTTTAGGCTCTCTATTACTACATATGGAGTCCTATTTACAAAACAGTACACCACTTGAGAAGAAACAATCAACTCTTCACAATGAGTTACAATCTTTGTGGAAAAATTTCAAATCAAAGAGTTGTTTAAACGCATGTATAAAACATCTATAAGATCACATCCCAATATTCTAAATTTCAAACTCACGAGGCTACTATAATTTTATTGTGGATGCCGAGTTTATTGTTATAAACTTGGAAAGATGTATTGATTGACTTAGAAACGTTTTATTTTACATTTTTTTATGGAAGAAATTTGTATCCTTATCATTTGTAGACAAAGTAATTACTAAATGAAAATCTTATACCCTCAACCATGTGAAGCGAGATTAAAAGTTGTAATAGTTAATCTTCTTACAAAGTACCGGTAAAGGAAATTAATTAATATGTGAAACATCGAGGAGAAATGAGATTTAAGTCAACCGAATTTAACAATTGATAGGAGGTCAACCTTTGTAATTGATGATCCCATAAAAAATGTTTAATGTGGTAGAAACAAGTCACTTATATTAATTTTGTCTACCACTAAAATTAATTTCTACAGTTTCTTTTCTATGGTATACTTGAGTAAAGTGCTAAATGTTGTATTATTTAGAGACTAAACTAGTACAATATTTTTTATTATTAATTTTCATATCCTTAGCATACACTCGATGTCATCTATTTAAAGATAGTCTAATTGACACTTCAAACTTTGTGCATATATTTATTATTTTGTTGGCTTCTTCGGAGTTGTTGTAGTTGAATGGTGTTGATAGAGTTGTGTCGGTGGCCATAATTTACTACAGAAATTATTTAAAACTATTATTATTTATAAGTCAACTTAAAGGGACACCAAACATTATTCTTAAGTTATTAGCGAGACAATATCCTTCCCAATATAGTATATATTAGTTAGCTGTTTTACATTATTGATTTATATTATGCATGCATTGATGATTGGCCAGTAGAAGAAAAGAAACACAAAACCATACAAGTTTATAGGCCGTATATAGTATAACATCATATAACTAAGCTAAGCATGACGACTACAAAATTATGTTAATTAACTAACATAGCAATGACTATATAAAAAGTCATCTTATTCATGATCTCTGAAATATTAATGTGACTATATATTAGTTCATGGCTTTATCTCAAATCCATATAGCTCCAGCATCCTTCAACATAGGTACTAACTGATTCCTCACATGAAGGCTCATGATTTTTTTGGAACCACCTCTGAATTGTTGTCCTATGAAAACAGCAGGCACACTTGGTTTACACCCCATTTGAAGCAACTCACTTTCAATCTGTGATCCATTTGTGATTTTATCAAGCTCATAAACAATTGGGTTGGCTCCAAAGCTACGTATCAGTGATGTTACTGAGTGGCTCAAGCAACATGTGCTCTTGCTGAATATCACCACTGGCTTTTCACCAACCATGCTTGTGACTGTGTCCATGATTATGAATATAATAGTATACAAACTAGTGATGATTTGATTTTATGTGTTGAAACTAAGCTTCTTTGAAGTGTTATTTATAAGCTTATGATGATGTTCAATGTGGTGTGGTGGGGTTTGAATTGTTTTCCATGTGTCACAATAAAAGAATAAGATATATATGGTATAACCGAATTCATGAGGATTCTTGATAAATGTACTTTTGCACTGTGCTGCATTTGTCGTAGATAACAAGTTGGCTAGGTGTAAATTAAGTTCAATCTAATACAATCCTAAAGTATCTTCAAGAATAAGATTCATGCTTGGCATATTTCTTTTCTTCTTTTACAAATCCGTTTATATTTTTGCCGGATCATAACAGGATGGTGTAAACAGTATTTAGTCCACTTGTGAGTTGTCTCATACACATGATTTAGATAGCATTGTAATTTTTCTTACACGTACATATTGTGTAGGATAAATTTTCACATCAATTATGTGGGTTGTTCTATATATGGTTGAACCGACATAAATTTCAACAAATAAATAGAAAGAGTAAAAAATGAGTGTGTGCAATTTACACACCACCCATGCAATGATTTGGAACGTTGGATCATAATTTAACGGTGCATATTTTAATATAAACTTGTGTTTTGGACTTGATTTACTAAGTTGGAACTCGGGCTGTTGATCTTGATATGATGGTCAAAATTGTTTGATTGCGTCGAATGTGTGATTCTTTGATTGCCAAAAATCAAGATCCTTTTTAAAATTTGTGCTACTCGTACTTTGATTTTTTTCTTCTCTTGTAATCTATCTAGTTAGAGCATCTTTTTAGGTTGAGGAGAAAGAAGTGGGCTTGAAAAAATTAACTATGATACGAATTGATGAGACTAGCTAGAAGGCACATTGAAATGTTCGGGGCTTTGATACGAGCTTTCCAATTTAATGTGAAACTTTTAGTTCACACCTGAGGAGAAAATTGTTAGTTATAAAATGGTATACAAGCATTGAGCAACATACAAACGAGATGAGACAATCCCATTAATTATGTGTTGGTCTTAGGTGAGTGTCATGATCACTCAATGATTTAGGCTCCCCTCATTATATGACACGATAGCTTTTTATTTTTATTTCAAGATTTGCAAATCATCAATTAAGTGAAGTTGAATGTTGACAGAGTTATTTAAGAACACATTAATTTGTCAAAGCTGAAGACAGGGAACCTCATTAACTAGACCATCTACATTAGATGGTTGCTCACTAGGCCCCTGAGTTGTTCAACCTATCGGAACGTATCTTCTGTTTTGAGGGGATTTTGCAGCATGCAAGGGGCCTGTAATGCAATTATCTCTACGCCATGCAGGAAGAGGTTTCTACCAGACATATAATATATAACCTTGAAAGGCTAGTAAATAAACATTCTCTTGCACTATGAAAATCATTGCGCTTGGTAGTTATATCCACATTCAAATGACAAAAGTAACGAAGATGCAAACATAAACTTAACACCTATGTTATGTCTCTGAGATGTTATCATTTTGGTTTGGTTCCTTGATTACAATCATAGAATTTTTTGTTGATTGATGAGAGTTATTCCCACAACATAAACTTAACACCTATATTCTTATCCTTACTCATTAGTCACTATAACTCAACTATAAGTTGCATGCGAGTTGCGACACTAGGCAAGTAATGATTTGATACGAAGAATATATATTATATGGTGAAAGTGGTAAAGATATAGAAACTAAGATAGAAAGGGAATAAGAATGTGTAATAGTTATATATATTGGAGAAGCGTGACTATGACACTGATAAAGTAAACGAAGTCGATTTTCAGCATAAAGATTAAAGAACCTACATACATATTATTTCGACAACGATGTCCTCTCCTAGATGCAAAGCAAGCTTATATTCCTCTAATTGAATGTCCTCTTCTTAACATATGTTAAATTTGGAAATTATCCTATATGCTCCAATCAAAACAAGTCTTATCAGTGAAATCGTTTACATTTATCACCATGGGAAAATTTGCATGTAAATGTCACAGCATGATTGTCAATTTCTGTAAATGGAATATTGTCCCAGTAGTACAATTTGTTTTTATTCTACGTGGCAAACTTTGGGGTAGATGATATTTCCTTTAAGGTTGGTACAATGTAGTAACACCAGTCTTTAAAACAATATTATTAATAATTTTTGTCCTTAAGAAAATGCAAAATGGTAGTTTAAGAAGAACAAAAATGGGAAGTTTTACGGTATACTTTACAAATTGAGGTGTACTGGTACTCTTGCTTCATAAATTTATAAATTAACAAGGGTTAATATGTCTTTACCCCCTGTAATTTGGGCGAGTTCCGGTTTTCGCCCCTGTAAAAACAAAAGTTTAGATTTCAACCTTGTAATTTAAGATTCTTTCGTTTTAGACCCTGACGCTGACGTGGCATGCTGAGTGGCGCGCTGACTGTGCATATTTGATTATGTGGCACGCTGACTGTATAATTAATTTTTTATTTTATTTTTTAAAAATAAAAAATAATATAAATGAAGTTATATTAATTGAAAAATAAAAAATTATTTTAAAAATCAGAAAATTAATTTTTTAGAATAAAAAAATTGTAAAAAAAATATTTTCGAAAAAAATAAAAAATTCTGGAGTTTAATTTTTAAAATTAAAAAAAAACCGAAATTTAGGAAAACAAATTTGAAATTAAATTTTTTTTCAGGAAAATAAAAAATTTCTAAAAATAAGAAGAAAAAAAATCTGGAATTTTGATTTTACGAAAAAATAAAATTTTGAAAAATTCAGGAATTTTTTTTACTACGAAAAATATTTTCCAAAATTTTTATTTTTTGTATAAAAATGAAAATCAAGCTTTTTAATTACGAAAAAAATATCTAAACTTTTTCGAATTATATTTTCTAATTATTTTCGAAAATTTTGAAATACATTAAGTTCCAAAAAATTTCATTTTCGTAAAAAATAATTATTTTTTTTCTAATATTTTAGTTTTGAAAAATATTTTATAAAATTTTAGGAAAAAAAATTTGAATTTGTTTCTGTTTTTTTAAATTTAAAAAAAAAATCTGATTTTTTCTTCCGATTTTTTCAATTTTAGAAAAAATAATCTGATTTTTTTTCTATTTTTAATTTTAAATGAATATAAAAAATTATTTATTTTTTAAAAAGTCTAATTTATTTTCGTTTTTTAAAAAAATCGATTTTTTTTTCTTATTTTTTAAAATAAATTTTCAGTTTTTATTTTTATTTTTTATCTTTTTAAAAATAATTTTTTAAACCATTACACACATGTCAGTTTTTTAAAAAATTAAAATTAAAATAATTACACAGTGGTGTGTCACGTCAGCGTCCATTACACACGTGTCAGGTTTTAAAAAAAATAAAAATAAAAATAATTACATAGTGGCATGCCACGTCAGCGTCTGGATGGGGTCAGGGGTGTTTTGTGGAAAATCTTTATATTACAAGTGTGTTTTGAGGAGAATCTTCATATTATAGGGTTGGAATCTAAACTTTTTTTTTACAGGGGCGAAAACCGAAACTCGCCCAAATTACAGGGGGTAAAGACATATTAACCCAATTAACAATCATTTTATGCAGTGACCGAGCCAAGATTATCGTAAAGCGTGGGCAAAAAAATTTGCAACACATTTATAGGGGTTTACATAAGAAATTGCAAGCAAATAATCAAAAAATCTAAAGAAATTGCCCAATTTATAGGGGTTTATATAAGAAATTCATAGAGATTTACATAAGAAATTGCAAAAAATTTGGCCCAGAGCCCGGACGAATGTCCGGAATCGCCGGGCCTTAGAACCGCCCCTGATTTTATGAAATAAATAGTTATTTGTCAATATTTATATTTTAGAAAACACAATCTCATGAAAAAAAAAAGCATCATTCCATTGTTTATAAGAATTATATTAAATTTTTAACATTTTCTCATAAGAAATAACCAATATTCTTTACTATGAGCAATAAAAATTCAAAAAAAGTAAATATTATTTCATCGACACTTTTGATAAATAAGATTTAATTATTATAATTGTCAGTGATAGAAAATAATTCTTTTTTATTAAAAAAACAATTATTTAATTATTAATTTAATGCTTTGATGTACCGGTACACTCAAAATGTTGGATGTATCATAGAATTTGCCGACAAAAATTACTGGAACCAAGTTATTGTCAAATTATAAAACACCGTTCCCAACTTTTACATCAAATTGTCAATTAATTATCAAACAATTTCAATAATTGAGTACTATAACTAATCTCGACTAATCCGCAAACATGATTGTGATCCGGGACTCCGACAACATTATGTTATAGGACGACTGGTGAGGAAATCTAAATATTGATGAGTTTTCCAATATTTTCTACTTTATAAGACGGACAATCATTGTCTATTTGTCTATTTTATTAAACAATCTATTCATAATGAAATTTAAGCAAAATGATTTATGAAAATTTAACATATATATTGTTAAAAATTTACTTCACATACATCAACTACATCTTTTTTTTTTTTTTTTACATTTCATTCCACATGAAGTAAGCCTTTAAAACCCATGAAGTCTAACATTTAAGATAAATATGTGTTCAAATGTTTTAGCTTTGTCTATTTAAAAAAGTTTAACCAAACATGTTTTTGCTTATATTTTCACCTCTACTTGCTACCTGAAAACGTCGTTGGTTGTTTTGTTTAAGGTCTGTTACTTAAGCATTTATAACTCTATTGCAAATTGCCCTACAGCCATATGTATTGTTTAAGGGGATGAACTTTATTTCAATCACCCGTGTACGATCAAGTAAGGTTTTACACATAGTCGACATTAGAATTCATGTGGTCGAGGTATTCTTCTATAATCAAAAGATCAAATATATAGTGTTTGGACGTACACATAAAAGATTATCTTTAAAATACTCAATCATTTTTTTATCAATTTCTTTTTTATTATTAAAATAATACTTCTTTATGTGCGCACAAACACTATTTGATCTTGTGATCATTTTAGAATTCCTCTATAACAATACTCTTTAGTGAATCCACATGTGCCATCTCTGTCTATTGTTTCAAGAAAATGTTCGACGATGTATCCATTTGTTAACATATAGCCATTTTCTTTGGTGTTGCAGTAATTAGATAAGTGAAAGGTTAATCAATACATACTAATCAATGATATAATTCATCTTACAAACTAATACCAAGAACACAAATTTTATATCATTTCATTCATAATAAACTCCCAATTTTAGCTACAGCCAGGAGAATTACATCTGAACAATTTTTTTTATCAACTAGTAAAGAAGTTGGATATTTTAAATTTTCCTGCAGTTCTCATAAATCAAGCTCAAAGCCTGAACACATCAAACATCAAGTGTTCATTCCTTTTAAAGACAACGTTCATTTGATCCTTAGCAGCACACACAAAAGCACCTCTGATAGAACAAGTCCACCCGGTTATTCAAATCTATCTTGCCGCATTAGATCAATATATGAAGATTTGCCAAAATCACTCAAAATCAATTGATGTCAAAAGAACATTTGATACAAATTTATTCAAATCTAGTTTACCAATCAATATATTTTCCAAAAACACTCAAAATCAATCAATGTTAAAAGAGCATTTGATAGATAAGCATCCATAAATTATAAATTGTCAATTACAGTTAAGAAATGTACAACTATAGGCACATCCAAATCACAACTAAGTTTTCAGTTAACCTTCAGCCATACGCTTGGCTGTTAAGCAAAACGCTACATGGGATATAATAAGCATCCATTGATATATTTGTCCCATTTCATCATATTGGGATTGGGACCACAGAATTATAATGCTCACCAAGCCCAAAAGCATGCATATGGTAAGAAAGCATGATACTGGAACCAGACGAGCCAATACCATCAGCTGATTTATACTCCTTCCCCATCTCCACATCAGGAAAGGACCCTGAAAATATCATAATATGCTTCTTCAGGCAGTGAGTCAAGGCACCAAGCTCTAGTTGTCCTCCCCATATTGCCGTGGACTCTACTTCTTTGCAATAATTTTCAAACTTTTGAGCAATCGATTCATCAGAATCACCTTCAATCAAATTCTCTGACAAACAAAATGGGAGGAAATCCGATGTATGCTTCCTCATGTAAGCAGCTGCCATTTCTCGAAGTTGTTGGAATGTATATGGAGATTTTCCCCCAAAGAGGTGGGCCAACTGATTCTCAACAGCTCTGTAAAGGCAGTGCCCATCAGGCTTTATTTCACATACAGTCAAACCAAGAGGCTTCAACTTCCTTTCGAGTTTCTCATTTTCAACCGTGCGGTCACTTATAATGTCATTCTGCTCTGCTTGGATTCTCTGTTCTCTCTCTGCTTCTTGTTGAGCTCTTTTGTCACGCCGCTGTTTGGCCTTGCTGACCTTTGTATTCTCAGGTTGACTACTAACAGATACTCCAGCTATGGCCTTCACCAAATTGTCCATATTGCTCTTTTCATTTCCGTTACCACTGCTATAGCCTAATGCAGACAGTTCTTTGGACTGCTTCTCCTTGAGCTTAGCAGAAAGTTGAGAAACCTCTTCCTCCACTTGCTTTTTCTTAGCTTTTTGCTCAGCCTTGCTACCTCTAGCTGCTTGTTTTTTCATTTCAACTTCTTTTTTCTGCAGTTGTGATATCTCTTTCCTGAAAATACATGTCCATGTGGACAAATATGCATTGCATGAGAACCATAAGAACCATAAGAACTTAAGAACTTCAGTAGCCCACATGCTTGTCAAATTCAGAAGTCTATGTAAGATCATGGAATATCTGTAATGTCGCAAGAGTTAACATAATACAAAACAAAGCAAAAATGGTTATAAATATTGCTAATACACTAACAAAAATATTCTTACAAAAAATGTAACATCAAAGCTTGTACGTGTATAAAAAGTAAATTCAATATAAAACTCCCTCTTCTTGCGAACCAAACAAGTAAAGGGTTATATCCCATCCTTTGAACCAAACACTAAATCAGATAATTTTTTTGGAAGCAACCTATAAATTAAACCAAGATGGGTTCAGCATACCAAACCTGGATTAAAACCAAGATGGATAGTTTCTAGGGTTTTGTACATGCTTTCTGGTTCATGACTTCATTCATGCTGAGAAATGTGGGGTTGAGACTCAGGACAACAAATGTTAGACGCAACTGTGAAGTTGAATGCTACAACTATAAGATGTGAACTGAGAACCTTATCATCATTCTGCTGTTGCATTTTGTTTTTTTTAGAAAGCACTGAATTCAGTCATTTTGTCTGGGATAATAACCCATTGTTGCAAACCGCTTCAATCATCTTATATTGGTGGTTCCATGTGGGTCTATATAATTCTAGTTGAGCCTACCAGAGTTTCACACAATGATGTTATAAGCAAGTTAACACGATTATGATACCTTTTTTTTTTTTGACAAAAACACGATTATGATGCCTAGGGACTTAAACTCCTTGCCAATTCCAGGAGTAATAAGGAAAGAGTCCAAAAAACAAATGCTGAAGGTGCTAAGGCAAAAGGAGGTACGGGGTATCCATCAAGCCAAATGAATCAATGAAAGCTTTTTCTATTTTTTTAAAAATAAAATATAGATCAATAATGCAATTGAAATTATATTTAAAACTATTCAAAAATTTAGAGGAGCAACCTAGGAAAAGCTCTTGATCAACTCGTTTTTTGATTTCTTATTCATTGACGTAAAGGAGAAAAAGATCGGTATCAGTTAATGCATTATTTATCAAGGGCAGCAAGCTCCACTGTGTTAAAAAAGAAACAGAATTAAAAAAAAAAAAAAAAAACAGACACGATAAAAAGGGCCACCTAGTGCTACAATATAAAGCTTCCACCATGGCAATATCCATATCCAACAAAGGGTCAGACCTGTTGGGTCTATTGTAGATAGCCTTGTGTAAGCATTGGCAAGAGGCTGATTACGAGATTCTAACATGCGACCTCTTTGTCACAAGGTGATAGGCAAGAAATAAGTGTGAAATAGAGGATTAAACCTGAGTGAGTCAGCAACTGACTAGTGTGAATTGTAACTAACCTGGATAGTAAGTTAATTGGAAGGTGAGTGAAATGGAATAAATAGATGATGGAGGAGGGTAGTAGGCATAGAAAGTATTGAGTGTGTTTGTTTCAACTTTATAAAAATAAATTTCTGTTCATTTTTTTTTTTAAAAAAAATCTGAAGCTATTTCTATTTGTTTACTACCCATAAAATCATTTTTTAAAAAATAAATTGTTCATGTGTTACCGCCTTGTTTTTAAAAAACAATAGATTTTGGGAAAAGCTACTCCTAATCGCTTTTCATTTTAGAATCAAAACGATTTTTTCGATAAAATGATTTGTTTCAAAATTTAAAAATCCTAAACAAACATTTAAAAATGACAAGTGAATTTTTTCAAAAAAAAATCTCAAACAAACGCTCTCATTGAGGGACTAAAGGAATTTCAGGTCTCTTAAAAAACTGAAGGATTCTTTAATTTCAATGCAAAAAAACAGTATTATTTTTCTTCTCTCTTCTTATCCACTTCTGTCCTATCCTGTCCTATCACATGACAACAACTCCAACCATTCAAAAGAACTCTATGAGCACTGCCTCAAAAGAATTGAGCAAAACAACTAAGTGAATGACAACATTCATGAAACACATTTTATCTCCTATATTGTGATGGAGACCTTTGAAATTTGAATTGGTATTGTCGCAGAATCAAAAATATTAATTAGAATATTATACCATTTATATTGTTTATTTTTCAGTTATTGTGTTATTAGGTAGTCAACTATTGTCATTAACCTGTAATTATGTAGGATCTCTGCAATTAATTAGGATTCTAATTCTTTCTCTATTAAAGAGACAATTCCCCTGTAAATTTGAACATATCAAGAAATTATTCTCCTCTCATTCTTTTCTACTTGGTATCAGAGCCTCTCCAAGATCCATTGGGCCACCTGCTATCAGGTTTCCGCTATTGGGCCACCCACCATTTCTGTCCACGATCCAAGCCCAATAGTGCTGGTCGTGAGGGGGTGTGTTAAGAGTCCCACATCGGATAGGTGATGGCCTGACAATGTGTTTATAAGTGGGGGCAATCCTCACCTCACAAGCCGGTTTTGTGGGGTTGTGTTAGGCCCAACTACCATTTCTAAGATGGTATCAGAGCTGAAAAATGTATTTTTGTTGGTTATTCTCCCAACCAAAAGGGGTACAAGTGTTACAATCCTAACACAAAGAAGGTTCATGTTAGTATGAATGTCACTTTTTTAGAACTAAAATCTTTCTATCACAAAAATTCCCTTCAGGGGGAGAGTGTTAATGAAGACAATTTTTTAAGTGACAACAATTTGAATGAACCTTTACCAAATCCTGTTTTTAACATTGAGGATATAGAATTAATTGATCACACAATTGCACATAAAGAAGTAGAACATGTGGAAACAGATCCTGAAATTGATAAGGGAAACCTTGTCCCAGACTTAGGTGGTGCCCCAATAGGAAAGGAAATACCACAATCAAAACAAGAGCTTCGTGTTTATGCTCGGAAATATCCTCAAAAGGTCATAAGTCAGTCCATTATTTCAGCATCCAATCAACTTGAAACCCCGGATGATGGTTCAACAAAGGTGCATCAAGAACAAACAGGTAATTTTGAAATTTCCACTTCTAATATTGATCTACCCATAGCCGTTAGGAAAAAAACTAGAACTTGCACCAAGAAATCACTTAAAATCAGTACAAACTATCCCATTTCCAATTATGTCTCCTACCAAAACCTCTCCCAAAACTACCGAGCCTTTACTTCTAAAATTACAAATTTGTTTGTGCCTAGAAACATTGAGGAAGCACTAGATGATCCCAACTGGAAATTAGCAGTCCTAGATGAGCTTAATGCTCTCAAGAAAAATGAAACATGGGAAATTGTGAGCCTACCGCATGACAAAAAGAAGGTGGGTTGTAAGTGGGTTTTTACCATCAAGTGCAAAGCAGATGGAAGTGTGGAGAGGTACAAAGCTAGGTTAGTAGCTAAGGGATTTACCCAAACTTATGGTATAGATTATCAAGAGACCTTTGCTCCAGTTGCAAAACTCAACTCTATACGTGTTCTTTTATCCCTTGCTGCCAACTTGAACTGGCCTTTACATCAACTTGATGTAAAGAATGCTTTTCTAAATGGAGAGCTAGAGGAAGAAGTGTTCATGAGTCTTCCCCCTGGATTTGAGGAAAAATTGGGAAGAAATAAAGTTTGTAGATTGAAGAAGTCTTTGTATGGTTTGAAACAATCCCCAAGAGCTTGGTTTGAGAGGTTTGGAACCATGGTAAAAGGAATTGGTTACACCCAAAGTCAAGCTGATCATACACTGTTTTATAAACATTCAGCAACTAATAAAATTGCTATTTTGATTGTATATGTGGATGACATCATATTAACAGGTGATGATAGCTCGGAACTCAAAAGCTTAAGGGAGAAACTTGCTAAGGTCTTTGAAATCAAAGAACTTGGTCCTCTAAAATACTTTCTTGGAATTGAGTTTGCAAGATCAAAGGAGGGTATTTTTATGAATCAGCGGAAGTATGTTCTGGATCTTTTAAAAGAAACTGGATTACTTGGATGTAAATCTGCTGAGACACCCATGGAATCCAACATAAAATTGCTGCCTGCTGAAGCTGGAAATATGGTAGATAAAGGGAGGTATCAGCGATTGGTAGGGAGACTAATATACTTATCTCATACGCGTCCAGACATAGCTTTTGCTGTAAGTTTGGTGAGTCAGTTCATGCATGCACCAGGACCTGAACATCAAGAAGCTGTTTTCAAGATCTTAAGATACTTGAAGGGATCACCCGGGAAGGGACTTCTTTATAAAAATCGTGGACATCTCCAAGTAGAAGCCTACACCGATGCAGATTGGGCTGGAAGTATAACTGATCGAAGATCAACATCGGGTTATTGTACCTTTGTCGGGGGAAACTTGGTTAGTTGGAGGAGCAAGAAACAAAGTGTTGTAGCAAGAAGTAGTGCTGAAGCTGAATTTAGAGCCGTGGCTCATGGAATTTGTGAGGGGTTGTGGGTGGAAAAGCTACTGCAAGAATTGAATTTTTATAATTCTCCACCTATAAAATTGTATTGTGACAACAAGTCTGCAATATCTATTGCACACAACCCAGTCCTACATGACAGGACCAAACATGTTGAAGTTGACAAACATTTCATCAAGGAAAAAATAGAAAGGGGACATATATGTATGACTTATATTCCCACTACAGAACAATTGGCAGATATCTTGACCAAAGGACTACCCAAGAAACCTTTTGACTACATAACTCGCAAGCTGTCCATGGAAGACATTTTCAAGCCAGCTTGAGGGGGAGTGTCGCAGAATCAAAAATATTAATTAGAATATTATACCATTTATATTGTTTATTTTTCAGTTATTGTGTTATTAGGTAGTCAACTATTGTCATTAACCTGTAATTATGTAGGATCTCTGCAATTAATTAGGATTCTAATTCTTTCTCTATTAAAGAGACAATTCCCCTGTAAATTTGAACATATCAAGAAATTATTCTCCTCTCATTCTTTTCTACTGGTATTCTAGGCTCGAGGGTTTTGATATAAATACGCAGAAGAAGGTTTTGAAAATGAGGGTTGCATCCCCTAGAAACACCTAGATAGCAACATACTTCGATCCATATAAGTACACGACCACTCTCACATCTGATAGAACTAATGGCAACCATGTATAACAAAAATAGGAAGAAACGATCCCCTGCGTATTTGATCAACAGAATGAATCCCTAACAAAAACAAGTGAATTCTTTCAAATTTCAATACATGGCAAGTATTCTTTCACTAATCTAATAAAACCACATCCTAACGTTCTATGTTATAGCTGCGTGATAACGTTCTATTTTCCAACTACGACTCTACCTTAACTTATTTTATCTTGGTTGTGCATGATTTCTGTGTTCTTGGAAGATAAATACATTTCATAAACACAGTGAAACCTCGGTACTGATAGTTTCATGGAGTGAGTTACCTGTGGCGTGCAAGAATTTCATCGCGAGTTTCTTCTTCTTTGTTTTCAGATGTTTTGTCTGAAATCACTTCTTCTTGTACCTCCTCAACTTCTTGGGTATCCTCCATTGGAACAACCCTGAAAATAAACAAATAAAATAAAGAAATAAAACATCAAATTTTATCATAAGATTATTATTGTAAAGTAGTTGATATTCTCTCTGTCCCATTATGTATTGTGTTTTAACAAAACCTATTTATCTCAATTTTATTGTCATTTTACATATCCAACGAAACATCAAATAATTTTTACATATATACCCTTGTTCATTTTTATTGTGCTTTTTGATCAATAAATGATAAAATACCAATTATAAAATCTACAATGTTAGCAACTTTTCTTAAGGAGTGTCCTACAACCTTAATATAGGACAGAAGACAGTAAACTTACTTCATTTACTCTTTGATTGTAAAACTAGCATATACTACATGAACTCTTAAGTATATGATAAATATTCACTGATGATGTGCTTATTTAGCTGCTTACCCTCATTGTTCAGTAATGCACATTCTAGACTTACATGGCTTTGCTATTTGTGTTAGTTTTAGGGCCTATCTAGATTGGCTTATTTGAGCTTATCTAATGACATGACCACTTATGAGACTATTTGGGTCATAAACTCATAAGCCCCTTTCAGCTTATTTTCATAATCTATCCAAGATAGCCTATGAAAACAACTTATAGCCTATGAAGCACCGAAACTATGCAGATTAGGTGTGTCCCGGTATTGGACACACGTGGACACCGACATATATGATTACATTGAATTATATCATTTTCTCATTATTAGTGTCTTCACGTCAGTGTTCGTGTCCTTGCTACATAGCTTATAGCTTATACGAAAATAATTTAACTTTAATTTTATATTTTGTTATATGAAATGAATTGCTTGCACATACAAGCATATGCTATAAGCAGCAAATTAAGCTGTTTACCCAAGAAGGAACTTAATTTGTGGATGGGAAATGTCCCTGCATATCTTTGTTTGTTTATTTACCCTAAAAAATGCAAATTCTTCCAAATCCTACTAATCAGTGCACCCATCCAAAAATGATGAAGATTTTCTGCTTGGTGCAGCAGAAAGATGGATTAATCGATTTCAACTAAAAATTAATGAAATTAAAAAATCCAATTAAACACTAATTAATTACTAATAACAGTGGCGCATGAGTGAATCCGAAAGCAGTTACTAATAATTGAATGTTGTTAATGATTAAGAGAGAGAGAGAGACCTGAAAAAGTTTATCACTGACGAGCAAGTCCGCCAGTGTTACCCGGCCGGCTACTGAGTGCTGCAACTCCAGTTTGACGGAGCTGCTGTCTTTTGTTGTTTTAGGGTTTGCAAAATGATGATGGGCTCATTGGGCTTGTCTTTTTCTTTTTTGTTAAACAAAATTGCTGTTTAGGCTTCCATTTTTTTCTCCTACCACACCGAAAAAACCAAAATACCTCCCACGTTAGTTAACTGCGTTTGAGAAGACTTTTTAATTTAAGTATACAAATTTAAAAAGTGATTGAACCGCTCTTAAAAGTGTAGAACCACATTTAACTCTTATTAGAGAGTCTAACAGTACTAAAGTGCCACTTGTGAGAAATTTGAGAAGTCTTAGAGAAATGTCCTTTGTTAAAAACAACTTGTCTTTTGTATATGAAAGTTTTTTTCCTATCTTCCAAGCTTCTCGCGTGCCTTATTTTAAATTCTAAAAATCCAAAAATGGAAGATATATGGAGGGTTTTTTAAACATATTTACACCTTAATATACAATCTAAAATTTTATAGTGGACACGAGAAATTAGATGAGATAAAAAAAAAAAAAAAAAAAGCTCTTTGTTTATTTCAAACATAAATGGTTTTTTGAGATGCTAAGTAACATAAAATAGGTCTATACTAATTGTTTTTATAATAATAAAATAAAATATATAAACAAAAAAAAATTATGCAGGAAAAATAGAAGTTTCCTATTAAATCAAATATTATAGAATTATATATCCACCATTATTTTTATTAATTTATAATAATTGTAAATATAAAAGTGGAAGAATGAATCTCTAAATATTTTATTTGTGTAATATGTTGATTGTTGACAATTGCACATTTTTATTGTGCTAATAGCACTTTAAATAAAGCTCCATCGTCCTGGAAACATTTGGAGTCTAAGAGAAAGAGGGAGACATAGATGAAGAATACTACAAAGGAGATGAAGAAATGTGGAAAACCCTAATTTTGGTCCCAATTAGAATAATTATATTGTATGATGTATGATGATAATGATGAGTCACATATGTCTTATCACAAACCCTTATTGTCATTTTTATGAAACTTAACATTTTTTGACGAAAATTATCATAAAAGATCAACCAAAACTGATGACTGTCTAAAATATAAATAAAGGACCAAAAAGTAACACATATTAATTATGAGATCAAAATGAAACTAATAAATAAATTAAGGGATTAAATATGTAATTTACTTTTTCTTTTTAGGACCATCTTCCTGATTATGCACACTATAAAATGGATAACTTGGGATCATAATACTACTTGATATGCAAACTAAAAAGATCTATGTTCAAAAAGTCTTAACATTATGATGTTTCCAAATTTGTCAAATACACGTTAACCAGATAAACCTGAAGTCTTTCTTTCGGTGCCTTAGACTTTAATAGGAAATCCACATAATTGAGTAGCATGATGATGAAGATACAAAACATGGAAAATTCTTGGAACCACGTTAAACGGCCAAAAAACGTACGTTTTTCTTGAAGTTACAAAACTTAGCTTCATAAATAACACGGTGAAAGCTTCTTGGGACGCGAGAAATAGTTGTGTACCGTGTATCCAAACACATAATTTGTGTGTCTTTGAAGCGCTTCTACATCACCTTAAAAGTGAAAATTGAGTTTTCAATTATATTTGGTTTGGTATTTTAGAATTGCTTCTACCCTCCAAAAGCAATTTTGGATGAAGCTACAACTCCTAACTTTTGAGTTAACTATAATCAATTCTCCATTAAATTTTATATTTTGATTATTACAATCCATTATTTTTCTTTATTGTCCTTTATCAATTTTTTTTTGTTTGTATTTAATTTGAGGAACCAAATTTAATCAAAAAATTTAACGAACCAAATTAACCTCATAAAATATCTATGAATATGAGTTACCAAGTTTTGGTTTTTTTTTTTACAGTATTTCCGTTCAGATTTGCTGTATTTTTTTTTCTTTTACGCTACATTTGATCATTTTTGCTAACCATCTCTATTATTATTTTCTTTAAAAAAAACTCTATTATTATTTAACTTAAATATATTTTATAAAAAAATATAAAACACATGGAACAAATATTTTGTCAAAAAAATTGGTTTAACGATCGTATTTATTATTTTTAAAATTAATATGTAGGAAAAATTATTTATTTATATTAAATAACATATACATTTAGTATTGATCTACACATACATTCATCTATTATGTCCATTTATTTTTATTTAGGTATGTAAATTTTAGTAATTATACATTTAAAAAGCAATTTTGATCAAAATTATTCAAACAACATTCATTTTATTTAATCAAATTTTATGTTATTGGATCAAACATAAATCAATTCTCTCGAAATCAATTCTAACCAAATGCTCTAATAAAATACTCTCATAAAGTCTTTGCAGCTCCATGGCCAACCAAGCACAGTTGAGGGTTGTTATTTAAGACTTCGTGTCTCAACAACTTATTGCACAAATTTATGAAACAACAAATACAAGAGTTGAACTCATAACCTCATTGAATCCACGTTCTCTATTTCACTCTCATGTACATTTCCAAAACGCAACCTTATACCTCAACTTAAGTACACCTATAATAAACTCCCTTACATTGGCGGTGTATTATTACATATTCTAAAGACTTGATTGTCTTATAAAAAATGATTTATTATATTATTTTTTAGGGAAAAAAATGATTTATTATTAGCTCTTGAATTTCCTACATGGAAGATTGCTCATGATTATAGGGTGCAGAAAGTAACTACTTCAATTCTCAAATACACATCACATTTTTATAATGTACACATTTTTTATTATATTTTTTAACTAATAATTGGTAGCATGTAAGATGTTGTTAGACTTACTCAATGAATAATTTTAAAATATCAAATTTCTGTAATTTTTATTATAGATAATTAAATATATTAACGATTAAACATGTGTGAAGTAGTTAATTGTGACTTTTTTAAATTTTTTTTACAAAAATTGATTGTGACTTATATTTAGGAGCGGAAGGAATAGTTATAATGTCAAAAATAACCAAAAAAAATTTCTTCACAATTTCATATGTCTGGTTCACGATCCATAGCCACATATCAATCTGCTCTTTAAAAATTCAGTTAATTCTAAAATAAGTTTTATCCTGGCCATTTTGTTTCTGGCATATGGTATGGGTTATCCATATATGAAAATCGAGTTAGGATCTCTCAATTTTCTTCATTTGGTGAGATAAAGATGCAAAAAAATTTGAAAAAAATATAAAATAATTAATGTAGGTGGGTTCCATTTAGTGGAATCATTTACACTCATGTTTTTTTTGAGTACGGGTAAGCTCCATTTACCCAATGCTCTACTTAGTCCATTTAGGGTCTTGGATGCAAGACATATGGCAAGGAAACATCAAACAGTTGAGATTTTAAATTAAAAAAATTAAATTTCTTTAATAACAAAAATGTGAGCCTCTCTTCCTATGTAACAAAAAAAGTCCTTCCTCTTCCATCTTTATTTCTACCACCATCCCTCTCCCCCTTCTCCACTGCATCCCTCCTTTGTCGTCGCCGTCGATTGAAAGTGAGATAATCAAGCAAGTGATGGGTTTGAGATTAATTACAGTGTTTCACAGGACCCAAGATGAATTGAGAATTGGGTATGAGAATTTTTAGACTACCAGCAAGTGATGGGTTTGAGAGAAATCAATTTGGGAGAAGAGAAACCGATTTGAAAGAGAGAGAGAGAGAGAGAGAGAGAGAGAGAGAGAGAGATACAGAAGAGCGATCGACCACGGTGAAGGAGAAAGAAGTCAAGAAGATGGAGAGGGGGAAGAGGGACAGTGGTGCTGATAAAGATGGAAGAGGAAGAAGATATTTGTCTGAGAGGAAGGGACGATGGTGCTGATACACACGTTCCTTTTTTCTTTATTAAAGGAATTTAAATTTTTTTAATTTAAAATCTTGACCGTTTGATGTTTCCTTACCACATGTCTTGCATCCAAGACCCTAAATGGACTAAATGGAACATTGGGTGAATGGAGCATATCCGGACTCATTTTTGTGTGTCTATTTCTCTCCAAATTGTATACTCCATTTAATTTGATAAATGGAGAGGATCTTTACTTATGAAAATCTGTTATCTAACCAAACATTTATATCCAAAACCAGATACTTGATCCTCCTTCTCTTTTCCTCCGATTTATCTTTCATGTTTTCACCTTTTTCTTCTATTTTATTCTTATTTTGGGAACACAGAGAAATATCCGTTGATAGTGTTCTTGGTGTGCAACTCCACTATAGATTGTGTCTTCTCCCTCATTACAGAAGTCCATTTTTAATTGGTGTCACATCATGATAAGTGATTTATGAGTTCTTTTTGTGGGAAAATATAGATAGACACATTTTTTTCATACCACTCTTATACATGCCCTATGTGGGAGGGTATTTTGGTAATGTATAACAAATGATATTTAGTTATTTTGAACCCACATTGCCATTTATATGTGGGGGTTTAAGGGGTGTATGCTACCTATGTGCATCTATGTATAAGCACTCCCTTTTTGTCGATAAAACCTAAAAAAACATAATAATGTGTTTACAACACTATTTTTCTTGTTGGATAAATTTCACATGAGTCGCACCACTTTATCCTAGCAATCCTCTTGATTTCATGTCCTCATGTGGTCCTCAAGAAATCACATTCTCTCTTTTATAATAGAAATTTATAAGGTGCTCCAAGCTACCTTAATTTGGTGTTATTGTCTAGGTTATGTACTCCAACATCTATAAACGGTGAACATAATTTTCCCTTGTCTAACCTTTAATATGTGTAACACAATGTCGTAATTTCTAGGAGTTGATGTGGTCTCATTTCCACACCCACTTTCTCCTACAACTCATGACCTTGAACAAAGATAGACTATTTTCAAACAAACTCACATTCCAACTTTGACAAATTGAAGCCAAAATTCAAAGTTTGAATGTAAACGGTATGATATTGATCCAATATGCAACTGTGTGTGTGTTTTTTTTTAAAATAGGTAACTGTATGATTGCTTAAACATAAGGGAATTCAATTCGTGTATATTGAGTTAAACTTCCAAACTATTATCATAAGATATCTAAAAGCGTGACATTCACTAACTTACCATCACCCTAATTATATCTCATCTTTCTAGCAAATTTACTTTGAAGTTGACATTCTCTTTACCCTTGAGTTGATACTACAAATTGATGAAGAATCCCAAATCTTTTGGTTCGTGGATATATACAATAATTCTCAAAAAAGAGAATGATCACTCAGCCAAAGCATTTATACCAAAAGCTAGATTGAATCTTACTTATTGAATCAAATAATAATAAACATTGGGATTTTCATCACACAAACTTTTGAAGAATCTCTTCCCATACCCAAAGCCCACCTTACAACTGTTTTTGTATTCCATGATTCTGAACCGGGACCAAAGTGAAAAAAGTGGCCGGAAAAGGAATCAGATTAACTCTAATCTCTTTTCCACATCAGCCTCAAAATCTAGCATCATACCTAAACTGCTAAACATAACCTAATACAAATAATGTTGCAAATTTGGGTAGTTAGTATCAATTGCTTACTTTTCTTGTTGCTCAAGGCATCCTACGACCAGAAGGTAGAGACTAATCTTTTAAGGTACGGAGATCTATTAAAGGAGTTAACATCTCTCAACAAGTCTTTGAACCGGCTGATTAAGGGACCAAATTATCTGTCAACCTATGTCTCACAATGTTAGTATAATGAAGTTACTTTAAACATGATGATTGGTTACTTTCATTATAAATTTTGTTACTGTAGACATGTTAATTGGTTAAATAAAATAACTCTGAATTATTAGCATAATTATGTTACCTTTTCTTCTCCCCTTCTAAATCAATACCAAAACAAAAGTAAAGACAATGGATGTATAAGAAGTACATAGCCATGCAGATGACACTAGGCATTCCTTTTTTTCCTCTCCTGGGACTTTGCAAAATACTAATTAAATAAATTCTATTGGATTACATTCTTTTGATAGATTTTGTCCACAACACAGCATTGAATTTGTTCCATCTACCTATGAGAAGATTGTATATATTAACATTAAGATAACTTTTTATAATGATGTTCATGATGCTGAAAATGAGACTTTTTTTTTCAGCTAATAAAATAAAGAGTAGTGATATTTAAACAACTCATTTTAGACAACTTATATGACAACTTTTTTTTATTGGTTAAAAACAATGGAGAGAGAAAAAGGAAGAGAGAGAATAAAAGTATAATGTGAGTATGAGAGAGAAAATTGTCAAAAGGTTGTCACAAAGTGGTTGTACAAATATCATTTCTCTCTCATACTCACATTATATTTTTATTCTCTCTCTTCCTTTTTCTCTGTCCATTATTTTTAACCAAATGAAAAGAAAGAAAAAAGAAGTTGTCTAAAATGGATTGTTCAAATATCACTACTCCTAAAATAAATAATATGTGCATATTCCTTTTCCAGCATTGATTGATTGTACGGACATTAACCCCCAAAGAAATTTGAATTATCATATACAATATGATGCTAAATCCAACTTGTTCATCATGGCATTACATTTACATTACCAGTGTCACCATCTACCAAATGATCAATGAGCATTTCCCTTATCCAAACAAATATCTGAAAGATCTTTCCTTTTCTCTCTCTTTCCTATCCAATTTAACTATAATTATTTCTGTTTACTTTTCTATATATTATACAATGCAATCCACTTACCTCAGAAACCACTATAAATAAGAGGTAACGAAATCTGAAAATTTCACAAGACAAAATAAAAGCCTTTAGCAATAAAAAAAACTTTGAATATTTTCAAGCTTCATATTTTTATATATTTAGTAATGGATAGAGTAAAGGATTTGGCTTCAAAGAAAGCTGCAGTTATATTTACAAAGAGTTCATGTTACATGTGTCATAGCATCAAGCAACTATTCTATGAACTTGGAGCAAGTCCTGCAGTATATGAACTAGACAGTGATTCATATGGTAGAGAAATGGAATGGGCTTTGAGGGGTAATTTTGGGTGTAACCCTTCAGTCCCAGCAGTGTTCATAGGTGGAAAATTTGTTGGATCTTCAAAAGATGTGATATCTCATCATGTTGATGGATCTCTCAAACAAATGCTAATGGATGCAAAGGCCATTTGGTTTTAGTCATAACTCTTTATAGTATTATACACCAAAAGTGGTGTATGGAAGAGTTCTGATACTACTTTACAGACAATGTTTAAATAGGACACACCTAGTTTTCTTGTGTGTCATGCTTAATTTTCACTTAAAGAAGTCTGTATAAAAATCTTGTTTTTGGTATTTTCTAAAAGGCTAACTATGTGTCTACTAAGATAAAACTTGATTGTGAGGGCGGTCAAGTGGACGAGGCTATACTTAGTGGTGTCTAAGGAGGGTAGATGTATGGAATATTGCTTCTACAAGTAGATAGGTTGTTTTCAAGATTTGAACTTGTGACCACCCGGTCATAAGGAGTCAACTTTACCATTGCGCCATGACTCATCCCACAAAAAAAATGTATATTGGAATGGTTGATGGAAAATCTTTTTTTATGAAAAACAAAATCTTGTATATTCAACTAATGCCAACTGAGATCTTTAAATATGAATCTAGATACCACATTCATATCTATTTGGAAGGTGTATCCAATCATACAAGGTACTGATAGTGAATAAGATGTTTTTACATCGATTGTGTTTAATTTCATTATGCAGCAAAACTGTTGAGAATGATTACAAATTGTGAATGAAATTTTGTTTGATTCAGTAACCATGAGCGAATTACAAATTTGATTATGAATCATTAAAAACGATTAGAACTCGAATCACCTCATTTTCACTAACAAGTTCGCAATATCTCTACTTGCGCAATAAGTTAAACAAAAACAAGGTTTAGTCCAATTCCTTGGCTCAGAACCCTTTATTCATAACAAGGATCCTTAATTTCTTAAGTGATTGATTATCGGTCTAAGCTTTAAAGAACACCAATTTGTAATGAAGACGTGGTAAAATTCCTATATATTCCTATAGGAAATAAATATCATGAAGACCATATTTCTAGCTATCACTACTTATGTATTCATAAAATGGATTCGGTAGTGATTGTAATGAAAGTCATCACGAATAATAATCAATGTATAAAAACATAAAACATCAATATTATGAGAACAGAATCACATGAAGATTAAACGAGGGTCTTCTTTATCTAAATGTAGGGATTTGGCTAATCGTGATCTTAAACATAACAATGATAAACATTGATGACATTACACATGATAGAAGTTGAATCTTCAAACTTTTTTTGTAAAACTTGCTAGCTTGCCAAATTAATGTTATAGTTCTTTTGACAATGCCAAAATACCATAACAATATTGAATCTCACAAAAACATTTAAATACTATAAGAAATTTATGTCATCATCTGGCAAACCTATCGCTTCACTGGACGACTTTCTGCCTTAATGGCTAAAAAAAATGCTTGCCTAATGATCCTATCGCGTCGCCAGGCGACCAATCTATGTCATCAGGCAATCCACAGAAAGATGAGATATTGTAAAATTTCTGTCTTTGCTAGACGCGTATTGCATTTGTCAGACGATGGCAACTGATCACGCCTGCTTGCCATGCAATGGAAGTAGAAGCTTCATTTAGGATATTTCAAAGTCCTCGTCTGGCGAGCTTAACAAAGTGTATACTTCTCTGTTGTTTTGTGTTAATCCAAATGATCAACCTATTTAGCTAAACAATTGAAATAAACAAAACTCCAAGAATTATCTGGTTAGGAAGAATTTATCAAAACATAAAACGGTTAATTTAAGACTCACAAAACTATGAATACATCCTCTAAAAAGAAAATGCATATGTCACAAGTCCAATTAATCCAAATCGGCCTAACATGAATGTGTCAGAGCTTATAGAAGAAAATAGAAGGCAGTGGCGCATAAATTTTGTGGAGAGCAATTTTAATGAGAGGGATGCATCATGTATTTTAGTGATACCTCTTTTTGATGAAGATCAAGTGGATGAGCTGAGTTGGAAATTTACTCAAAACGGAAGTACCACTGTTTCATGGGACACTTGATAGATAACAGTGAGTATAGGGTAGAGAGAAATTGGAGGAAACTATGGGGATTGGGAATTCCCCAAAAAATGAAGGTGTTTTCGTGGAGATAGTTCAGAGATGGATTGCACCGAATGTGGGAGAGTTGAAATGCAATGTGGATGCGGCTATTGTTAATGATAAAAACTGTTTTAGTGCAGAAATGTGACATCCGAGATGAAAGAGGAAATTTTATTTGTGCTCAAACCGTGTGGAACGTTGGTAAACCGAGTCCTCGAGAGGTGGAAGCATGGGGTTTAAAGCAAGCTTTACTGTGGCTTTATGAATATGGGCTTCTCCAAAGCGTCAATTGAACTAGATTCCAAACTAGTCATGGATGGCATGGCGGGAAGACCTAGTCATAGAACAGAGGGGGGCAGTACTTTATTGGCTAGTTGGACAATCTTGTATTCTTTACCAAAATTTTGGAAAGGTTTTATTCGGAGACAAGCCAACAATGTTGCTCATCTTCTAGCTAGAGAGGCATTGTTTTATGCTAGTCGCCATGTTTTTGACTATATTCCTCTGTGTATTATTACTATTTTGATGAATAAAATGAGTTAAGTTTGTTGCTGTAAATAAAAACCTAAACCGGTAATACTAATAACAAATAAATAAGCAGATGACACTAAAAGATACTGAAAAACTTTTACTAATGAAGAGTTATCACACATCAATTAATCACAGGCAGCTTTGAGCACAAGACGAACAAGAGCACGCAAAATGGAATACAAAAGAGAGAAAAACAAGCTGTGCAGCAGCCCCCTGGGAAAAACTAACAAAACCCAGACAAGAAAAACAACAGCAGCCGCGCTAACACAGCAAAGACAATGGACATGTAACATAATTACTATAGACATGGCAGTTGCTTAAATAAAATAACTCTTAATTATTAGCATAATCATGTTACTTTTTCTTCTTCCCTTCTAAATCAATACACAACTAAAGTAAAGACAATGGATATGTAAGAACATAGTCATGCAGATGACACTAGGAATTCTTTTTTTTTTATCTCTTCTGGCCTCTGACTTTGCATAATACTAATTTAATTATAAGGATTACATTCATTTGAAAGATTTTGTCCGAACACAGCGTTGGTTTTGTGCCATCTGCCTAAGAGAAGTTTTCATATATTCACATTACTATAATAATGTATATAATAATGTTCATGATGCTGAAAATGGGACCGAAAGAGTTTTTTTTAGCTAATAAAATAAACAATATGTTCTTATTCCATTTCCAGCATTGCTTGATTGTTGAGATAGACACCCCCCAAAAGAGGTTTGAATTAGCATATTACAATGTGATATATGCTGAATCCAACTTGTTCATCATGGCATTACATTACCAGTGTCACCATCTACCAAATGATCAATGAGCATTTCCCTTATCCAAACAAATATCTGAAAGATCTTTCCTTTTCTCTCTCTTTCCTATCCAATTTAACTATAATTAATTTTGTTTTCTACTTTTCTATATTATATACAATGCAATCCACTTTCTTCACTAGCCACTATAAATAAGAGGTAACAAAATCTTAAATTTCACAAGACAAAACAAAAACAAAAGCCTTAGCAAAAAAATACTTATTATTTTCAAGCTTCATATTTTTTTATATTAGTAATGGATAGAGTAAAGGATTTGGCATCAAAGAAAGCTGCAGTTATATTTACAAAGAGTTCATGTTACATGTGTCATAGCATCAAGCAACTATTCTATGAACTTGGAGCAAGTCCTGCAGTATATGAACTAGACAATGATTCATATGGTAGAGAAATGGAATGGGCTTTGAAGGGTAATTTTGGATGTAACCCTTCAGTTCCAGCAGTCTTCATAGGTGGAAAATTTGTAGGATCCTCAAAAGATGTGATATCTCTTCATGTTGATGGATCACTCAAACAAATGCTTATGGATGCAAAGGCCATTTGGTTTTAGTTATAGTTTCATTCAGAACTCTTTATAGCTTTATACCAAAAGTGGTATGAAGGAAGGAGTTCTGATAATATTTTGCAGACAAATGTTTAACCAGGACACATTTGGTTTTTTCTTGAGTGTGATTCTGTATAATTTCAGTTAATATGAAGTCTGTATAAAATGTAGTCTTGTTTTTTGCATTTTCTAAAAGGCTAATTAGCTAATTATGTGTCTGCTAAGATCATAAAATTTGATCATAAGGGCGGTCGAGTGCACGAGGTATCAGGTGGGCTTAGAGGAGTGAGGAGGTTAGACGTATGTGGTATTAGTGTACTACTCCTACATGCAGAGATGTTGTTTTCAAGATTTGAACTCTTCGTGACCAGTCGGTCACAAGGAAGCAATTTTATCATTGCACCAAATTTTATCCCATAAAAAATGTATAACAGGATGGTTGATACTTTGATGGAAAACAAAATCTTTTTTTTTTTTTTATGGAAAACAAAATCTGTATATGGAACTGATGGAAAAGTATAAAATCTTGATATTCCGATCTAGATTCTATGTCATAGAAAAAGCACGTCATTACATGCGGTAAATGATCTTGACTGTTAATTTGAAATCAAACGGCTATGATTACACAATAACATAATCAGCTTTAAATGATCATGACCATTAATTTGAAATCAGACGGTTGAAATTAGAAACAGTGTAGCACGCTTATTGCACCAGATTCATTTCCGTATATGCAAGGCCTTAAACTGACCTAACTAAACAATTTTTCTTTTAACATAACTTATGCTAGCTAATAATAACTATAGAAGTAACAAAAAAACAGTAGTATGCTCCGAGGAGTATTTGTTAATGTAACTATAGAATTTCTGGGATTCACATTTAATATAGAAACCATGAAAGAAATAAAAAAACATTGCTTAGGTTACACTTCATCCAATTTAACCATGAAACGCTGTTACAAATTTAAGAATGTATATAATAAATAGTCATCAAATCACTCTATTGTAGGTAAATTTTCTTCACAATAAAGTTTGCAGGTTATTGCTTTAAAGAAGTAAGGTGGTTTTCCATGGAAATGAAACTCATTGGCTTAGTAAAAAGGAATTAATTCTCCCCTTGTTGCTGGAAGCCAACTAACATTAATATTCCAAGTGTTTAGAGGACAACCATATATATATATATATATATATATATATATATATATATATATATATATATATATATGTGTTGATTCCCAACCGCACAAATGGGGACCTGGTGCCAGGGAATAGGGATATCATAACAATAATATCAAGTAGGAGAATCACTTTGATGTAGAGATATATTCAGATTTTGTTGTGTGGGACGTGCATGGCACCTATTAATACAGGACAAAAAGGTGATGCTGACACATATTATGTCTCTTTTATTATTCCTTCACATCCACAGGGTAAAGATTGTGTCACACACCCTCAATAGTGAGTGTGTGAGCAATGTTTTAGATTGATGTCGCAGTTGTATCTCAATTCTTCATAATTGTTGCAGTCAAATATAGTTGATGCGGTGATATATACTTGTGTGTTTAGTTCTAGGGTGATAAAAAATAATTTTGAATAAATTTATTTTATAAAGTTGATTTTAATTAAAAATGAGTTGAATGTGAACAATTTTATCATGCCATTGATAAAATAATATTGATCATGATTCTCTAAAATTTTGACATGAATTTCTTTAATATTATTATAAAATACAAATTGGTTGTGTATCCATAATATGGAATATAATACAATATTTTCCTAAAATATTTGACTTACAGAAGCACTGGTCTATCATGTTGCAGACCAGACCCGATCTTAGACGAGTGCAAACAGTTCAACCAAGTCGGGTCTCTAAAATGTATGGGCCTAAAAAAAATATAGCCTAATACCCACATCCCATTCAAATAAAATAAAAACATATGTTCCTTCTTTTTTCATTATTCAGTACGCGTTTGGGTTTTTTCTTCTCACTCAACACTTTTCTTTCGCTTAATATTTTTTATTTCGTTTCATGTTTAGAAGTTCTTTTGATTCTGATTTTTTAATGAAACTTAGCTACTCGAATTTTGTTACACGTAGCTTAATGCTTATTAGTAATTTACTTTTTAAAACTTCAGTGTATAATTGCTAATTTTGTTGAATGTTGCAAATATATGGTTCTAGTATACGTTGAATGTTGAATGTTAAAAAATATAATTGTTAATTTTGTTATATGTTGGACGTTGAATATTGACAAGTTTTGATATATGTTGTTAACATATGCCTCCTAAATTTCAGGTTGTACATTTTGTTTTTTTTTTCCTCCGGTCTTCATCTATGCCTCCTAAATTTCCTCTTAGGATTAAAAAGTTAAAAAAAAAAAAGTGTGTTTTTATTTTACTGAAGACCTATTTTACTATGAGAGTCGAGCCTCCTATTTAATCGGACATGCATATATTGATTATAAATAGCCAACCTTAATCAAACCAAAACTAAAATGTATTTTTGCATGTAAGTACCTACACCATAAACACGACTATATGAAGTTAGATGTTGCATTGTTTAAGTGATTCTACCCCACTTCTTCTCAAAAGGCAATGGTTTTCTTTTCACTCTAATCGTGTATTCCATAAGTTCTGCATATAAGTAGAAAGAATCAAACAAGTTCAGTGGATGCAACAAACAGAATCTTGTTACCACCGAAAGAAATATCAGATTCTCAGTCTCAGTCTTTCTGCATAACGGCTCAAAGTGGTTGATCACGAGAATCAGGTATTAATTGACCACCTTCAAAGTTAAGAAAATTACATTAACTTAATAAGTTACTGTTTTCATTTGTTTATGTCGATCAATCACAGCAAAATGTTCTACACAAATAGTTATGGTCTCACACCTAGTCTAAGTCTACAATAGTTGAAGCATATGCCTGGAAATATGTCTCCCAACTTGCTATATCGAATAAAATCATACACTTATTGAGTATCGTAAAAGCACAACCTCTTTTCAATGTTCTTCCTAAGTTGGTTCCTATAAATACTCTCATTTACCATCATTTCAAAATAACCTCAACCATCATATATAATTTTCTATCTCAATTAAACTTCCAAACCCAATACAACCATCAGATCGAATTCAGTTTCGATTCGATCTGGTGGTTTGGGCGGTCTAAATAAATCTAAGGTAATAATCTAAACAAATATTATCTCAAACTTAGACATTCTCTTTATTTATTTTTTCTATTTTATTAATTTATTTACTTTTTGTTTCTAGAAGAACAACTACAAGAACTAGAACTTTTAACAGTATCATCATCAAGATGGACAAAGTGATGAGGTTGGCATCTGAAAAAGGTGTGGTGATTTTCACAAAGAGTTCATGTTGTCTATGCTATGCAGTTAACATTCTGTTTCAAGAACTTGGGATTAGGCCTGTGGTTCATGAAATTGATCAAGACCCTGAAGGAAGGGAAATGGAGAAAGCTTTGTTGAGGTTAGGTTGTACTGCACCTGTTCCTGCTGTGTTCATTGGAGGGCAACTGAGGGGGTCCACCAATGAAATTATGTCCCTTCACCTAAGTGGCTCACTCACTCAATTGATCAAGCCATACCAATCTCGTTCTAATTGAATCATGATACCTTGTTGCTGGAAGAATAAACTGGCTTGTCATTTAGTACATTACTAGTAGTAACTTTAGTATTGTTAGTTTATTTATGTAGTGTTTTATGTATCAAGTGCTTTCTAGTATTTAAATAGCTATAATGTAATCACATAATTATTCTTAATGAAGTTTGATTTATATATGACTGTATCAGTGCCCCAGCAATTTGATTATTTATTTCCAGTCTATACTGATTCATGAGAAATACTTGCTTGTGAAAAAAAAACCAAATTTAAAAAATTTAGGCACACTAATGTTTTTTTTAAAAAGAAAATGGTTTAATAATGTTGAATGATGAGATTAATTTATTTAACTTTTAATTTCTTTCATCGTCGTGTGTGTCTAAATAATTTTATTTTTATTTGTGTTTATGCAAGACTATCTTTTGATTAGTATAGCTGTTTTCATATTGCTAGCTAATAAGGGTTGTAAAAATATGTTCCGCGCTGCAATCTGGTTTGTAAAATCAAGGTTTTTGATATTTCTGTGACTGCAATATGACGATGGTTATGACTGTATTAGTCTCGTTTGACTTTGATTTTCTGCCTTATCAAGGAATATGATGTGATTATGGTCGCAAATTCTTATCCCCTAACAAATTAACAACTAACATTTACGTATAAAAAATACCGGACACTAGTGTAGTGAAGGGCATATCCTGAAAGTGTATTCTTTCATGCATCCACCTCCTTCAAATCATTCTGCATCTTGTAAAGAAATATTCTCTGAAAGCATGTAAGCTGCTTCACAATCCACTAAAAAACTAAGGGTTTGTGAAGATATTTTCTATATTCATTTCCTAAAATTTGTGTTAGTTTAATTTGAAGTGAACATTTGTCCTGCATTATCCGAAACAGTGAAAGTGTCACAAGCATTTTCTCAATTTCCTGAAATGTCTAACCAACATTTTATCTTGTCTCCATGGGACTCATAAGTGTTTCGTCTTCTAACAAGTTAAAATAAATGCATATTCTAAAAAATGTTAACAAAAAATGTTTTTACAAAATAAACGAAACTAAGAGGTTGCAAAACCATTATTCTCAATCTGCATATGCATTATATGAGTGAAAATCAGTTTCCCAGTCATATTATTTAGTATCTTTTCATATTAATCTCATATTAAAGAGGGGTGGCTTCTCTATGGACCCAAATGCTGTAAAATAGAAAACCATTTTAAACTCTGTCTTAGGTTTTTATATTAGCCCAACATCTTAAAATTCAGGTGGACCTAAGTACCTAACATAAATGTCTCTCATTTATAAATATATTTTGAGGTTATATCTCTTCAGATGATGTATGAGACTCTGACCACTTTGCAAAATGTTTAAGAGAAAGAAAGATATTGTGCTGGCATCAAATTTTTCATCTGTTGGCGTTGCCACATGTTTAAAAGTTGAGGGGAAATTCTCTTCTTTTATGGTTTAATGGATTCTTCACCTTTATCCCTGATAAAGGAAGGTATTACATTCCTTACCTTTTCTTATCTTGAGATTATTATTATTCTTTTCTTTTTTCCTCCACAAGCAACAACCAATAGTCTCCCACAAGTGTGTGTTTCCACCTCTTATAACACGATCCAACACAAAATCCACTCCCGCTTCTCCACCAAGTCGAATCAGAGCTCTAATACCACTTGGTGGAAAGTTTGGGTTTGGAAAAAAAAAATGACTAATGTTCCAAGACCACGGGAGATACGTCACATCTTTATTCAAAACCTTAAGATATTATGCAAATGAGTCGGATATATCAACATTTTAGTCATTTATAAATGATGCGAGACTTAATTACTCACAGATTTAATCACTTACACTTCAAACACAACAAATTACACGAAAGCATACCTTGGCTTAGCAAAACTTGAACTAGGTTCATCCAAGGAGGTAGCTGTGAAATTAATCCAACAATTATTGTCATAAGTAGGTAGCTTGAGTTGGTGAAACTAGAGAAATTGAAGGAATTTTAAATTGTTGTTTTTTATATACTGGTCTTAGCCCCCCATTTTAAATGCGGGTTTAGAGATCAAAATCAGAAAATAAGTTATTTAAATAGACAAAGAAAAAAAAAATTAGACCGGATTAGACAAAAAAATAAAAATATACATAAAGCAATTTAAATAAAAGGTAAAAAAAATTAATTAAATAAATGATTTTCACATATTTTTAATCTTATTTCGTTTATTTTCGTGATTTCGTCGTTTTTGCACGACTCAATTTATTTTGATTTCCTTTGCACAACTCTGTTTCTTTTTTAAGTTATTAGTTTTCAACAAGTGTAGATTCAATCAATAACTTTAGTATAAATTTATCTTTTTTGTTTTTAACGACTTTGAATTTTTATTACATCGATGTACTCTATCAAATTGAATAAACGAATATCGTTTATTTTTGTCAAATAATAATAATAATAATAAAAGGTAAAATTGAAATAAAAGAAGGAAAAAAAATTAAATCCCCTTCATGAAGAGCTAACTTGTCGATAGGCACCGTATCTATGCACTTTGCTCGAATGAAAATCTAAGTCGACTCATGATGAAAATATTTTGAAGTCTATGGGCAAAATTCTATCATTTGATATTTTTATTTTTATTTTAACTACTCATTTCTAATTTAAAATTGACTAATGTTTAGTTTAAATTTGATTTGTTTAGATTGATTTAAGGATTCGTATTGATTTTTTTTAAGGAGATTCAATTTGATTTTTAAAATTTAAATTAGGTTTTGAATTTTGATTCAATATGATTTGATTCGAAATTAAAATTAGGATTAAATTGAATTATTTGTTAAGGTGAAATATGATAACATTGTATGTAAAATAATTTAAACAAAGGGAAGATGTAATACCGTAAAACTGTAATACAAACTTTTCATTCACAAATTGACAAAAAAAGAAATAAGCTCAGATAGATTACACGATAATTTAAAATGGTCCACAAGACTTAATTCTATATTAAGCTCGGATAGATTACACGATACTTAATTCATGTCTACTTTTGTATATAAGTGATATTAGTGAATACATTTGTTCGTCACTCAATTAAGACTAATCAATCAATTTTCTCTCTAAATTAATCGAAATAGCTAGAACTTCCTTCAATGCAGTGAAGATCTATCAAATTGATCTCTTTATCAAGTTTCGCCATTAGGAGCGTTGACATGTGAGATTGGTTATTGAGTTGTACTTTCCACTTATATTCCATGTATGCAAGGACTAGATTGGTAGAAAACAATTTTAGGTGAGAAAATATTCCACTTTTCCCTTTTAACCATTTCACCCTTTTCAATTACCGGATGTTTAACAAAAAATCTATTAAGTTGATCTGAATTAGTTAAAAGGGGAAAAGAGGGAAATTGAGACATTTGAAATTGAAAGACCTATTGAAGTGCTGAAGAAAGACTTATTTAAGTGAGAAAATGTGAGTGTTGAACAAATATGGAGAATAAAGATAAAAATATGGAGATATCTAAAATGAAAAGACTTGTTGAGATTGATTTATTGAATGTTGAGAAAATATATGTTATAGACTCATCGATTGCAAATGTTTAAGATACACATCTCAATTCTTACAACGAAAGAACACATCGAAGCAAATGTTCAAACTAGTGAAGGTGTTGAAGTTATTGAAGATGTCCAAGATACTCAAGAAACCAATGCAACTCAAGATATTGAAGCTTGAGTCACCCACGCAACGCAACCAACATAGGATGCTAAGACTAATGTCAATCAAATATGCAAGTCAAGAAAAGGGAAATATAAGTAATTGTCCAACCAAAGAGAAAAAGACTAGTAAGAAGGGCCAAAAGTAGTAGAGTTTGTATTACAATTAGTTCATCACTCCTTTCACAAACCAACTCCAACATTGGATTCCTTATTGCACAAGATCTTTTTATGACAACTGTAAATTCAGGGGCGTAGCCCTTCATGAACAAGGGGTAGCCTTGGCTACCCCAAAAAATATACTATTCTTCAATTGATTGGTATATAGTTATATGCGGCAACCTCAAATAATAAATATTGAGCTACCTCAAATAAATTTAATTGTAAAAAATTTACATAAATAAGAAAGTAAAAATATTAATACATGATTGATAAATTTATTTATATTGTTTTGATACTTCCGATCTCGATAACAGTTATAGAGAAAACTTTTCAACAGTACAAATTATTAAGACAATAGTCATAAACAAATTAAATGGACAGTAGTTTCTTGCAAATAACCTATTTGCTTACGTTGGAAAATACTTATTAATCTATTTAGTAAATGGTCAATTATGGATAAATTTGGCTTCTTAAAATGCATTTTACACAACTTTTCTAAATAACTATTGTCAATTTTTATCCTTTACATTTCATATAAGTAAAAATTATTGTGATTTTTTTTTCATGTATTGGTTAATTTTTGGATTAAATTTGTTTTTAGTCTATGCAACACTTGCGGTTTTTAAGTTAAGTTTCTATGATTTTGTTTGATTTTAGTCCTTAATTTTTTGTTATAGATTAAATGCAAGACTAAAAACACTTTGTTTTTTGTTGTAAATTTTTAAAAAATCAAGACAAAATTTACATACATTTTTTTTTAAGGAATTATAGTCTATGAGACTAAAAACATATTTTATTCTTAAAATTATATATTGGTTTTAAAAATATTTTGATGTTGCTTTATAGTTGGCCCCTGCGTAATTTTTTTCTAGCTTCGCCGCTATGTAAATCCAACTCTATTTGGTTGTCGATATACCCAACCGAGCAATTCATCTTTATTTTTCCATGTATCTTGGCTCGAAAAGAATTGAGTTGTGTCCACTTCGTTGACACAAAGTTTGGACACACCGAAATTCACATGTAAAGCTTCAACATTCACAAAAGCTTCAGCTTTCACGGAAGCTTTAAGATTAGACGGTTTGATCTCGACAAAATAATTGACAAACCTAGATTTTGTCTCAATCGGATCATCATCCGCATTCTCAACCATAACTATAAATAAACAACGTATAATTGCAAATACATTTAATTAACATCTATCTAATATAAAGTAAAAAAATAAAAAATATATAGGCAGTGGTACTACCAAATTTTCAAAGTGTGAAAAATTTAAGTCTCCAACGGTAACTAGCGATGCACTGCATATTAGAGAAAATGGTTGAAAAATCAATCAATATAAACAAGTTAAAAGATGCATCATATGTTTGTTGACGACAAATTTGTGTAGAAATTATTTGAAACCAAGATTTGAGAGAAAAATTAATTTTGGAAAGATTTTTTAAGTATGGTGATGTAAGTTGATGGATGAATAGGTTGTAGTGTGTTCTTATACAAGCAACACCTTCCCACGCAAAGAATAATAACGCAGGTAACTATGCAACACACATTGACGTGGCAGAATCCAAGTGGCTTGCAAGCATTGGGTTTATAGAGAATAAAATCACTCTCCGTTTCGTCTCTACTCGTGACTTTTCTTACCCAGTAACCGCTATCTATCTCTCTACTAGTACAGTTTAGTGTTAGATCTTTCTCTCTCTGTTCAGATAGAGAAGAAAACAAAACGCAGTGAAGAAGAAAACGTACACACGTCACACTCAGATCTCTCCTTCTTTAATACAACAACACTTTCACTTCCATTAATGGCTTCTTGACCAGGTATCAACTCTTTCTCATCTTTTTCACTTCTTTGCTCAATTTCACTTTTACACAACCTTTTCTTGCTAAATTGCAATTCAACTCATGTTCTTGTTTATTTGTTTACATTCTTTGATTTCCGTTCCAATCTAGGGTTTAGTTTCTACTAAATATCGTAGAATCTTAAAACGCAGATTCAAATATTTACTAATTCGATAGCTTATATATTAATCAGTTCTGATTTCGTTTTTTTTTTTACAGTTTTGCTAGTTTATTGAGAGTCAACTTTGATTTGAACTCTGTTTGATATGTTTCTATATTTTGATTTTTTTCATGTTGAAAATTCTTTATCATGATGCAGTGACATCTTTAGTAACGAAGTAATTGGATCATATGAGGTGTTCATTTGGTTGGATTGCTTCACCACCTATCATCAATTCAGATGTTCAATTTTTCCAAGCTTCTTCTAATAACCAAATTTCCCTCAGAGTCACACAGGTTAGTGTTGTGCATTTCACTCTTCTGTTATATGCCATAAGGTGATTATGCTGATGTCGATTTCTTTGATAATTGAATTGCGAGTACATGGATTGGAGTTGATGGAATGGGAATTCTTTTGCAGGTGAGCAAGGTGAAACCGTATCGTTTGATCCAAGGAAGTACCGTTTTGCAGCTCTGCAAGCTTATCAGAAGTAGACTTAGATTATCATGGCAGAAGGAGAGGAGCGTATTGAACTTAAATTCCGCATATACGATGGAACCGATATAGCACACGATACTTATCCAGCATCTACTACAACTGTGGGTGCTCTTAAGCAAAAGCTAATTACTGAGTGGCCTCAAGGTTAGTCATCTTGGTGGGGCGTGTTTGTGCATTTTTTGATGTAAACTATTGTTTTAATTCTCTGTTGATGCCTTTTACAACAATCTGGTGATCTTATAGTCTGTAACATTATAATAGTTCACCAAAGATTTAAATTAATATCAAAATGATCAAAATTGATGTTGTCACATTTTATTTTTACTCACAAAATTGATGTCGCATGAAATATGGATTTGATGTTAAATTTTTTTGGAGGACTAAGTAAATGTTAAGTGTGTCCTTTGAACACCAAAACACTAGTTCAGTTTTTTGCCAACATTAGTTTTATATTAGTAGATGTTTGATAATTATTTTTCTTCTTTTTACTTAATCATTGTTTTTACTTTGACGGATTCCTATATATTGAATCATTGTTGTAAGATACTATATTCTTGGCGACCGACTTTCATATGTATCCAGCTATTTTTTTGCTGCATAGTTGAGGACAATAACAACAATTGTGCCTTGCCCTATTAATTCCATGAAGCATCAATTAAAAGTTTGCATTCTTTTCTCATTACATATATGAATCCTTTTAGTTACAGAAATGCACGCTGTTCTTCTGTAGCTCTACTTGTGAGTCGAGTATTCCCATCTTACTTGTTCAGCCAGAAAGTAAAATATACTCGCATCATCAATATTGCAGATAAATGACTCATTTTTTGTTATTGATTAATAAAAATACATAGTTTTTCATTTTCTCCTGTCTACCACATGTTTGCCTTACAATTTAGTGCAATCTTTCGTTTACAGGCAAAACAGTTACACCAAAGTCAGTTAATGATATAAAGCTTATACATGCCGGTAAAGTTTTGGGAAACAGCGAAACACTTGCTGAGTCCAGAATAACTATCGGTGACATCCCTGGTGCTATTACCATGCATGTTGTAGTACAGCCTCCTGTAGCTAAAAAGAAGACAGGTTTGTTCAAAAAATTTATCTGCCCTTTTGCTAAAGCAGTATGGCTACGAGTACTTGTGTCCCGGTACAGGAATTGCATATTAGTATATAATAATTTGGAAATCTAATTTTAAGTGATTGGAATCGTGTGATAAATACATTTTCACTTCAATTCTGAAATTTTCAACAAAACTCTGTAAAATTTATCAAGTAAGCAAAACTCCGAAAAGATGGCACAAGATTTGAAGGAATGACGTTACGATTTGTTTTATTTAGAAACAGACCAATCAACTAATTAGTTATTAGAGGCAGATGAAGTATATGATTTAATAATCATCTATTATATTTATTAATTATATTATATAAAAGTATATATTATCATTTTGGCCAAATTACACCAGAGGTCCTTTAAGTTTCACGTTTGTAACGAATTGGTCCTTTAAGTTATTTTTGTAACATATCAGTCCTTTAAGTTGACAAATTGTTTCGACATAGCCTTCCATCAAAGAAACGTTAAAACTGATTCTGCGATTTTCCTACGTTTGCATCAATCTATAATGATTTCCTAATCTGCGATATCAAACTATAATAATCTTTCATCAATCTGCGATTTTTAGCATCCAAATCTTAGTGGCTTTTAGAGGTTAGAGTTCTTTTTTTGTTTTTTGGAATCGGCATATATAAATATCAAGGCCACGCACCAGAAGTGCAAAGAGGCAAGCTGTTACAAAGAAAAAGACCCCTGCATACTGTCACAATACCAACAGCTGCAAGAGGCCAGTGCAGAAAAAAGCACAGCAAAAGGAATGGGCAAACAGAGCCAAAAAACTATACACAGACCCATCCTAAAACCGAACCACCAAATGAAAGCCTGCACCAACAGCTGAGGGACCGAAGCAACACAAATCCCATTAGCAGATCCAAAAAACAGCACTTACATAGAGTTCTTTTGATACTTCACTTCATGACAATTTCACGTGGTTTATGCCTTCCAAGTTTGGTTTATGACAATTTAACAGCTCATGAAATGTATGCAAGTCATCAGTTTTTAACGTTTCTTTGACGGAAGGCTATGTCGAAACAATTTGTCAACTTAAATGACTGATATGTTACAAAAATAACTTAAAGGACCAGTTCGTTACAAACGTGAAACTTAAAGGACCCCTGGTGTAATTTGGCCTATCATTTTTTATCGGAAAATTTTATATAAGTTTTGTCGGATCACCTCATTGCAATGCTTGATCAATATATACCCAAGGTATTTGACAGCAAAGTTTTAGGAGGGGATATATGTTGCTGTGGATGCTCTGTGTACCAAGAAGTACTTGTTGTACTGACTATATTACAATTTTCAACTAACATATAATGTATGGGTATTCAAATTTGCGCAGTTATCATTTAATTTCATTTATAGGTCATATACAGTGTGTAGTTTATCTCTTACCCCCTTGTCAATTTTTGTCAATCTGTTTCCATATCTCACTTCACAACCTGTAGTGTTTCCTGGACATGATGGAGAAGTAAAGGATGTATATATAAACATTTTATTATATCTATCTAGTCAGTAGTTTTTTTCATTTAACTTACTTTCATAGTTAGCTGTTCACCACCTTTCAAGTGCACAGACATACAACACCTGTCAAGTGCAAAGACTATTTTTATAAACAAATAACTTTCGCTAAAACAGGCTAAAGCTTAGAAGACATAACAGTAACAGTAAATCTGTAAAAATATGCTTACTAAAATAATATAATTCTACTAGAAGATCGAAGAGCTCTCTGTATGTTGATTAATTTTCGACTTGCATTACTGTAAATATATCCATTTTAGTGATTTATGTTTAGTTGCCTTTGAGACGTATTTTTAATGTTTGACAAACGTAAGTGATATATTGCTATATTTTTCATGTGCTTCCTTGGCTACTTCGCAGAGAAGGAGAACAAGCAAAAGACAAATTCATGTGCATGCTCATGCACTATCCTATAGATTAGAAAGCATACCTTGTGGCTGCCCTTGAAGATAAGGTTGCAATTTTCCTATTTTCAACTCTGGAGGATGATGGGTAGGCGTTGCGCTGTCCAATAGTATTGCATAAAGACAAGTCTGGCTTTGTGAAATCATTGTTGCTTGCTTCTATTAATGTCAATATTCGTTTCTAGTTTGTCTTCGGAGTGAAATCAGATGTCAACATTGTAATATCTGACCTCAACAAGTTCAATAAGGGTGTTGCAGGCCACAAACCGTGAGTTGCTATATAATTCCAGCTCATGCGGCCCCCAGCATTCGATGAATGCATATTTGGTTTGGAAGTATATATTTTTAGGGGGGAAAATTCCCCCTTCTATATGTATGATTTTGCTGGTGGCATTAAATGTATCACGTCAATGTTTAATGACACCGAGCATATCATATCAAAACGGTGGACAAATATGTACAAGGATACCATGGGGGCCTGGTTCAAACACTAATGAAGTTACATGAGAAGAGGGTGAATTGATAAAAATCGCTATCCATGAAGGAGCAACTTGCGGATTTTCATCCAAAACAAATTCTATCACGGAAAACTCATTTAACGGTGTCTTCTCTACATATTTGTAAGGTTAATACATTACCATTTGAAATGCTAATGCGAATGCCGTTAAAGTTTAGACCGACGTGTATTTGAGTTTTTATTTGAAAATTATTATAGTATTTTACTAATAGTCAAATTAAATTTAGTTTAATTAATTGGGAAATTGTCCTCAATTAGAAACTAAATGGACCCAAACTACTATAACAAATTCAGGGTCATTTAGCCTAAGAGTGTAGCTGTTTTCATATTCTTTGTTTGCTATAAACACATGAAAATGACTAAAAAATCCAGCGGTAGTTAACTACCGTCAGTTTTTTAGTTATAAGCCAGCGGTGTTTTTCGTCATTTCCATATGTTTCTAGGAAATAATGGATGTGAGAAAAGCAATACTATTAGCTTAATTGGGCTAGCTTAGTTGATAAAGACCTTGTTAGTTGTATAATCCTGCATCAAAAAGCATAGTTTTAAAACTCGGCTCGGACATTGACTCGGCAGGGGTACTGAGTCACTGGGTCAATGGTTGAACCATTGGGTCATTGGTCGAAACGCATGACTAAACCAGATCAACTCGGATGACTCGGTTAGATAACTCGGTCTTAAGATTAAATTTATATAACTATTTAACCGATTTAAATCGGTGACTTCATCATTTTTAAAACGAAAAAAATGATACACGTAAAATAAAAATAAATATCAAACAATAATAATTTTATAGGTTAATTGCTCAAATTCAAAACATAGTTACAACTCAAAAAATTTGAGTTATGACCGAGTGATTGTGAGTAAAGACTTGGTGGTGTTTGTTATTATAGTGGAATATTTTTTTTGATATAAAAAAATAAAATAAAATAACTTTTTTTAATCAAAATAAATGAACAACTTGAAGCATACATATAGTCAAAAAAAAATTAAAACATACATGATGAGTGTACCAGCTTCAATTCTTCCAAAATAAAATACTAGCTTTAAAAAAAAGAAATACCGTAAAAAAAAAAGGCTGGTGGAATATATAGTGGCTTCTAAATTTGAATATATTAAATATAATAAATAAAAAGTAGAATTTACCACAAAATTGCAAGTGGCGCAGTGGTTAATGCCTAAAAGTTATCATAAGGCTTTGTCAAAAAAAAAAAAAAAAATTATCATAAGGCATGCAGTTTTTCAATAGGATCTTCATAAAGACCTGTTTAAAAATTAAGCCGAAATATGGTATGAAACTGGATTGTAATTTTTTCAG
This sequence comes from Medicago lupulina, assembly GCA_958299785.1. Taxonomy (NCBI): domain Eukaryota; kingdom Viridiplantae; phylum Streptophyta; class Magnoliopsida; order Fabales; family Fabaceae; genus Medicago; species Medicago lupulina. The sequence goes on from OY283140.1 coordinate 4,619,198, forward strand.
AGGAGTGGTTTGTATTTTTTTTCAGTGCATCTTGACTTAAAAACTTCACAAAATCAGAAGTCAAATATCAATAGAGGTTCGTTCAAAAAAAAATTCTTTCGATTTTTGTAATTTTTTTCTTCTTTCCGAAAGGCCATTTGGAATGAAACAATCAACAGAAATCGTTTAATTGTCTTGTCACAAAAAATTGGGGAGTATTATATGATTCTTTTGAGACTGAATCATGGCATGTTGAAAAAAAGTGAGGGATCAAGTTTTTAGACACACTAATTCAGCATACTAGATTAGGGGTTTCGATTTTTTTTTTTTTGGTTACAAGATTAGGGGTTTCGATTTAACATAACACTAATACTCAATTTTTTTCCTAAATTATAATCTCCTTTGATTTGTTTTTTGAAGTGCAGCCCGTTCTCTATGTTATAGGTGAAAAGAGTCGCGGTGTTTTGTTTGTCACGTTTTCTCCACAAAAATCACATTAAAATTCCTGAAAGCCTTTTTTTCCGGAAAAAAATGTGAAAATGATCCAGATCCCGTAAAGGAAAAAAACCCTTTCACTTTTCTTTTTATTCTGAAAATATTTTCACCTAAAATAATATTTTATTCCTCTTCAATATTGGTGATTCACTTCACCAGGTTGTTGGTTGCAACTTGTAATAGTGAAGTGGGGTCTAGACTTTGTTTCCAGTAAGTTCGGCTAAAAAGTCCTTTTGGCTTTTTGTCTAATATATGGCCCACAAGATTAAATATCCGTTGTCCGCGTAAGAAAACGAAATATCTGCGTTTGACTCTTTGACTATTTGTCCTCTAAATTTTAATAATCCCTTTTCCCCAAATCCCAGTTAACTTCAATCACGCTTTGTAGTTTTGTATTTGGCTGATGCTAATATCATACTACTCCCCAATAATCAACAAAAAAATAAAAATGAAAGGATCAATTTGCTTTAAAGAAATCCATAAAGTGCTCAAGGAGATTTACAGTGAAGTTGTTTTAATTGGTTGGAAGCTTCTTTTAAAAGGGTAAGTTAAACTAAATATAGACAAATATTGTGTGTGCATGGCTAAGCTTAGTGAGTATTCGAAGCTTAGTGTGATAATCTCTCCTCACAACTAACCACTGATTAACATTTTCAAAGTCATGGAAGATCATAGTAAACGTGAAATCTCTCACTCAGATATTAACACATGTACATTTATAAAATGAATTCAAACTCAAATCAGCTAGATTTTATCATAAGAGTTTCTAGATTTTATCAACAAGATTTGACATGAATAGCAGTTATTTAGGTCATTTAATAGGTTAACACGTAGGTTAACATCTGTTGTTACAACTTAGAAGCAGATAAATAATGTTTTCAAAATTAATAAATTCTTTGTTTTTAAGGAAAAACTAATTAATTCTTCTTTACTCTTTTAAAAAGTACATAAAAATATATTTAAGCTTATTTCAGTAGTTTCTATAAGTTAATATTTTCATTATAATTTATAAATAATAAATGTTGTAATTCTTTTGACACATCAATGTTGTGCATGAATTTCTCATATAAAGTAATATTGATTTTTTTTACTATTTTTGCATTGTTATTTATAACTTTTATTTGTGCAAAATATTCATCAATTTTATCGACGAGCAATCTTCTTGTGAAATTTTTAGTGACATCTTTTCTCCTAACTATATTTTGTCCATTCACAAGACTCAGACTCAAATTCAATATGTTGTTTAAAGAATCTAATTTTACTTTCACTCGTATTAATATTGATATTTTCTACATTATTACTTAATAAAATCGAATTTCACAAAAAAACAAGGACAAAATATGAAATTACTTAAAAGTCAAAGCATTTCCCAATGACAACAAAAATGTCAATTCCATTATCCTCCCTACAACAACTTGTGCTTGCTCTCCAAGAAATGAGTCACATGCCAAATCCTCTTTTGCTACTCTCTTCAAACCATATCCTAACTCCACCTAACCTTTTCTCCTCACATTTTCTCTCATCTCTCTCTCTCTCTCTCTTAAACCACACCATGGGTGGTTCTCCTAGAAACCCTAACCCTAACCCTTCACACAAACTATTTCGACCTTGTGATTATTGCGGCAATTCAAACGCAGTTATATACTGCAGAGCAGATTCAGCCAAACTCTGTTTCTCTTGTGATCGTGAAGTTCACTCTACAAATCAACTCTTTTCAAAGCACACACGCTCCTTAATCTGTGATTCATGCGATGATTCACCTGCTACAATACTCTGTTCTACAGAATCCTCTGTTTTCTGTCAAAACTGTGACTGGGAAAATCACAACCTTTCATTGTCTTCACCTCATGAACGAAGGCCTCTTGAGGGTTTTACAGGGTGCCCTTCAGTTACTGAGCTTTTGTCGATTCTGGGGTTGCAGGATATTGGAAAAAAATCTTTGCTTTTGCCTCAGGAAAGTGTAGGAGATGGGTTTGTGGGGTATGAGATTGAAGGGCTTTCTGATATGTTTGTTTGGGATGCTCCTTCTTTTGTTAGTCTTGATGATCTTATTTCTTCTTCTCCTTCTTCTCATAATTATCGTGCTATGGAGGTTCCTCCTTTGCCCAAGGTATATAATTCATAATCTCTGTGATTTGTGTTCATTTTTATTCTGCCCTTTATTTGGATGCCAATATATTTAAATTATGTAATAGAAATTCATTTTGTCTTTTGTCTTTTTAGGATAAGTAATTAGTTTATTATTATTTCTTTGTTCAGATCTTGATTATAAACTAGGCATGATGGGATTAGTGCTAAATTGAGAAAGTGAAAATATGATTAGTTTCTTGGATTTTGGATTGTTTGGAGGTAAATGTAAAAGAACATAGTGAAATGATGTGTATATTTTCTTGTTTTAATTATCTGGTTCTTAAGGGAAACAACCTTGGTAATTTGGAGTTCGGCTTTAAGTAAGTAATGTCTGGTCAAGGGATATTTCCGTTCATGGGTTGAACTCGGGTGATTCTGATCGATTTGATCTTTACTAGAAACTCTTTAACCACTTGAGTTGAACATATTGAAATTATGTGTTTATTGCTCTAATTTTAACATGTTCTGGTATTGTTGTTATTGAAACAGAATCGTAAGGCTGCTTGTGGCAGACACAGAGAAGAGATTTTAAATCAGCTTCGTGAGATGACAAAGTCTGAGCCCTATGATCCTGAAGAGTATATACCACCGGCAAATTTATCTGCAAGTTTTGATTGCGATGTAAAGGCTGATATTGTTCCTTCAAATGAGGTAGAGCTTCTATTCATTTCTTGTTTTTGTACTGTGTTGTCAATCTTCGTTCCTGATTATGGATTTCTTGTTTTAAGACAATTTTCAACTTGTATTGTTTATTATTTGTGTGTATGTATAAATAACAGATGACGCCTTGTTTTTGCATCTCTAATTCTCTTGATTCAATGCGCATTGTTTATTTTTCCCTCCGTTTTTTTTGCTCCTATCTTCACACTTTTTGGTAAACAAACTTGCTATGGTACTGATATAAGATGAGCCTGGTGGTTGTTATTCTAATTTCTATGTTCTATTGAAAATAATACGTATATTTACTAATTTTAGTAATGTCGTCATTTCAGTGGCTCAGAGAAAGCAGCGAGCCTACGTATCAAGTTGTTCCTGTTGATACATCATTCAAAGCTCACACCGAAGAAATTTCTCTTAAACATTCTGTATCTTCTGTTGGTGAGACCCATACCCATTGTAACAATGGAGGGATGCCTTCAGAATCTGTCAAGTCTGAAACCTTGTCAATTACTCCTAAAGCTGTTCCTCCTCCATATGAGTTAGCAAGTCAAGAAAGGGATTCTGCATTATTACGGTACAAACAAAAGAAGAAAACAAGAAGGTATGTGATCGTGACTCCAGATCTGAACTTCAAGACATTGAATATATGAACACATTCTTTTGTATGATCTTTCATTTAATCTACTCGCAACCAGAGTCGAGTATTTTTTTCTTATATTATCGATGATGACTCCCAAGTAATATGGCTTGATAACTAGATATTTTCATTGGATTTTCCTTTTGATATATTTTATTTGAGAGATATCAAGGAAAGAAAAAAAATACTATGCAGCATAGTTTTCTCAATTTTGAAAATTAAAGTTCAATGTAGGTTTTTCTCAAAAAAACTTCTGTTACTTTCCTGTTCCATTTACTGTGAATTGTGGTTCTGTAATTGATCATGGATATTCATCTCTTTGCAATTTTTAAATGATTGTTGGATTGTTGATTAATATGAGCTAGGTGCATGCACATTTAAGATCTTGATGATTGTTTAAATAAATTCATAACCGCCCCATGTATTTACATGAAAAACCACAGATATGACAAGCATATAAGGTATGAATCACGTAAAGTTCGGGCAGAGAGCAGGACAAGAGTTAAGGGCCGATTTGCCAAGATAGAACACTGAAATCATGGTAGGCTGCTACAACAACTTAACGAAAATTCTTGGCTCAAGTCACATAAATTATGTACCATGTCCCTTGTTGTATAGTGAACTTATTTAAATTTTGTATGTGATGTATGATGTTATGTATCCTTGGATCCAGAGCTTTGATGTTTTGCAGTGAAATTGACGCAATACGGTTGACAGTAGTATTATCAGATTTGTTTTGTCTGGCAAATCAACAACTTTATGCTCTGATTTAGATAGAAAAACCACATATCAGTTCTGTTGTTTTTGTATTTTAATTTGAATTGCTAACTTTCGTAGTTTTAGCTGGGGGGAAATCCTTGTAAGTTTCACGGACACTACCTCTCTGTGTTTTATTTATATATGCTTGTTCCAGTTTCTTATATTATATTATGGAGCACCTATGGAAAACTTGGAGCAGAAGTACACTAAGAAGGAAGCATTTTGCTAGCTACTGCATTCTTCTGTAGTTGTTCTTGAAGCTGTAGCTTGGAAAGGTGCTTATTTATGTTTGGGCAAGGAGTCATACTTCATCCTAGTTTTCTATTTTCCCAGCCAATAAATATTATGACTATGTTTAGTTTATCTATGAGTTTGACAAAATCACGATATATCACTCTGATTTTGGCAAAAATTGTATCACCGTGATTTTGTCAAACTCACCGGATTTACAAACATGTACTATGGATATGCTTAAACATGTAAAGTTGTAGTTCTAGACATTATAAATGTGCGAGATGTATACCAAAAAGAGAAGAAAAAGTTTGAACCTTCGGATTGGTGTTGGATGAGCTTGAATAATGAATGCTCAGGAATATTCCTACATAACCGTCCATATTGTGCTGTCCTCTCTAGTAATGGTATTGTTTCCCTTTTTGCATTGAATGGAAACAGTTGATGAATACATCTACCTACCAAACAAACATTATAACGCAACCTTTTATTTAAGCAACTCACACATTCACAACCTGTAACCGTGTTCTATAATTTATTTATTTAAGGCTTTAAGCAATCTTGAAAAATTTATACAGGTGCACTGTCCCTATTTGTAGTGGTAATATTAAGCAAGATAAAGAAATTGACAACACCTCATAAAACTGTCGGCAATCAAATCTCCGTTGTGCATTGTTTTATTCTAAGAAAAGAGAAAATAAGTTTGTAGGCTGTAGCCTGTAGCTGCCGTTAGAAGAGACTCGTCTTCTTTATATCTTGAAACATCAAGTTAAAAACACATACAATATCTAGACAAATCAATCTGGCAAGGTGGCAGAAGATGTCATTGAAGATCCAGTCGCAGAAGAATGATTCGGATCAATCCCTTTCGACCATGCCGGTTATTAGATTAAGCGAATGAAGAAAGTGTTTGAGCCGTTAAATTAATCCAATAGATGACTACAAGAAATGGGGGTCGGGGCAGGTTTTAAAGTCAGAAAATGTCTTTGAAACACTAGTTAAGAAAACAAGGTTGAAATGCAAAAATCAATAGATTCAGTTGCAATAAATAAATAAGAGTAACCAAAAACAAACAAAAAGATATATCATTATAGAGATTAATGGAAATGCAAAGTTAGGGTAAAATTGTTTACACTAAACCAACCACAATTGGGCACACATGTCAAAGAAATGTGTAACTTCTTTTTTGTTTTAATTGTAAAACATGAGTTATTAGATGTCGGTGTATAATAATGGTCAAATGCATCTAAAGGTCTTTTAAGTTTTTCGTTTTTCCCAAAATGGTCCTTTAAGTTTCAAAATTCTCAAACAAGTTCTTTAAGTTTTTGAATCGTTTCAAACAAGTCTTATTGTAGATTTGGTAATTGCTTCTTGAACTCATCTTTGGTACCAAATCTGGCTCCTAACACCCACTAAAAATCAGTCATCTTTTTAGGCATGGCAAATGGTTAAGAATCTTGAGCTCGATTTGGTTAAGAAAACATAGGAGAAAATTTAATTACATGTATGTTTGGTTCACGAGAGTGAGAAGGAATTTTAAAACTAAAACATTCTCATGATTTTAAAACTATTTCCTTAACCTTTTTTTACAATAAAAATTTCACAAACATGAGAACTCATTAAACATAAAAACTTTGTAAATAATCAAAGGCAATTGATTTTTTTTGATAATAAAGAGTGTTGTATATAAACGGAACACACATATGTCGTGTACATCATGTATAGACTCTTACAAACTATCCAAAGACACCCCCACTGAAAATTACCATCGAAACCAATAAAAATTAAACACACAAACCAAAACCAAAGCAACTTCAAAAGCCAAAATCAAACCCTTTAAACAAACGCTATTTCGAACTACCAATCAACCCCGATCTATGAGAAAATACACCATAACAAAAAGAAGAATTAGTTGGAAAGAGCAAAAACAGAAAGCGGAGAAGGAAAGAAAAAAAAAGCTTACCGCAGCGTACATATGAAAAGCAACTTACTAGTAAAGATATATAAAATTTCAACAAGACATACCACAAAAAATGAATGTGTGTTCTATAATAAAAATTCAGTTAAAATTACGGTTTTTTATTTTAGTCTATGCAAACCTTTTTGTTAGGATTGCAAATTAAAAAACCGTTACTTTTCGTTCATGATGTCAACTTATTGGATGATGTGGCCTGATTTTATAGGAACACATTTAGTTATTAACACTATCAATAACAGTTTAGTTTCAAGCTCAAACACCACTTTGACAAGCCTCGTATCTGCACTTCATTGATTAGCAATAAGAATATCCCCAAAGCTTCCAAGATGATTGCAAAAACAAACCCTAATTCACGTCTTAGCTTCTTGGCCAAAAAATAGAGCATCACAATTACATTTCTCAAGTTGACGATTTTCTAGTTTTAAAACACATATTAAAAAGCTATATAGCATGTATATGCACTCTCAACGTTTGGTATTGGTGTAGAATTGTCAAAATGTGAAGTTGATGAAAACTATTTTAAGAAAAGTTTGTCAAGGTAAGGTAACGTGGTATATGTTAAGAAATTGTGAAACTTGGTGGACATATATAATGAAGAATTAAGAGAGAAAAGTTAAGAAGATTTAAGAGAGTTAAGAAATTTGATTAAGTGCAATTTATCTTCTTCATCCCGTAAAAAATAAGTGTATTTCCAAAAGTGTTATTTAGGAGAACTTGATCCATAAACTTAAAAATCATATGTATTTAAATGACATTATTTAATAGAGTAAAAGTAATGAAATGTACTTATTATATTTGACATCACCAAATATAAGTATTGAGTAGTGTTTTTACTACTAAAAAAAGGTAGTTTTTTGCTTATATTAGATCTCAGGTGCAGTATATATAAGAAATTCAAAATAAACTCTTTCAATTGCCTCATGTACTACGCTATGTTCCATTCATTTATTATAGCCGCAAAACATTAATTTCCTTTCAAGGAGGAAGGTGAAGAAGGTCACATATTGATCATAGAGTTAGATCCTCCCAATTCTTGGGTAGCTTAGCTACACCTCTACGGCATTACAACATATATAGGATACAATATTTACCACTAGTACTTACTAGCAAACTCACTTAATAGAGGCATAGTAATAAATTACATATAGTACCTATATTTAATAAAAACAACTGTAGTTATTAATAATAGTTTATGAGAAAACAAGATTAATTGACACCTAGAATAAATAACACATTAACCGTAGTAATATTATATGATCTAGTTTGATCTATAATAATGGAGTTTGAAAATAGAGTGAGCCACAAGTAAAAGGAAGACAGTGGAACCAATGATAGATAGGACCAAAGCAACAGTCATGTGACGACAATAGGCATCAAATACATTGCACACTTTCATCCATTGCACGTGCGAGTTTCCTTTCTGTCCTAACACTCCCACTGCACCAGCAGCTCCATTGGCTGAGAAGAGTAATGCCATTATAACTAGGTCTAGTAATGTTATCATCAATAGTGCTGTTTTATTTCCACTGGTTCTTGCAATTGTTGAAATCACCATAGAAATTGCAGCATATGAACATCCTATAGCATTTGTTACCAAGAAAAACCTAATAGAGAATAAAGTCAGTCACTTTGAGATTATACTACTTAGGAAGACAAAAAAAAGACAAATTAGACACAAAATCTGACATCAACACTATATGTATATACTATTTTTTACTTTTATATTATTTTTTCTCTCATCGTTTCCAACACTGCACATATCTAGTTATATTTTATAAAGTGTTGAATAGGGTGTTTGGAATTGAGAGTGCCTAAATATTACATCTCTTAAAAAATGCCACAATACATTTATATTCCAAATAAGGAGGAGCTATGACCAATATGATAAATAAAGTGATGTTGCCTTAAATTAAATGGGCCAGCTGATTTTTTAAGTTTTATATTTGATAATGACAAACATCAATTAATGGTATTATTTTTGAAATAGATAAAAAAAATTGTTAATCATTGCATTTTGTGAAATTGTATACATATAGTGAATTAATTTTTTAAAAAGGAGATATCATGAATTAATTAAAATTCATTGAAGATGTTTATATATTCAAATGAATGTTTTTACCAACTACTAAACCCTACTCGCAAGCTTAAGTACATACTATTTGTGTCACATCACAACCTTTTGAGAGAGATTTGCATAAAATGGAGATTAATAATGGATTTTCTTATATATTGATTAAAAAAAAACTTTTGAATGAAAAATATACCGTTATTAATTAACATATTATAGTTACAAAAAATAAAATAAAGGTTCAAATAATAAAAAGCCTATGTGCTGAGGATTCAAAAACATATTTAGACTCCATTTACTTTCTTAAAACGTTTTCTGTATTTATTTTTGAAAATTTACGTTTAATTTAAATTGTTTTTTTGGCCAAGTAATCTAGTGGTTATAGCTCACACATTTTAAATGTGGAGAAGTAGAGTATCCGAGATTCGAAACTCGGTCCCTGCAAATAATATGCAATATTCTTGACAACTGAGCTAAGCTCACAAGGATCGTTTAATTTAAATTGTTAACAATGATATAAAAAACTAATGTAGTGAATATTTGGGACAAAGAGAAGATGGAAAGCAAAATAGGAACATTTTCAAAAAACAAAAATTGACATTTTTATTTTTTAAATGTAAGATCTGTTTTAAAAAATTGTAAAAGAAGGCAGTGAGTACAAATGAAATTAGGAAAATGCTAAGAGTACCCTTATAGCACTTGTTAATGAAATAAATTTAGAGATTTTTATTTTTTATTTTTTTAATCAGTGTTATTAGGGCCTTGTTAGCTTGACCTAAGAAAAAATACAAAACATGAGCATGTCGAAAACTAAATTATCTAGTGGTGTGAAAGAGCAGACTAGAGAAGAAGAGATATGTGATGAGCTTACACAATAGCAGACATATATTCCCACTTAGCAGTAGCTTTGAATTGCAATGAAGCATATGAAATGACCTTAGTCTCTTTGCCAAAACCCACAATGATAGTAGCAGTGAGAGTAAGCAAGAAACCAAGAACCCTAAGCAACAAATCATAAACACTACTCCTATTTCTCATCTCCACAACCTTCACATCGCTGTCAACTCCATCCACACTTGTCTTTGACTGGTTTCCCATACTCTTTGAAGAAGTAATAAATATTTAGTAGAATAGTTTTTGGTGTGTAAGGAACGATAAAGCATGAGTATATAAATAAATAGTAGTAAGATTAGAAAGGAAGATCTATGAGTGAATGAGTAAGGTGGGGAGGTTGGAAATGCATTCAAGGCAAATTGTACGACCCTACATGTATATTTAATGTGTTTCATCAATCTTCTTCCTTTCTTTTTCAAATTTATATGTCTCACAACGTCTCTGTGGAATCAGTTCCATCACAACTTTTTTTCTTTTTAACATTTTCCTTATAAGGGTGATGATACACATGCATTGAAGTTTATAATTTCAAATGTAGTGGTGTTAATACTTCTGTTACTTTTCGTACACTGCTCATGACTCATTGTAGATTTTGAATTTACGGCAATATATGTAGTAGTTTTTACTCATTTGTTGCAGTGGGAAATTGTTGACTATGTGATCAAAATCTGACGACTCACATTTTAATTAGTTGTTACATAACTTAAACTATACAGTTTAAGTTATTGTTCATCTACCCACTGTGGTTGATTTTACAATAGACATGACTAGGCTTCCGCAACCAAAGCTTAAATACTACGTGAGAGGTGACCACATTCATTGCTCGAAAATGTGAGCCATCTAATTTTTGATCATATAACTCTGAAGAAGAAAAAATTACAGGGGTAAATCCATAAATGATCTATATTATAAGGGTAAAATACCATTAACCCTTTATAAAAAAAGATTAATTAGAATAGACTTAGTGTAAAACAGTTTTACACCATCAACCAATGAAATTCACTCTGTTAGACACATCACCTTAAATGTTATAAAATGGAAAAATGAAATAAAATATGGATAATAAATACCATATCCCACGTTTTGGGTCTTTGACCCTCTTTTGTACCAAAAAAATAAATATAAAAAAAATACCATATCCCACATTTATTATTAGCCTAGGGGATTACAAAATTACAACATCAACCTAAGTCTCTCGTACTTTCTCTAACTTTGTCCTTTTTTTTCTATTTCCTGTCAACAATTTTTCACAAAATGGAAAAATAGCTAATGAATAATAAAAGGAAGCAAAAAACATAACATTAAGTCATTAACCAAATGATCCAAATATGATACGATGCTTTTTGAAATCTTAATCAACGTATATTAATCCATTCAAAAACAAACAACCTATTAAGTAAATATACTCAAATAAATTGACTCGAAATCTTCGACCTTCATAACCGCTTCAATGACATTCATGTGTTTAATTTGTGCTATGTTAAAGGGTTTCATGATGGTTCTAAAAACCAAAAAGTAATTTGTTGAGTTTTGCAACTCTAAAAGACTTCAAGGATCATACATGAACAAAGGTTTGCAAAATTAGTATATGAAGACAAGGTTTCGCAAGGTGAAAGAATGCAACATCATAATGAAGATTAAAAATAGGTAAATCAAATGTCCAAATTAAAAAACGCGGGTAGAAGACCATTATTAGAAAAGATTTTATTTGATTTTTTCCATTTTTAACACTCATAACACTTAAAATGATGTGTCTAATTTCATGAATTTAATTGGTTGATGGTGTAAAGTAGTTTTACACTGTCAATCTATTCTAATTAATCTCTTATAAAAATACAATACTATTAAAAAATTTGGGAGATATTTTTGTCATCTTTTGATCTCATCTTTATTTTTTACCCAACTCAGTTAGATTTACATATGGAGGGAGAAAGGCTCTCTAATCTACTATAGACGAGTCTCTCTACATTCTTATCCATCTTAAAGAACTAGGCAACTAGCCTTCATATTTTCCTCTCTCTATTTGAGTTATGCCCGATTCCGATTAGTTGTTGATATTAGCGGACGTTATTGGAATTTCTACTCACGTCTAGTTGTTTTGTAGTTTTTTTCTTTCCTTGAGTTCTCTTGCATTGGCAATTGTCTAACACTACTAGTTGATTGAATGTAAGATTAACTTATATGCATCTGTATAAAACCGTTTTACACATGCATTCAATCAAATCATAACAAATAGATGTGTAGCGATATTTTATGAACTAACTTAAAAAGTGACCTCATGAAATGAAAATGCTTTGATTAAGGCATAAAAACAAAAATACACCGTTGATGTATATAAATTAAATTCAGTTATTTATACGTTAGTAGTTGATTGAATTTCGTTAAAAAAATATGTATTTTCTCTTGGCTCAGAGTACAAATCTTCAGTTTTGGGCTTACCGAAAGCCTAGCCCACCGTGAAATCTTGTTCTTCACAAGGCACCAGCTTTGGTCTCTGTAAATTAGGGTTAGCAATTTGTTCAATTTTCTCTCCTCAATTACTCTGAAATTCGTTAATTAATCTTCCAACAATGACGAAATATAACGATGAACGCAACGATAATCATGAAGATAAGCAGAAACGATTGACGATGAAGAAGAATAAAAGGAGGAACGTTTCGAGGTTAGGTGGAAGTGGCCTTTCCCTTAATGCTTTCGCTAATGCCAAATCCAATAACAGTGGATACAATCCATCTCTCATAAGTATGCAATTTTCTCTCTTTTTTATTTATTCAACTTATTTTCACCATCTTTCATATTTTTTGAGTTATAGTGTATAGAGAATACAAGATTTGTCTTCATTTTTATGTTTGATTTGAGTTTATGCCTGCAATTTAATGCTTGGGTTGGTAATAGTATACCATATTATTTTGATTATTTTTGTTGGGTATGAGAGTTGATGAAGAAAGAGGAAAATGATGCATAATTAGATCCTCAATTTAGAAAGGGAAAATTATGCTAATTGTGCTAACTTGTGTGTTAGTTTACTCCGGAATAAGGTCTGTGAACTTGCAATGAAATGGAATAGGAATATTGGATAGAGTGTAATTGAGCATAATGTAATAAAATCAACATTCCTTTGCTTGGTTATTTTTGTGATGGATGGAGCAAAAAATGTGTTCCCTTACATACCCAAATATGAGCAGAAGAAAAGCTGGGATATTGGATAGAATGGAATTGTGTCATGTCTTTAAATATATAAGTAATTGGAACATAATATCATTTCATTACTTTGCACTCCATTCCGTCCCGTAACATATGTTGCTCGGCTTTTTTTGTTCCACTTCCTCCTTTTTGGGCAATCTTTTTTACGTAACCTCTTTCCCAAATTATTCATCAATTTGTGTTTGTGTTCGTATTGTTTATATTTATTTTGTAAATGTATATTTTTAGGACTTAGATCTTTTTTTAAACTACTAAGATTATTGGTCTAAATGTGAAGGGAGTCTAATAAGATATGGTGACACTCTTAGTGTGGATAGTGAACCCAAATTCGACATGGTTAATGTACCTAAATAATTGGTGCTTCGCTAGAGCTTGTTGGTATTTCTAGTTTCCATGGTATATAGTTATTGTCCTCCTTTCATTTTCTTCCAACATCTCTCTCCCTTTCTGCTTTTGTTTCTTTATCCAACGTCGATATTCATTGTTGATTCAGCAAATTAAGGGACTATGCAATTAACTATGCTAAAATCATGATGAGGGGTCTAGCTGATTTCACAATATGAACTCGTTATGTCCTACCATGTAGCAACAAATCAGTGGTTTGGTCAAGTCTCTCTTCCAGAGGAGAAGGTAGATGTTAGGCTTCAAAGAAAAAAGAATGGAAGTAGGCCATAGGAAGCATGAAGCATGTTACATAAGAAACTTCAGAAGTCATTTTTTAACATTAAGCTACATAGTTTGGCGTTGTGAACATTTAAAATTCCGTGAGAAGTATTTTTTTTCACATATCAAGCTCCATTACTATTGCCATTTTAAATTAAAAAGCACCAAGCACGGTGGTCTATCTACATAATAAGTCTTCGCTGTAGACAACTTCTATGACTAAAAATCCAGCGAATTCGCTTTATTTATCTTTTTATTTTATTTTTTTGAATGACAAATGTTAGTATGTTAATTGTTAGTTTGTTAATATTTTCCTCCTTGCGAGGACATAAACCTTTAAATGAATTAGGGTTCTTCTTTCCTTAGATTGGCAAGTTTGTGTTAATCATGTCTATGGAGAAGCTAATAAGGTGATGATTTAGCTACTTTGGGGGTGCTCTTTAGATGATTATTTGGTTACGGAGCAGTCTGGCTCCTCTGTCATATAGTCGTTGCTAGCTGATGTTTTAAGAGTTTCTACCCCTAGTGTTGTTTCCGTGTAACTTTGTTTTCTTGGGATTTAGTCCCTTTCTTCTTTTTAAAAAAAAAAACAATGAGGCAATAAGTATAGCACTTCGGTAAAGTTATACTATTGGCACCTCGCCTCTAGAGCTAGTTAGTTCACGTGATTTTATTATCTTCATTGAATATTTTGGTGATAATCAAACAGTAATTCCTTGCGTTGTTTTCTTCAAAATATTTGATGTAATAAAAGTACAAAAAAAAAAAAAAAAAAAAAAACTTTCATTTGGTACTTTTCAATTGTAATTTGTTCAGGAGATGTTATATTTTCTCATTCTTAAGATTTTGGAACATTACCCTGATTCTGAATATATACTATCACTTTTAATATGATTTGGGATGAGAATGTGGACCGGCCATATCTGACTGAAGTTCCCTTGTTATATATAAATATGCCAGTACACACTTGTCATGGATTTGTTTTTTCTTTTTCAGAGAAGCAAAGGGAGATATACAACAATGCTAAGAAAGTGAAGAAGTATAAGAAGATGCTAAAGCAGCAAAATCAGCAGAGTGATCCCTCAGTCTCCCAAAGACATATTGAGGTTTGATATCATTTGCTGCTTGCCTTGAGATTGTTGTTATTATAGAATTCAGATTTATGCTGTGTTATAAAAGAGAAATTTTTATTTCCATGTTTTGGAAGGAAGAACTGATGTTGCAGCCTGAGCCTCAGAATATTGATCTATCTGAGGTTCTTTGCGCCTTAACATTGATCGATTTTTTTTTTCATCACTCTATTTATTTTCCTCTCTACTTGCTGTTGCAGAATTTGAATGAAACTGAAGAGGACAAGGATAAGAATGAGAAGAGGAGAAGGAAGAAGGATAGTGCTTTTAGTTTGGAAGAACTATACAAGAAGCAGCATGAAGAAAAAGAGAGAGAAAGAATGGAGAGGGAAGCAGTATTCAAGGAAAAGAAGGAACAGAGAGAAAAAGCTGAAGCTCGCAGAAAAACATTACGGGAAAAAATGTTTAAGAAGACACGAAAAGGACAACCTATTATGAAATACAGAATTGAACATCTTTTGGAGACTATCCAAGGCTCAGCTGGCAACAAATCCTGATTAGTGGACTAGGGAAGAGGCAAATGCAGATAACATCAACATCCCGTTTATTTTGTTCAACATGATATACTGTTTTTACAGAGTTGTTATTCATCAGAATTTTGTTGCTGACAATGAGTTACTATCTTAATTAGTGCAAATGGTTGTATCAAATTTTGAACCTTAATTTATACCACTCAAGTCATTGTGGTAACCATTGTAGGCAGTGTGTACAAGTACAAGCCTTTCGTGTTATATAGAAACAGTTAAGAATTGAAACAGAGAACACTTAGCATGAACTTTCTTCAGTTTATTCATTATATATTGGGTATTTTTTTTAATGATTGCGAATCAAACTCGGTACTCTGGATTTACACCACTCACACACTTTATGCATCAACAGTTTGCACTAACCCTAGTTATGTGTAGTTGATTACTTGAATATGCATTTCGTCATGTTCTAGTTTTCATTTTAAACAGTATCCAAACGCAGGAAAGGTATAATGATAGTTGCAGGTAAGTTTTCTTTCACGTATCTCACATGAAGTTTATTCCAGAAATTTCACTGGTATTTCCAATTCACCTTACAACCTATAGTGGGAATTTGCTGAAGTTGTACAAGTGAGATGAGATAGAAATTATTTGCAATAATCATTATTGGCTTGAAAGAGAACCTGCTTTGTAGCTAAACTTATTCTTATTGATGCCACTTTAATAAACTTAAGCAAAATATAACAATAAACCACCGCGACATTGCCAAATCCAAAATAGATTATTTTCATTCACATATGAACACAGTATAATTGCATAAGTGAAAGAAAACCAAAGGAGTAAACATTTAACCGATACACACAACAGTATTATAACAATATTAAGATCAACAGAAATTGGTGTTGAGTCTCTCATCATAATAACATAATATAGATTCTGACTAGAAAGGGAGGAGGGAACAAAGATCAAGGGTAACGACAGACCACAAGTCTCCTCTTAGGTTGAGGTGAACATATGAGCATAAGAGTGAGAGCAAGAAGTAGCACCATCAGAAGTCCTGTGAAATCAATACATAACTCCGTGCACGCCATCCTTATGTGTGAGTTGTTCTTGTGTGTAAAATGAAACAATAGCAAAATAAGTTAGTGTGTGACCATGGTATTCATATTATTTTTATCTATAACAAAACTAGTCTTTTTCTACAAATATATTGACCTGCTATTGATAATTCCAAGTCTTTTTTAATTATGAATTTATGACCAAGTTTTTTGAGATAGGAACTTTCATGGTTGTGAGTTGCACCGATTGTTGACCGGATGAAAGGCCATGATGCAATGCTTACTAAATTTTTATATTCTTTTTCTAGTTGGTAATTTTATTTTATTTTTCTAGTTGGTACTAGTTTATTTAATATCATCTGATCTCAGCCATGTTTAAAAATTATTAAATCAGTGATAACCCTTTTTTTTTCTTTTCAATTATCAAGTTTCTCTAATTGCAAATTTTCTAAGATCATCCATCCCAACCACATGTTTAACCTTTAGTCAATTGACTTGCTATTCAAAATAAAATAATGGTAAGTTGGTAACCCCTGACTTTTTGCAACTTTGTTTTTCTTACGTTCAATTTACGTAAACTACTAGTGGGTTTGATTAGGCTAATTTAAGTCATTTCTTTTAGGAGAGGTTTAGTTGACAATGACTTTTTTTGACCATATGTTTTCAATGACTAAGGTACACAGGGTAGCATCTTTTTCTACGGATCCACTTGTCCCTAATATTTTTCTTTTCTTCTTTGGATAAAAAGATAAAAGGAAGAAAAAGATGCATTTGCTTATTCTTTTGCTTTAAATTCATCTTAAAATTAGACTCAAATACGTAACTAACCATCCAAACAAGTTGATTACTTAATGAAAGAAACGTGACACTAAATACTTCAAATATTTTGTTGAAAATTGATTCGAAATTAAACCCAATATTTGAAATTGAATAAAAATATCAGTACAGTGGTCATATTTTATTAATTGGATAAGTACGACGATTCAGTTTAAACAATTAAAACAAAGGAGATTTTTGTTAATCAATGAGAAAAACTAAGAGCAACAAGCAAAGAGGGAGAAAACTAAAGTTGGGAGGAGCTACTGCAAGGGACATTGATCAAAGTCCAAGTCATAACCGCGTTAGGATTAGGGCCTGATAAAAGAGTTAACCAATAATATTCGGATTTAGTGGCTCCCAGACAATGAAGTCGTCATGGTCAGAATTAGTAAAAATATTTTTCATCTCCATTTTCATATGTTAAAGAAGAGGCGTCCATATGAGATCAAAATCTCTAACCCCGTTATAATAGACATCGTTGATGAGAGTTTATTGAAGAAATTTCACTAGTGTTTCCAATTCACTTAACAAACTTATAGTGGGAATTTACTGAATTAGCACATAAGTGAGATATGAGATATAAATCATGCAATAATCCTTATAGGATTGAAAGATAACCTGTTTTGTAGCTAAACTCATTCTTATTAATGTCACGTTAATGAACTTAGCAAACTAAATCTCTCCCTACTAAGAGAAGCAGGAAACAAGTTCCAAAATAAGATTATTTTCATTATATGAATACAATATAATCACGCAAGTGAAAGGAACCAGAGGAATAAACATTTAGCCGATACCCACAAGAATATAGAAATTGGTGTTGAGTCTCATCATATAATAATAACAAAATATAGATTCTGACTAGAGAGAGGGAGGAGGGAACAAAGGTTAAGGGTAACGACAGACAACAAGTCTCCTTTTAGGTTGAGGTGAACATATGAGCATAAGAGTGAGAGTAAGAAGTAGCACCATCAGAAGTCCTTTGAAATCAATACATAACTCAGTGCACGCCATCCTTATGTGTGAGTTGTTCTTGTGTGTAAATCCTTCTCTTGTGAGAAAATGAAACAAAGGAAAACTAAGTTAATGTGTGACCATGGTATTCATATCATTTCTATTTATAATAAAATGAGTCTCTTCTAATTTACTGATATACTATTGACTTGTGATAATTCCAAGTCTTTTTATGAAATTTATGACGAAGTTTCTTGAGATAGGGACTTTCATGGTTGTGGGTGGCACCAAATGTTGACTGAATGAAGGGCATGTGATGCAATGCGTTGTTAAATTTTTATTTTATTTTTCAAGTTGGTACTAGTTTATTTAATTGCAAATTTTCCAAGAACATCCATTCCAACCACAAGTTTAACATCTAGTCCAGTTGATTTGCTGTTCAAAATTATGCTAAGTTGGTAAGCCCTACCGTTTGCAATTTTGATTTTCTTACGTTTATTTACATACTGTTTTTTTTTTTAGATAAACGAAATGGTAAAGTCATTATAAATTCACACACAAGTGGAGGTACCGGGGTTCGAAACCCAGTCATGGCATCCGACCTAACAATTTCGACATTTTACCGGTTGAGCTAGGACTTCTGAATTATTTACATACTTACCAACCAAATAACAAAATTAATGTCATTCTAGAAATTTTGATTTTACTGATCTTAATCCCGAACTTACGATAGAGCAAATAAGGGTTTAATTAGGCTTAATTTTAGTTGATAATGACTTTCTTGACAAAAGATTTTTTAACAATAAGTTGATAATGACCATTGACTAAGGGACAAGTGGAGCGGTATAGAGTCAAGCCAAAGTCTATTAATCAAGCACTAAAATTATTTTTTTGAACAATCAAGCACTAACATTATTATTCTTTATCTCTTATCGTTAGAACCCTTAGAAAAAAATCTCTTATCGTTAGAAAAGATGCATTTGCATACTCTCGTTTTTAAACTCAATTTAAAATTATACTCTAAAATACATAGCTAACCAACCAAAAAGGTTGATTCCTTAATGAAAGAAACGTGACACTAAATAGTTCAAACAAATGTGTTGTTGAAAACTGATTCGAAAAGAAACCTAATATTTGAAATTGAATAAAAATATTAGTACAGTCATACTTTCTTGATTAGCAATTATACATTAGAGCCTTACAAACAAACAAAACAATATCACACATTAGAGCCTTGAAAATTTCACTCATTAGAAAGAAAAAAATATAGGAAAGAAAAAAAATATAGGAATCAAAAACATGATTAGACCAATATTTTACGAATTCATCATTATGGGCTTAGTATGTCAACATCTACCACTCACATACAAGATAATTGTTCAAATTTTCTTTTTTAAACACGATATTCAATTAAGGATCAATTAATTAAAAAGTTCAATTTTACCGTTCACTTGTAGAATCATTTGAAAATGGTGGTGTTTGTAACTTTGTAAGAATGTTTCCAAAATATAAGTTTAAATGGAATTATACCCGGTGGTGTTAATTGATGTGGTTATACTTGATCTAGTGGTTATGAGATGTGATAATATAGCAAGGGTCTCGGCGTCTACTCCAGAGTATTCTGCACTTTGATTTTTTATTGTTTTTAAATAAAAAAACTATAATTGATAAGTTGCAACTCCAAACCAAATAATTGTGTTCAAATCGTCAATAAGTATTTTCATTTTTATTTTTTGAGCAAAAATGGTTAATAAAATACCATTATAAAATGACGAATTGTTCAGAAAAATCCGAGTTCAATCCTTTGTGGAATAATTCTTGGTCAAGTTATACTTGTCTCACGATTGAAGTCCGAGAGTCTTTTCCATCCTAAGTAAAAGGTTAAAACCCAAATTTTTTTAATTTTTTTTCAACTCTTGGGATTCAAACAAGCGACATTGATCAAAGTGAATCGTCTGTAGCCACCAAACCAAAACATCATTTGTTGATTTGGTGTGTACATTAAGATACTTAACTGTTCTCAATAGTTGCTTGTTCTCATAAAAGCTTGAGTTTCTCTGTTAAATAATAGAGTCACTCTAAGTAGAAAGGACGTGTGAAATCTGATTTTTTTTGTTTGTTCAAAAAAATATAAACCATGGGTTTCATCCAATGGCCACCATTGCTCCAAAGAGACATGACTTTCCTGCCCAAAAGAACACAATCCGGATCCACTATATCAAGGGATAATACTTAGGTAACAATGTGATTGGTGACATGAGGTGTGCAGCTGTCTATCTATTATGGAAAAGAGAGATTGAAGGAAGAAAAAAAGCTGTGAACACCGAATCTGTCACGTGGCTCACCAGTCGAGACCTTCTTCTTCTCTTTCTCCTGTAAACATTGAATTGAAAAGCAAAATCACCACACCACACCCGAGGCCATTTAACTGTGTAAGTTTACCATTCTCTACCTTTATTGTTTTTCACTTCTGCTCTTTGGAAGGAAAATGTCACTACCACAGCCACAGCCGCACCGTTCTAGTAATTCTTATTAGGTCATGTTCGTATTTACCATTCTCTAAATCTGTGCTTTTTCGAGGAATCCTTATACTTCTTGAGCATATAAGAGCCTTCGAGATCCCTCCCTCCCTCCCTCCCTCAAGGGTCATCAGAAATACAATCAATTTTCAACAGCCATTGTAAAAGAAGCATCGCTGCCAGTTTCTCTCCAATTGTATATACTAGTCAACTATTCATTTTCGAATAGGATGACAAAGCAAGATACAATGAAATAAATGCATTGAAGGTGCAATAGAATATAATATTATTCATTGGGAAGGCTGACAATGATAAATATGTGTGTCCAATATCATAGACATAAGACAAAGCTAAATATAAATAGAAGTCTGCAAACATTTTAGTATGAAGAATAATTTAACAAATTGTATCTAATGCACATACAACAAGTAATTTCGGTCTCTAATGATGTATAATTGGACATCCCATGGCTCGGCCGAAGTGTAAAATTAATGGCATAAGAGCTCAAACCCTTGGCGTACTCCAATTGTACCTATAATTCAACCAAATATCATAATTGCAACTACATAAGCCAGGGCAACAGAAAATTCGTTTAGTGATTTCCAAACTGGGCATGTACCTGGGCATTAGCGTAAATCACAAAGATTATGACGTGGCTCTATACAATGCGTGGTGGCTCAAGCCTTTGTGAAGAATCATCCTCCATTGTCCACACATAACCAGGCATGTCCAACCTTGGCCCAGCAATACTCCTGTATATATAAAGCTTCTCAACAGGACAACTATCCGGTCTTGAATCTGGAGGTCCTCTTTCATCAATGACTTCAACATTAAGACTAGGCATTTTTTGACCCAGTAGCTTACACGCTCCATAACTCACCAAGCAAGAGGACATCCAAAGGGATCGCATTGTCTCTAGCTTTGCAGCATTGGCCAAAAGGGCCTTGTCACCAAAGGGGCAGTCCCTGATCTCTAGCTTCCTAAGATTCTCACAACCAGACAGCACATAATGGAGACCCAAATCGCTATCTCCAGCAAAGGCAACAGATAACATCTCTAGCTTCTTCGCATGAGTTCCAATATACTCAAAAACACGATCAGTTAGAAGACCAGACATGGAAAGGCGCTGAAGATCCTTGCAATGTTCTACAATAGCTCCAAAACCAGCATCCAGTGGTTGAAGGGTAAGATGGTCAGGAGTTCGAGGCTCAAGAATACACAGGCGAAAACGAGTCAAATTAGGCCTATTCTGTGCAATAGTAATTAGAGCAGCATTAGACATTTGACGACAAAAATATAGAACTGACTGGAGCTTTGAGCATCCTTCAGATACAGAGACAAGGCCCCGTTCTGTCAAAGCAATATTTGGTTCTAAACCAAAAGGATCGGATGGAAACACCCTCAACTCCTGTAGATCCTTGCATGAAGCAGCAACAGCATCAAGACCAACATCTTCAATGTAATCAAGCACCTATAGCAACGACCTTTAGTTAGCATAAGAATTTACAAAATTAAGGACAATGAACCAGAGATGCAAAGAAAAACATGGAACAGACAATATATGGAAAATATATAAATCAGACATACCCATAACCGCAACAATTTGGGGCATTGACCGACAAGTTTCACAAGATCACAGCTTTGAATGATAGCATAACTTAGGTTTAGTGATGTAAGCCTAGAGCATATTGGATATACTGTCGGAAGGTAGGAAGGGAGAACATGCCAAAAGCCAGACACACTCTTCAATTGCTTGCACCCAGAAAATGCAGTTACTAGGTTTGAGAAGACCTCTGGTCGCATCTCAGTTGAATAGACCCCCGTCCCTAACTCGACTAGCTGAGGACATCGGCTAAGTAAGTTGGGCAGTTTATCAAGTGGCGCAGCATGATTGAGACGAAGAGTCTGGAGGTCAGGACACCTACCAAGCAGACGCTCTAGTGCAGACAAATTTACCTCATTGTTCAAGCAAGAGATGTTAAGTGAAACTAATGATGTGTAGGAATCAGGGAAATGGCTTAGCCAATGCCCACTAAGGTCGTCCACTTCACTCTCCTGCAAGTTTAGCTCCTTCAAATTCCTACAATTAATTGGAAGACAATGCCTTTATCAATGACACATCATAAACCAGCATCCCCTATAATTTTCAAGAAGTAAACACTGTAGTGGTAAATTGAATCACACTGGACCAAAACTTTAACATGATTAGTAACACTGTCAATGACCCAATATTAATTAGCATATTCTCCCATTTAATAGAACAAACTAAGCATAAAGTAAAAGTATTAAAAAGCAGACATCTAATTAAAAGTTGACTGAAACATGACATTTCAGTAATATTTATAAACAGCCAAAGAGTATAAAGAAAACACATTTTCTTTTAAGGCTTCGTCTAATGTACACAAGTAAACAAGCCTTTCACCATGCACAAGAATCTTTTCTACCATTGAGTTAATAAGTCACGTCATATCACATTTTATCCAATGGTGGTAACAAGCTTGTGAATGATGCAAGACTTGTCTCACTAGTGCACCATAGAATTAGCCTTCATTTAATCATAAAAATAAGTGACTTAAGTCAACAACAAAAAAAAAGGGAAACGCATCAAAAGTTAAGTAATTAAATAAATCAGCATTTCTAGCCTCAAAATAGTGAGAGTTGAGCAATCAAATCCTCAAATTTACAAAGAGTTGAGCAATTAAGTCCTCAAATTTAAAAAATAGAAAACTAGTACCTTAATTTAAAAAATAGCAATCATTTTAGTCCCTCCATCCAAATATTTCTTTAGTGAACATCTATCAAAATATTTATTAAAACCATTGAAAAACCTCCACGATGACTTAAATAGTCTCTTGCTACGTCAAGACAAGCATGGAACCTATAAAATCGTGATTATGGTCTTATAGATTTAGAAGAAATGACTAAATAGATTGATGTTGTTCAATTTTAGGGACTAAATTGATGTTTTGCAAATTTAATTGACTAAAATTGACCAACCTTTAAAATTTCAATGACTAAAATACTATACTGATTGGCCCAAATCCGAATGCCCCGTCTAAGTAATAGTGAGTAAACAACCAAACAATATTATTAGATTTTTATATTAAGCCCAACTCTGTCTTACAAAAACCGGATTCTAAGTGAGAGTTGTTTCTCATTGTAAATTTTTTCAGCCTTATCTTTTTTTGAGGTGGTACTTAGATTTTTCCCAATAAACATAAAAAATAAAGTGTAGAGTACTTCTACGTAAGCAATCCTAGTACTACAATAATTATTTGAACCAACCCAAGTACAGTAGTTGTAAAATTAAAACCCCAAACCACAACAAAAGAAGTGAATAAAGTGGTCATGAATGCTTAGAAAAAAGGATCTAACATGAAAAAACGAATGAAATAAAAATATCCATAAATCTGGAAATCATCATCATATAAGAATTCTTAAAGCAAGAAAAAAAAAATTATTGTGACTGTAGTGTTCAAAAAGGCACATTTATGAATTAAATCTGACCAATGATCATAAAAAGTTCGTTTAAAAGTTAAACCCTCACATGGCAAAAGACTCGTCATAATTGCTAGAACGCAAAAGCAAAAAGAACTAAAAAGCGAATATCCAAATTTGAGATTCTTTAATCAAATCAGAATCAATTCAACGCAAATCAAAACCAACCAAACAGAGAATAACCAAAAAAAAGTAAATAACCTGCAATTGGAAGCAATGGCAGCAAGTCCATCAGTAGAGAAACCCTCACACGAAATAAGAACCAAAACTTTAAAATTCTTAAACGATTTAGCAATAAGTTCTAAACACTCATCCGTTAAAATCATCCTCTTCAATCGAATCTCTTCAAGCAAAGGAAGACTTTGAGCCATAGCTTCGATCCAAGGACAAACGTAACCACCCCAACCTTCAGGTACCAAATTGAAATCCGCAAAGTGCGGTTTTCCTTTCAACGCAATGGATCTCAGCTCCGGGAACCGTTTAATCACCGTCGTTGGATTCACGGCGTAGCAGTTTCCGATGAAAATTTTCTTCCTGCACCACCGTTCAATCTCGTACCATGATTTGCATACTAAAGATATTGAGTTTCGATCTTTGTCGCATTGAATGAAGGAGAATACATACTCTAGAACTTCTTCAGGGAACGAGTACACCATTTTCGACATGTGAAGAAGAAACGGTGTTGTTTAAGTGGTGCAGTTAGAGTGTTAGATCTGAGATACCATTAACGAGTTTAAAGTGTTTGTGTTTATGTGTGATAGAGAGAGAGAGAGAGAGAGAGAAAAGAGGATAAGAGTTTTTAAGTTGAATGAACTCGGTAAGGTTAGAAATTAACTATGGTTAAATATAAGTGATTGATGATTGATGAAGAAGATAGATTATTGGCAATAATTATGGGGGAGACACGTGGTTAGAGATGAGAATGGACCGTTTGATTGGGGATGTAAGAAGTTGATCTTATCCGTTGAGATGAGAGGGATCAAAACATGTGCATGTGTAAAAAGACGTGGACTAAACGAGACGTATGTATGAGTAAAACCTAACGGAACGGGTGACACTAATATTTGAGTTTGGTGACATTACTTTTGTCTTTTTTTATATAAAATAATTTATTTTAATCATTTACCTATATTTTTTTTTTCTCATCTAAGATACTGTAAAATCATTAAAGTCACAAAATTGCAAAATTATTAAGTATTTTTGCATATACAAATGTCTTAAAACATTGTCAAAGAACTCGTCTAAAAAAGATTGTCTTTAAAGAGTAAATTAAACATGTAAAAATTATAATTACATAATTTTTAATACATGTTGTATTTTTTTATGTTTAAACAATATTTTAAAGATGTTACAAAAAAATAATATTTTAGTCTCGTTAGCTTAGCTCAGTTAGTATAAACATTACATAATATATGCAGGGACAGAAGTTCAAACCCTTGACACCTCATTTCTCCACATTTAAAATGTGTAAAATCTAATGAGTAGGCTACCATCAATTTCGTCTAGAATTTTTTTTTGTTTGTATTTTCCTTTTTGTTAAGATCTCATCTGGATTAGACATGGCAACAAAACTCGCCTCCGCCAGACGGCTGCCTCTGCCCCGAATTTAACGGGGAAAAGCTAGTTTAATTGGGTGCAGGTGTGGGAAAAAATTTGATTTTTAGTACGGGGGTGGGGGATGTTCCGCACCCACCCCCGCCCCGCACCCACTTTTTGAAATTTGCTTTATTAAATTTTATAATCTTATTTCCATAAGCACCAACCTATTTTAATATATTATTACTCTTTAGAAACATATTTATTATAATTATTTTACTCATTTGAATTTTTTTATTAGACATTTAATTATTAATATAATTATTGGTTTTTGTTACTATGAAAAAAATGAAAAAGTATGTATTTTTTAAATATTTTATAAAAAACAGATTTTTCGCGGGTGGGGGTGGAGCCGGAGGCGAGGTTGGATGTTCGATTTTTACCTTCAATATGGTTCGAAGATGGGTGCGGGTGCATGGAAGCGGGGGCGGAGACGGGGATGCTTAAACCCACTCCCGATCTGCCCCGTTGCCATGTCTAATCCTAATTGGGATGGAATATACAACGCATTTGTTATAGATTAATAATAACAAAATTTTATGTTTAAAAAAACATATTTTATACTTTTGAGCATAGTTTTAATTGATATAAACATTACATTATATATTTGGGTTGGGATTGAATCTCTAGATTTTTCAATTATTTGTCATAAACGTGATATTTTAGTTATTGGGTAACTTGACAAAAAAAAACTATAATAATATAAAAGAAATGTAGTAGAAACTATTTCGAACCAATTTGCTATAAATTAAAAGATAACATTCAATAACTTAAATATTCACTATTAAAGATTTATCATGTTAAAAGTCACGAATTTTTTTAAAAAAATATTTCTCAAGAATGTTTGTTATGAGAAGAAACTCAAAATAGCTTCTCACTTCATACATTTTTTAAAAATTTATTATCCAATAAAAGCCGTAGCAAAAATTTGAAAATACATAAAATGGTTTTTCATTTTTAGAAGCAATAAAATGGTTTTTCATGAGAACCTATTTAAACTAATTTTTAATTTAGAGTTTTCTTTAAAAAAAAATCTGTATTGATAAAGCTATAACAAAAAAAGTAATGTTTTAAAAATTATTATTTGCAAAAGAAGTCGTAATAAACTAACCCATGTTCGAGTCCTAAAAAAAAAAAACATGTTCGAGTCTACAAAATGATTAGATGTTGGACCACATTATGTGTGCTACATGAAGTAATTAATGGGTATTGTTATAGTTTCCGTAAAAAAAAAAAAAAAATTGTTATACTACTTGTAAGCCTGGAACCACGTACAAATTCTATATGTGACTCTCAATTCTCTCCTCTAGCAACCACTATACCTTCCACAAAATTCAAAAATGAAAAGGAAGGATGTCATAAGTTACTCCAAGCTTTAGCTTCGACCCATCTACTTCATATATGGATTTTGTGCAAGCATTTATTATGGTGTTGAGAAGCATTTTTCTTCATTGAAGGTCGGTGTGGTCCATAAGATCAAAACTTTAATGGATTTGATGGGCGTGATACATGGACTACGTTGCTTTTGGTCATTAATGGACCACTCCAATCGGATGGTTGCTCAATACGCAGTTTAAAATTGTCTTTTTTAGCATATAGACGAAATAGGAAAACCATTAAAAACTCACACACATAAAAACCTAAATCATTAGAAACTCAATAAGATATAATTGTTTGTCTTATTGAGTTGTAACCTTTTATGAGCATTTTTTAGCTTAAAAATCGATCGGGTCCTAACCCTTAGTACTTGTTTTTACAAAATAAAATAGCAAATTAAGGGACATTTTGAGCAACCATTGCCCAATTGTTCAAGGACTTAAATGCCAAAGTGATCTTATTACGAGATCAATTTCTAATGACATTTACTAGTTTGTAAGTCCTTTACCATAAATTCATATGCAAAAGCCCCGACCTCTTTCTAAAATCTCATTTTTGTGTGTATCAGATTCAATTAAAGTATAATTTTGTTCGTATTAGCCTTTTTTATTAAGAAGAACCAAACCATCATTTATGATTTAAATAATAAGATTCCAGTATGATCTATTTTGACCTTTAGTTTTATTTTCAAGTTATACTTTTGAGCCTAGTCCAACCTCTTGAACAGTTTATGACCAAAAAAAAATCACAAATATTGCAATAGATGATCGATTTTTTTTTTTTTAGGGAAGATAGATAATCAGAACATAAGATGTATAGATTTTCTTTGTCACATTAAGAACCGTTGATTTTCTATTTTCAACTCTCGCCTATTCTAATTTTAAATCCAAGTGTGAGATATTGCTTAGTCTATAAAAATTTAATGATCGGTTATCTTTTATTTGATTTTTACACATCCTATTTTTGTATGTCCATCTATTTTTTCTTTCTATTTACTTGTTTCCCATACGAAGTTGTGAAAGCGACAATAAGTTTACAATTGTCCACTAGATAAAACACATCTAAGAAAATTCATGAACATGTAATCAAAATCACTTCACAAACAACTAAATTAGGAGGAAGTGATACCAATATTATATTGGAAGAATCAACAACGTCTCTCTTTCAAAAACAAAGACAAAAAAACTTGAGTTCAATTTCCAAGTCATCCGTCTATGAGGCTCGCCAACCCCATATAAAAAAAGAAACAAATGTCTCACTAACAACCTGTTCATTAGTCTTATAACAGACTACATTGACTAGGATACCATGATGTACCTACTAGGGGTCAAAATCGTGATTACAATCGGTTAACAAAAAACCGGTCAAGATAAAAAACAATTGATGATTTAATTGGCATGAGTTACTAATCTCATTACGTAATTATACAATTCATTATTACGCTCTTGTTTAGTGTTTTGCTAAAATTTTACTCTCTATCTCAAATTACATGACGTTAGAAAATAAAAATTAAAGAATTAAAAGAAACGAGAGCAATAAGTAGTCAATTGTATTTAATATTTTATTGAAATCGTAAATCAACTTATAATTTGAGACAAATTTTTTCTATAAAACAGACTTATAACTTATGTCAATTTTTTCCTTCAAAACGATTTATAATTTTGGTAGGAGGAATTACTTATCTGTAAAATGAGCGTATAATGTTGGATTAGTGAGTGGGCTACAATCATAATAACTGGGCCGGAGCGTGAAGATACCCGTATGTAATACGACGTCCAGCAAACGTTTTTTTCTCTTCATTCTTGTGCTATCCTCATATTTAAATCGCGTTTTTTTCATTTCAGCTTCTAATCTAAAGTTTGGTGAAACCCTAATCAGCTTCGATGTCGTTGAGATACCCCCAAATTGTGTTGTCGAAAAGCTATTTTTCATATTTGTTGCTATTGGCTTTTGATAGTAGTTATTTTTTTAGTGTTTCAATTGAAGAATGAATTGAATTTGGTTGAGTTGATGCGTAGCTGATGACGAAAGTATTATCGGCATGAGCTGTAACAACAATCTGCGCACCGTGAAATTGACACGGGTTGTTACAGCGTTGAAGAATGTGCCTATATGCTAATCCGAAGCATCTTCATCTCTGATTCTTTCTTTTTTTATAATTTTGTATATCTTAGTGCTTTAATTCTACGCATTTGCTTTTATACAATCTCAAAATTATTTGAATAGCTTATGCTAGTGAAAAAATATTGTCTTTTTGTTTTATTTATTGAAACAATATGAATTCAATTGTTACTTGAAAGAGTAAAAAAGTAACAATCAAATGTAGTTCTGTAAAATTTAGTGCAGTCTCTAAAGTATATAGTATACAGAATCCATCAATTTAGCCCATACAATTAAGATATTAGGAACTAAATTGATGGATTTTCGTATACTTTAGGGATTAAATTGACGGGTTTCTTATAAATTACGTACTACTTTGATGGTTTATTCAAATAATGGTAGTTGATCACATACATTGATTGTAAAACTAATGCATAGCTCTCCCAGAGGCAGCAGAACTTCTCTGGTTTGGAGAGCTATAGCAATAGTTTGACAGTAGTTGGATGATAATTTTCGCTTTCTTTCCGAAGGTTGGTTCTATGCATTTTCTAATAGGTGTCTTTGATTCAATTCTCGTGCTGCATGCTGTGGTTTTCTGGTCTATGTGGAATTGATGTTTCCTCTGCTTATCTGTGGGTGTTATTGTTTCTGTTATTTTTGTATTGCTGTTGACATTCCTGTATTTTTATCCTCTACTGGTACTCCTTGTTGTGACGGGTCTTGTTTAATCTTCAGTAGAAGTCCTTTCTGTCATAGCAAGAAAAAGAAAAACTTTATTGGCCTAAATGGCCACAGAATCCGCTTCTAGAAGGTCTCCTACTCATATGAGTTGATATCCTCTTCATTTAGTGGATACTTTCATTTGGAGAGACGTAGACAAATGAAGTTAATTGATATTTTATTTCGGTGTCTATCTCTCTCTAAATGGAAGTATCCATTAAACGTAGAGAATCTCAACTCGCTCATATGCCTTAAAGGGAGTTTGGAGTTGTGGAAAAATTGGTAATATCCTTTCAGCCATTACTAACTTCTTACCCATACAGTTTGGATTAGAAGGGGCACGACAACTATTGCTGACTGCCAGAGATGTAATGACCAGGTTGAGTGTATAATGCATTTGTTGAAAGATTGCATGTGGTTTATGAATTTTGAAAAAAGTCGTCTATCATGATTACTTATTTACTTTGTAGAATTTTGATCTTAAGTTAATATCATTGTCTTTAGTGGAATCTTTCCAATGACAACATTGATACAACTCATCATAATCGGCACTTTGTTTTCTCTTTCGATTTGGATGTTGTGGAAATATAGAAATGCTTTTGCTTTTTTATTTTCAAACTTATGCAAAGGAGCTTTTATCAAAGGTTTCCATAGTATGTTAGGGAGCTTATTTTAAATCCTTTAGGAGTTTTTATCAAAGGTTTCCATAGTATGTTAGGGGGCTTAATTTGGAATCCTGTTGGAGCTTTTATCAAAAGTTTTCATAGTATCAGGCTCTTGACATGCCTTGTGTGCTGAATCATGGAGTTTCCTTTTGGTTATTAAATTATCCCATGACTCATCTTTTAGCAAATATTAAATTTAGCTTGTCCAACTTTTGCAGGTGTTGGGTATGCAATTTTTCATTGGCTTGGGATATCCACGGCATTACATAATGGTGTATTGCATCTGGATCAGTTTGAAGGATTAATCGGTAATGGGAGAACATTTTCAAAGTGGGTTAGTGAGACTTGGTTCGCATGTGATCGGTGAATTTGGAAGTCTAGAAACGAGAAAATATTTCACAACAGAGACATATGTATGGAGAAGTTGGTTGAGTAGGCGAAAATGCATTTGTGGAATTGGTTTGAATATCAAATCAAATAGTTTAGATTATAACACTGTCCAATGGTACGTGAATCCAAGGGCATGCCTCAGTTGTATTATGACTTGAATTGGATATAAGTTTGACAATATCTGGAGGCAGGCTTTAGTTTTGGAGTCTTGTAGGATCATTTAAAAAGCTTTAGTTTTTCAGTTGGTTCTTGCTGTCAATGTTAGTATTGGAGTAGTTCTGTTTGAGCATTTTTTCAGGAGCAGGTGTGGATTCGCCCCAGTTAGTTAGAGCAGGTTTGGGTTTAATTGCTGCAGTCCGATATTGTTGTCATTGACTCATTGCTAGGGATGTTGTGTGGCTTGATGCAGAGTTTTGTTTATCTGGGAAATTTATAGCACCGTAGTAGTCGACCTTATTACATTTGGTGCTTGTTTCTGATTGTTTGTGCATTTTGTGTGGTATTGGCGTTCTATTGTTGTGCTGTTGGTGGGGTTTGGGTGATCAGGTCTCATTCTATTAGTTTAAGAGACTTGAATTGGCATATTTGATAGAGAAATGTTAGGGACTCTCTAACACTCACTCGCTCATTGGATAAATCAATGTATGTCCCACCTCTTTAAGTGAGACTATTTCCAAAGTTTGAGACCCACCTTGATTTAAGCCAATTAAGAGAGTGGGTGTTAGAGAGTGTTGCTAGCTTTACTCTATTTGATATTATGCTGTTCTGGTGTTATTTGGAGCTCTGAGAGGTGTGTAGCTTTGGTGCCTTTTGTCCTTCAAGGGTGTAAACTTATTTGTCAAGAGTGTAACCAAACTGAATCTGCTACCGATTTTTGAATCTGCAGCAAGTTGATGACAACGTGTTTTTCAGACAGGATCTTTGGGGGCATTGGATTTTTGAGGTTTGACGCGGTTTGTGTTGTTCATCAGCTCTATGTTTCGTTTGGCTCGTCTGTTGCTCCATTTTGGTTTTGGTTTTGGTTTGGTTTGGTATACCAGTTGGTGCACTCAGTATCTATTTTCTGGTATGTTGTTCAATTTAGGCTCCATATCATTCTGTTTTTAGTCTGGTTTGGTGGCTTCGGCTATTGTATTTTTAGTTAATTATCAACCTTGTATCATGTTTTGGTACCGTTTCATTTTTAATAAATTTTTGGCTTTTTCCAACCAAAAAAAAAAAAAGAGATTCAATTTAACCATTTTACAATCACTAACATTGGACCAAAATTCCATTAAATTCTAGATGAATGATTGGAACGGTCCACCGCTGCTTTGGAGTCAAGCTCAAATGTAACATGGTGCAAGTCCATATCTCCAATTCAATGAATAAGGTGAAGTAATCCATAAGCCTTCCCTTCATTACTTGTCAACAAAGTGGCGTGTCTTTAAATTTTGAATGTAACTTAGTTCATCACATGGACATTCAGTTGAACACCATACCTGAGGCTTGATCCAATCTATTCAAATATGGTTAAGCTAATGAATTTGCTGGACTTGTATTCACAAATCCCTTCACTTCCTCATATTTATTTGAGTTTTATTGATCAATTTTTAACTCTGATTTTTGTGTGACTAAAAGTAGGTACGTGAATTGAAAATTTTCAAAGTTGTGAATAATGATTCAATATTTTGAAAATTTTAGTAGTGTTTTTGGTCTGTTATGAAAAATTGTTTTTAATTAAAAATGAATAAAATATAAAATAATTTATTTTTGCATACACATTAATAAATTTTAGATGCAAAATCAATTCTACTTAATATCACCCTAATATGAGAAAAACAATCTTATGTGTTTAGAATCATTTTTGACTCTATCTACCATGGAACCAAACACACAAATAGTAAAACTAGTCACGAGCTTCCTCGAGATCATTATTATGAACTACTACTCCAGTGTTATTTATAAGAGAAAATCAACATTTTCGATTTATTCAATAATTGTTGTATACAATCCATACTAGAAACTATATATAGTATTATTTATTGAATGAACCTAAATATTAATTTTTTTTCTTCTTATAAATGAGACCGGAGGGGTAGGTATGAAAGTTGGTTCACTAGTCTTTTTGTTCAATAGTTGGTCAATGGGATCATTTGATTGATTGTTGAAGTGACAAAGAATATTTGCCTAGTGCTGAAGTTGGAATAGATAGATTGAATTAATTTACCAATATTCCATAAATTTTGTATACTAAAACGACAAAATCCATTTGAACCATATAATCTTGTTTGATTCATAGGTTTGAAAGGTAGCTAACAATGCACCCCTTTGACTGTTAGTTTTTGATTCATTCTTATTTCACTCAACAAGAAAATTTGTTGAATGTTAAATTACATCCCATATATATAAGAGTCAATTTTGTAGCTTTGTGCGCTCATCATACCAGTCACACATAAAGGAGCAAAACAAATAAATTTTATACCCTTTGGCCTCATAATTCATTCTGCGTAATCTGAACCTTATTCTCATTCTCCCCAGTTCCCTTGCCGTGGTGTAATTTGGTGCTGCAAAGATAGTCAATTAACCATATGGGACCTGGTGGACCAGGAGGGCCTGGCCCTGGTGGACCCGGTTGGGGGCCTGGCCCTGGTGGACCTGGTTGGGGTCCTGGGCCTTTTGGGCCTGGTGGTTGGGGTCCACCTGGACCTGGGGGCTTTTTTGGTGGATTTGCTAATGGTTTATGCAGCCTCTTATCTTCATGGTGAGTTATAATTATGATCGTAATAAACATAAAATCTTTTGATTTTGAAAAAAAAAAAAATAGTGTATTATGTTGTTAGTCTGTAGATGATTAAATTAAACTTTAAAAACAACGATGTTACTCAATCGTGAATGATTTTCATTTAGTAGCCAATGGATTTTATTCTAATTAAATTTGAATGCCTCAATGCAGCCTCTCATGCTTATGTTGTTGCTGGTTGGTACAAGATTGCTTTGGTGGTCCACCACCACGAGGCCCAGGCCCATTCTAGTACCAGGATCAGTAATAAATTAACCAGGATCGGTAAAGTTGAACTCCCATTACCAATTAATCTTCATTGTTCAATTTGAATGTTGAGTGATGACCAAAGATTAGATTAAATCAAATAAATTGGTGGTTGTGTTACATGTCTTTCGTTCTAGCTTATAATTTCTATTTACATTTTTTAAGGAAATCATTTCTATTTAATTATTATATTTTGTTTTTGGTCAAATTTCTATATAATTATTACCTTAGCATTTTTTGGTGACATATTTAACATTAAGTTGCAACGAATTCAGGTCATAATATATTACCCATCCGTGGGTTTAAAAAGAGGTACTACTGGTGCCAATCTCCAACAATAAATAACGACCTAAATACCAGCGAACGAAATATTCGGTAGATGAGAATATTAAGTCAAGTGTACGTATGTCATGTGATGCAATTACAAATGATGCATCACCGTTTCAATTAAACCAAGTGATTTATTTTTAGACTGAATGATTTTTTACCTCAAAACTGATTTAAATCAAACTGTCTCTGCGCACGATAAATCGAATAAATCTACGTTGAAGGGTAACGTTTCCCCTAAAAAAAGTTATGCTTTATTCGTAAGAAAGTATATTTACTATATTTATCGCAAAATAATTTATTAGAACCAAGATGGCAATTTTCTATGTCCTGCGCCCTGCAATTACATGTCTTTCGCTGACATTTACTTCCACTTATCTACAATTGCAAAATTAGCAGACCTCAAACAAGAGAACGGATTTAGAATATAAAAAAAAAAAAAAAAAGAATAAAATTATCAAATGGAGAGTTCTATCACAAATCAATTTTCTCAATTGTCAATCAAATTTTGTTATAAATTGCAAGATACATTGTAAATAAAATTCCCTACAGGAAAATTTGAATCATATGATTTATGGCCAAGTTGTAATTCATGTTACTCATCCAAACAAATCGAGATTTCAGAAATGATTCATGTCTAAAATAGATACGCATGTGAATTTATATCAATTATGTTTGGGTTAGTTTCAAATCAAAATACAAATCACACGTACCATGCAAGAAAGTGAAATCATAAACATTCCTCTTGATGGGGTGTGTTTGATATACTACTACTTTTTGGCCACCTTTAAAAGAAAAAACTTAATTCACATGAACGTTGTACAATAATTGACTAAAAAAAGTGTGAGTGCTTGACAGTATCTTTCATATACGCTCCGTCACGTTTCTAAATTCATAACCCACGGTCATACATACCCACATGATTCGAATATATTAATCATCCATTATATGCTGGTTGACAAATCATTTTCTTAAGCTTTCACTATATGTATCTTTGTCTTTGGTTCCTCTAGTAACTAAAATTGATTTGGAGGTGTAGAATTTATTTCGACCTTGTTGCGGTAGAATTGATTTTACTTCAAAAATTAATTTTAGTGTGTGTTTGGTTCAGCTTTAAATATAATTGATTCTGTCATAATTGATTATGATAAAATTGATTCTAACAAAATTGATTTTGAGAGAATTGATTTATGTTTGGATACAATGATGTAGAATTGATTAAACAAACTGAATGTTGTTTGGATAGTTTTGATCAAAATTGCTTTTGAATGTATAATTACTAAAATGGACATAGCTAAATACAAATAAATTAACGTAGTTAAATGTGTATGTAAATCAATACTAAATGTAGATATATTATTTAATTTAATAAATAATTTTTTATATATTAATTTAAAATATAATAAATACGATCATTAAACTATTATCACTAGTTAAATAACAGTCAGAAACGAAAATCACAAGAAAATGAACGTTCATACTACTGGACTATACGACACGTTTTATTTAGCACGACCGCCTAACAAAAATTGTAGATGCAACAAAAATTCATGTTGGGCAATACATAATTTGTGAAAGGCGAAGAAGGAAATAAGAATTGATGAAGGAGAATGTTGGAAAGTAATGAGTTCTAATAACCAAAGTATAAAATTAAATGTAGAATTGATTCTACCAAACTCAAAAGCTAGGATTCCTAGCTTCAAAGAGAAATGTTTTTAGAGAAGAGAATTGCTTTTAAAAAGTCAAAACAAACATATATGAAATTACTTTTTTCACTTTTGGAGATGTAGAAGTGCTTCTAGGCTAACCAGAAGTTAAACCAAACAAGCACTTAGTTGAATCCATAATTTATAATTTTTGATTTTAAAATTGATTTTCATATACAAATTTACAATTCAATTGAATTTTATACAATTGTATACAAACATAAACCAGTTTTAACCAAAATCAACTTTATCAACTGCACCGAATATTGATAATACACTTGAATGAAGTAGTGGAAATCCGGATTTGAGTCCGACCCGTGTGATCCATGATATTAAATACACGTGGCACAATATGATGATAAGTAAGGATTTGAGATTGAGAAAGAGAGAAAGGAAATTGAAAATGAGAATGAGAAAAAGTATTTATGGTGCAACTTCCCTCTGAGTCCCTCCTCGAGTGGACGCTACTCCACCACTGTTTTGTTTCATAACACAGAAGAAACCACTCAATCTCACAACAATTTAATCAAGTACGGTACATTTCTATCTTCCTTCCTTTTTTGTTTTTACATTCATTTTACGCAATGTCTATCATAAATCCATCACTTCTCCTTTTTGTTTAATTTATCATCTCTATTCCTCAATTTCTTTTCGGAAGTTGAGATGAGTGTTGATTGTTGGAATGACGGTAATGCCCTTGTCCAGTGACATTGTGTTTATCTTAATAATTATCGGTGTGTTTTGTTACTTCACGGCGAATTCCTCTGCTTATCTTGTCGTTACAACATTATGTAAGTGTTTCAAAGCATGTAAAATTCTCTTTTTGTTGTTTAATATACACAGGGTTTTGTTTTGTGGTTAACGAAGCAAGTAAAGGGAGGGTGACAAAGAAGAAAAAGATGGGTGGAATGAACAAGAATCAACAATCAAATTGGTGGTGGCTTGATAATAGTCACACTAATAATACTAAACGATCCCCTTGGCTTCAATCAACACTATCTGGTATGCATTATTTATATCAATCTCTTTATTTAATGATGCTTTAATAAATCAGGTTTTTTTTTTTTACTTTTCTGATTTCCCCCAAAATTGATCCGTTAGCTTGTTATCTTTTCAAGCTTTTATACCCAGTAACATCTAGCAGAAAAAAACCATTTGGGGATGGTCTAGCAGAGATCTTGGGTTTGCTTCACTCAAGTTCTCATGTCTGATGCCCCATATGTCAATTTAAAAACTATTAAAAAATATTTAGAGATTAATGAATTAAATATATTGAAGTATAATTTATGATAGAATTTAATGACTTAATTTGATCTATCTAGCCGATTTCACTTGTGGAATAGAAATGGGTTGTTGTTGTTTTGAACATCTGACAGAAATTATTATATTGATAGAAAAAGAGGAATACTGGTCTAAAATTATTGTGTTGATACCAAAAGGTCAAAAGGTCGTAGGTTACCGTTGTGGTTTGTTTGACTGTTGTCTTTAAAGTTCTTTCCTTGTCCCACCTTCTGTCTTATGCATTTAGCCGTTGGACACCTTTATTTGGTTTCGTTGTGACTTAAACTATGTTTTGTCCTAGCTAGCAACAATTGATTTTATAAATGAGTTTGACTTTCATATATTCACCGTGTAAAAAGTTTTGCATTGTAACAAATCACAGTTAATCATACTAACATGTGTAATTTTATAAATAGTTATGATTAAAGTTAAACCTTTAAATAATCTTATGATTATGATTGGTTGATAGTGTAATTTTTTTTACACTTTCGGTGTGTATGAGTTAAATTTTGGTTAAAATTTAGTAGCATGAAAAATTATTTATTTATGATTAGTATTGTTATCTATTCTTGCTTTAAGTTAAAATTCACTTTGTGGTTGCAATTTTTCTCTTTGAGAAACCCGAATGCTCAAAGATGTGCCAAAATAAATCAATTTTATGATTCAAAAATCACTTTAACCATAAGAACTGGATTCAAACATGCGCTTGTATATATTCGGTATGCCATAATCCTTTAATTTTTGCCACATGAAAGTTGTATTACAGGAGAGATAAAATTGACGTACGACTTTGTTTCATGTTTATTGCAGAGCTAAACGAGAAGACAAATGCAATGTTAAAGTTAATTGAAGAAGATGCGGATTCCTTTGCAAAACGTGCAGAGATGTATTACCAGAAGCGACCCGAACTTATTAGCATGGTTGAAGATTTCTATCGAACACACCGCTCGTTGGCCGAGCGGTATGATCAAGTCAAACCCGACACTGGAAATGGCCACCTCGTGTTAGGGGGATCACCATTTGCTTCAGCTAAGTATCAGTTAGAGAAGTTGATGAGTTATGCAGACACTGGTTACGATACCTATTCTGAAAATTTTGACGTAGACGAGTCTATGGAATCCGAAGTTGATGATCCTGAGCATGAAGAAAAAGAGGTGGCTAAATTTCATCATAACTACACAAAAGAAGAGAGAGTTTCGTCTGTGGTTGTCAATGACGAAGTAATGAGGTTGAGAGATGAAATTAAGAAAATAAGCCA
Organism: Medicago lupulina; assembly: GCA_958299785.1. Classification (NCBI taxonomy): domain Eukaryota; kingdom Viridiplantae; phylum Streptophyta; class Magnoliopsida; order Fabales; family Fabaceae; genus Medicago; species Medicago lupulina. The sequence continues at coordinate 4,657,786 of OY283140.1, forward strand.
AGAGAACACGGTTCATAAGGAGCAACTGAAACAGAAAGATACAGTTTGCGATGAAGTAATGAAGCTGAGGGAAGAAATAGAAAAACTAAGGGAAGTGAATGAGACACAAAAGGAAGAACTCAAGCAAAAGGATGATGAGAAAATAGAGGTGATTAAACAACTAAGTTTAGCAATAGATCTGTTGAAACAAGATAATGTGAATATGAGAAGCTTCATTACTAAAGAGTCCGCGAAAAAATGGAAGTTCCCATTTGAATTCAACAAATTTGGAGGAGCATTTTCTGTCAAATTGTTTAATGGAAATCCAAGGAATCAGCCCGGTGTTGAACTCTCTAGATGTGGTTTACAGACTCCCCACATATCATATTAATGTATAACATTCTTGTTCTTATAAATATTTATACAATAAGTTCCTAGTCTTAGATTCGTAGTTTGCGTGCTTATAATGTTGTATTTTTTTTACATGTGCCCTTCACTTGGTTAGTTATATGTATTCCAACTGTTACAATTTTTTAATTCTTTATGCATGTGGAGATTATGTTTTACACCACCTTAAATCTTGTTTATGTATGTTACATGCGATATTAAATGTGATACTAATTACCATTTTACAACCGTTTTTGATGAAATTGTTAAGTAAAACTCTTACCACTAATCTAACATATTACACATCATTCGCTTCCTCGTCTTTAATTAATAATGATTATGATAATTGAAGGACCTATTTGTTACCCTTATGCATCTCTGTAACACGTGGACAATTCCCTTATATTTTATTCAGTGGCATTTTTAAAATGTGTGAGTATAATCCCACGACACTAGCACATTGTTTGTTTTGTTTACAAAGCTAAGAAGGGCCAAAAAAACAAAAAAAACATAAAATACGGACAAGGAAAAGACTACAATTCCCGAATTCAAATTTTGACAAAGTCTGTGAAGAGAAGGTCTGATAAACCTGACAGAAAATAAGTGTGGCCATGAAATCCAAGACAGAGGAGGTATCAAGCTTGATTAAGAAGTCAATACATGTATTTCCCTCCTTCACCAAAGTTGATGAGATCTTTTTATGTATGTCTAGGTTGGGTAGGCTCCTGTCCGCATAAACATTTTTTTAACATTCCCCCACTATACTTGTAATATATCCGTATTATATTGGAATGTATTCGTATGGATTTTGCACACAATTTATTTACTTTATTTTTGTTAAAGATTTAGATATTTAAATGTTTATTTTATGATATTAGTGAACTAATAAGATGATAATTATAATACTTCAAATATGTATATAGTAATAGGATTTATCAAACTAAAGAAAAAATGGAGAAGAAAGTAGATGGTATATTTTGATTTCTCAAAATGTTGTGGATTTACATGAACCAAAGTATGGTATTTATATTATTAAATTTACCACTATTACATGTGTAAAATTATTTATTTCACTATAGGTAATTGACTCTTAGGATTATAAGTTGACGATTTAGATAGATATTTCAATCTAAATAGTATAAACTATAATCATTATGTTTATATAATTTATTATAACAATTTTGATTTTTCCACTACACAAACAAAACATGTTACACTCACTCTCTCATGTAATTAATTTTTTAAATTAAATATTTCACATCGATTGAGAGATGACATAAATAAATATTTATAAATGGAGGTAATATTCACCTCACATATGCTGTTTTTGTGAGATTTTATTTCTAAGACATTTGTAATCAACATTAATAATAATAGTGAAATTGTGATTAGAAGAAATTTTGTTGTTTTTATTCCTCTATTATTATCTTTATGTTGTTCTTTGGTTTGATTATTTATGTTCTATACATAAATTTTAAATTTATTATTGGTTTATACTATCATTACCTGGACCGTTTAGTTTTGGTTGGTTGTCTTTGCGTTTGTCTCACACGTTTTCTTGGTGTGATAGATAATACGTCCTTTTTTCGTAGTGGCACAAATTTACACGACACTTGTAAAAGTCTACAAAGATTACATAAACTGCCATCCTTTCTCAACCACAAGAAATAGAGATTTATCAAGTACCCTACTGAATCTATCGTTGTCCTATATAAAACATGTCTCTTGTCTCTTATTTATAATTTACCTTAATAGAACAAACTTAAAAAAACAATGCATGAAGCACCAGTGATAATAATCGGAGCTGGAACATCCGGCATAGCCACAGCAGCTTGCTTAACAAAACAATCCATACCTTTCATCATTCTCGAAAGAGAAAATTGTTTTGCTTCTCTATGGCAAAATTACACCTACGATCGTGTTCATCTTCATCTAAGAAAACAACTTTGTGAGTTACCACACTTTCCATTTCCACCTTCTTATCCTCACTATGTACCAAAAAAACAATTCATAGAATATTTAGGTAACTATGTCAACAACTTCAACATCAATCCTATATACAACAGAGCTGTTGAGTTAGCAGAGTATGTTGATGATGATGAGAGATGGAGGGTTAAGGCTGAGAATAAGAGTTCTGGTGAAGTTGAGGAGTATTCTGCAAGGTTCTTGGTTGTTGCTAGTGGTGAAACAGCTGAACCTCGTGTACCTGAGGTTGAAGGGTTGGAGAGTTTTAAAGGGAAAGTGATTCATTCAACTAGGTACAAAAATGGAAAAGAGTTTAAAGATGAACATGTTCTTGTTGTTGGTTCTGGTAATTCTGGTATGGAGATTGCTTTAGATTTGGCTAATTTTGATGCTAAACCTTCAATCATTGTTAGAAGCCCGGTATTAACAAAATTCTATGTTCCTTATTCTTTTTCTCTTTAATTAAGTGCATTAGATCTTTACTAGTTTAGGCTAAATTATGGTCCGTAATTTGCAACACACTGCAATCAATTTTGATTGTGGATTTGAGATAGGATTGTTTATATTACATAGCCATTTTCATAGTTAACTACGTCTAATCTAAATCCCTAAATTACACTTTTGAACACTTTGGTAATTTTTAAATTTTACTTTGGTCTCTTGATTTTTTTTATTTTCCGTTTTATTATAGTCCTTAAGTTACCATCGTCGTGACACACTTTTGTCTATTTTGTGAGTTTTTCATTTGAGTCCGTCAAATGTTATTTCCTAGTGTCATTTTATTTTGGTAATTAAACATCTGACTTGACAAGAAGGAGGAAACATTTGACCGACAAAGAGCTAAAGTGTTGTAACTTAATCTGTATGTTTGCTAGTTGTTTTTGGAGGGTTTTAGAGACTAAGTTTATATTTTGATGTATATGTTCATGTATCATGTTGTTCTTTCAATTTTATTTTTTTTAAATGTCAAATATATCTTAGAATGTGCTTGCTTTGGCAGTGGGAAATCCACGTTCAGCCAAAATCGCAGTAACAATCCGCGATATATTGCAGTAAAGTTAAGAATATTTGCTTCTTAAAATCACGGTAAAAACAGTTCCAAAGTGCGGCTATTAAAGCTGAACCAAGTCCTCCAAAGGTTTTCCCTCCAAAATTCAACTTGCAAATCACCCTAAGTGTAAGTGACCAGCCAAAAAAACTCAATGACCAAATTGTCTATCCTTTGTAACTTGACCAAAATGGAATGAAAGAAAAATTAAGGATCAAAATGCAATTTATCTACTCAACTTGTGCAATAATGTATTGTTATGTACATGTAGGTTCATTTTCTTTCTAGGGATATGATGTATTATGGTGGGGTTTTGTTCAACTATCTGTCACCAAGCACAGTGGAGAAACTAGTGGTGATAGCAAGCAGGATTGTGTATGGAGATCTGAGCAAGTATGGTATACCTTTTCCTAGTGAAGGTCCATTCACCATGAAGATGAAGTATGGCAAGTTTCCTATAATTGACGTGGGAACCGTCAAGAAAATCAAATCTGGAGAGATTCAGGTATGTATATATGTATGTAATGTAATGCATTTGTTATTAAGAAAGCAGAATAATCTTATTTCCCTTGAAATTCATATGAAAACGAACTCAAACAAAAACGGTTTGACTTTAATTATATATTCTGTCATAGAAATATGTTATACCTTTTCTTACGCTATAAACGCTTAATTAAGTTTTTCTGGTTAAGACTTAATTACTTATATTCTATCTATGTGGTAGAGAGTTATAGACATAGAGGGGATTTATTAAGTTGATACTTTTTTAAAATTTGGTCACTTATTTACGATTTATGTTCTGTACCATTTTTAAATTCGAAAATTTAGTTCTTCACTTATAAAATGTGTGACCTTTTGACCACAATTGAGTTTGAAGTTTATTTACACTCAAATATATTGGGTGTACCATAGAATTTGCCTTATTATAAGGTGAAAAGAGGTTGAGTGATGTGGCAATACACATATATCAATTGTGGTAATGCATATATGTAAACTTGACACGTTAATTGTTTGTGATAAAGACTTAGAATGATGAGTGGCATAATATTATTCTGTGTATATATATGTAGGTGTTGCCAGCAGAAATAGAGAGCATAAGTGGTAACCAAGTGTTGTTCCGTGATGGAAAATCCTACCCATTTGACTCCATTATTTTCTGCACTGGTTTCAAGAGATCAACTCAAAGATGGCTTAAGGTATCATACTTTATGTGACAAACAGACAATATTACCTACTTTTTGATGCAATATTTGCCACATTTTTAAATAGAGAAACCCGGTATATTAAAAAGTATATATTTAAAAATCTGTTAAGTTTGTTGTACCAATGTTAGCCAAGTTTAACAAATTATGCAAAGTACCTTGCAAAGCACTCCTTCCGTTCCGTCCCAAAATAGGTGACTTATAATAATCTAACTGACTAATAATAATAATATCACTAATTTAACAGATTTCTCTATTGTGATAGCCCTTTATTGAATGCTATGTCATGTTGATCTAGTAGTTTATTATTTTGAACAGGGTGGTGATCTTTTGAATGAGGATGGTTTTCCAAAGCCTGGTTTACCATATCACTGGAAGGGTAAGAACGGTTTTTACTGCGTTGGATTGTCAAGGAGGGGATTTTATGGAGCTAATATCGACGCTCAAAATGTAGCAAATGATATTGCTATGTTGGTTCCTCAACATGAAAGAAATTAGGTTTTGTGAGAGTCTATGTCATATGCTCTGTGATTTGTTTGAAACAGAGAATGTTGTGCCGAGTGTGTGCGATTTAGGATGGACAATAAATTAAGGTTTAAGAATCATGTGTTCATTGCTAAAAAAACAACAAAAAAATCATGTGTTCATAATTTATAATTTGTTGTTCATAATTTTATTGATAGTTTACGCCTTATATACAGATTGAAATTCACCCAGAAGTTATAACTGTATGTTTTCCTCTTTTTTTTTTTTTTAATTCCTTTCCCACACAACATGAATATTAAAAATTAGATAACAAATGGACAAAAAAAAGAAGATTATTAACTGTTTAAAATTCTGCCGCTTTTGAAAAAAAAAAATTGTTCATAATTATTTGTAAGTTTTAAAGTTCAATGCAACCTTCATTCAAAAAAATAATTCAATGCAACCTTAATTGTTGTTTTCTCAATCATTTCCCTAACTGTATCCAGAAGTCCTAGCTCAACTGGTAAAATGTAGAAATTGTTAAGCCGGATGTCATGACCGAGCTTCGAACCTCGGTACTTTCACTTGTGTGTGTGAGTTTATAATGGCTTTGTCATTTCGTCTATCTAAAAAAAAAAAGATAATAAATAATTAAGAGAAATAAATATATAGAATAAGTTAATAAATAATTAAGCGTGTTTCTTTCAAAAAAAAATAAAATCAAGCGTGTTATGGAAGAAGACAACTAATTGTTCTCGTGAGTATACTTGTTTGATAGGGATAGTGTATTGTAATATGTAGGGGTCTGGGTTTAAATTCTGGAAAGCTCACTTATTCACTTTAAAATGTTAATTATAACCATTAGACTACTTAATTAAAAAAAAAAGACAATTAATTATATTATAAGTAACAAAATTTATTGATTTCAATTAAATATAGAAATAACCTTGCTTCCTCATGAATGAAATATAAACAAAGTGATCATTGTATGTGGTTAAAAAATTAATTCACATACATCAATTTTTTAATTACATTTTTTCCTTATATTTCATTTTGGATGAAGTAAAACGACAGGCGTCTTAGTGAGTTTAGCTCAATTTGCAGGGATATTGCATAATATATGCAAGAGTCGGAGTTCGAACCTTGAACACCCCACTTCTTTACATTTAAAATGTGTGAGCTCCAACCATTATATTAATTGAAGAAAAAAAAACACAAGAAAAAAGAAAGAGAGTATTAATGAAGTGAATGTGGCTTATCTTAAGCATTCTACTGTTGTTTATATTGAAAAATGTTAATTTTTTTTATAAGGCAAGAGCAAAAATTTTAATAAAAAATATTGGTTTTCAACTAAGTTGGAAAAGGGAAAAATTATATTAAAATTGGGAGGACATAAACCTAACCCAGTAAAACCACATAAGAGTATGTCGACCCCAAACAAGTGATTTAAAAATTAAAACAACACACAAGTGTATCAACCTTTAATTAATCCTAAAACTAATTAAAAGTCTTCAATGCGGTGATTGAACCCTCAGTCAACACCGATGTGATTCATGTACATCAACTCCCTGCAACAATGGTAGCAAGTTAAACGACCATTTCGAGCCTCACAATTCAAACCAAACAAAGTAAATGGTGAATTTTAAGCTGACGTGTGAATCGCCTGTCAACACAAAATCAACCCAAGATCCATCAACTCCCTGAAAAAGCAGCAACAAACTAGTTAACAAAACAAATATTATTTCCGTCTCAAAATGTAAGATTCTTTTGAGTTTTCTATTTGTCCCTTTTAAAAGATCTCCTTTCAAACTTCAAAGTGCATTAATCAATTCAGTAGAAAGGATAAACTTATTTGCTTTTTTTTTTAAAAAAAAGAGACCTCTTTTTATTGGTCTCTCTACAAAGGATAAACTTGTAAAACAATAAAAATTGTAAACAAAATTAATACAATGACTAATTTTTTTAATTCCCGTGTTTTTTTTATTCAAAAGGTCCTATAAATATAAACGAAAGTAGTATTATTTCGAAAAATAGTGCAATCAATTTTTTAATTGTTAAAAAATTGTATTTTCAATGCAAATTTATATTTTTTTTTTCTCTAACGTTTAACATGACCCTTTTGCGATTATTTTTTATTGTTTAACATTAAAACATGGGGACTTCTCAATTTGCACTTTCCCTTTGTTGATTTTCATCACAAGGGCTTTCAAAGTCAAAGTAATCAAAGAAATACATTAGTCTCAATGGTTATGTTATTGGAGATTATATCCTCACAGTTTCTACATTATTACAATTCTACGGTTATAATATGATAATGCAGTATAAAGTGGAGTATAAATATCTTCTTTATATACTTACTTACATGACCATATGAAACTTTAGTCAAATATGAGAAATGAAGAAGAAAAACGGAGCTATTCATTTCCTAAACTTCAAAGGATGTTTGAATATCAAGTCTTTTTAGTTTGTCATGATTTGCATTTATCAAAGGGAGACAACCTTTACATAGACTCAACATATTATAGATTGGCGGTTTCAAATTGCACAATTGCAGCATACTACATGCGTATCAGTCCTCTCGAGGGCTAGAAACCTTAACATGCAAGCAGCATCAATTATTTCACTTTGTAGCTTTTTGAGTTGCTTATAATTGCTATGAATATAAAAGGCAAAGTCTCAATCAGTCAAATAAATAAAATATACATGGAAAAGGCTAACCTTAAGGGTAACCAAATATAATAAAAACCCCAACGTTCTTTTTTAAAAAAAATAATGATTTGGTACGAAAGTTTGTAGGCTAGTTCATAAACCTCTATACATTGGTCTGACTTATTTTCACCTTAGTTCCGTGAAACCAAACTCATATGTATATCTTCGTCTCTCCCTTCATCATTTGAAATCTAAGTATATCGATCACTATTAGTTACAATTTCCAATTATTTTTGGCTTTGAATTGAATCTTTCCTCCGGTTGTTTGCTTCATCTCATCTCATCTTATTTGGAACTTGAGAAATCAGCGCGCAAGCACAGCAGTAATCTTAAAGCCTAAAAAACCATAAACATTATATAAAGGCATAAATAGCTTACAGTTCCCAAAAGCAAATATACTACATAAGTAGGAGTATATATGATTAATTTCTTCATTCTGAAGATAACTTAAAAGATGACATCCCTTAAAAAAAAAAAACTTAAAGATGAAATGTTCATTGTGTTGGACACCTATTTTTTTTATGGTAACTACCGAAAAGACGGACACTCACGTGCTCGTCTTTTTGCTTTTTTTATTTCGTTAAAGTTTGAAAACTATGAACGATTTTCTATGAAATTTTGATTTTGATTAAATATAAATATAAATGATTGTTGCTTTTAAATTATAACAAACCAAACTAAACTTCCTTAAAAAAACAAACAAACTAACCTTGTTTATCTATTTCAATGACATCAATAATATAACAAAAAAATATAATCTAAATTCTTATCTTTTTAATGATACCAACAACAATCATTATTATAGAAAAAATTGTTTTAAAGTATAATTGGGATAATAAAAAGTCAGTTCAAAATCTTGGATTTTCTTTATATATAGTATAGATATACTCGATCTAGTTTGTTACACTTTTAAAAACATAAATGACAAAAACTAGACATATATTCATATTATGTTTGTTACATTTTTAAAAAAAAAATTGAATTCACTTTCATCAAATGTCTTTTTTAAAGGATAAAGGATAAGGACAAAAAATTGATATATCATGGACAATAAAGATTGAGTTTGTTACACTTTTTATAATATTTAAATTTACTCTTATCTATTTTGTCATACATGTTATTTGTATTTAAAGTTGAAGGTAATTTGAAAAAGAGAAAAAGTTAGCCCAAAAGGGCTAAAATGTGTTATTTTCTTTGTATACTAGCACGAGTCTTACCGACTAAAGAGGCATCAATTTGTTTGTGCATAATACTTATCAAGAAAAACATATTATTCCAAAATAAAATATTATTTAGGCTTTTATATGTGTTTAATCCTTGTAAATAAGGGTCGTTTAAAATTTGGTCTTTGAATTTGTTAATTCTTGTTTTTTACCACTGCAATTATTAATCACTTAAAATTTGGTCCCTCAAGTCATAATCTCGCTGAGGTGGCAGTGATTAGCTAACGTGTCCGGTGTTAATTGGAGTAAGTGGTTGTTGACTCATATTTTTGACTTGAATGGACAAAAATGCCCTTAATAAAGTTTTTCGTGAAAAACCATCCATTTTTATGCTTCGGCTACAACACAATTCCTCAACATCTGAACCAAAGTACTGAATCAACAACAACAATCGTTTAATCCATAAACTCATCAACAAAAGTCAAATTCGATAAAATCAGCACATTGTTTCCTCCTCCTTCGAGAATCAAAACAACAACAACAACCGCACAGATGCGAAATTCAAACTCGAGTTCGAATCTGAGAATTTTTTTTTGAATCCCTCCTCCTGTTATTTTGAGTTCCAATATGAGAAAAAAGTACCCAAATTCCAAAAAAGCAATTGAAGTTGTTGTTTGTTGGATCTACAGTGTAGACTGAAAACATGCAGAGATGATTGAGAAGCGACAAGTAATGGCAAATATGAGTGATTTTACGATTATCGGCGGCGACAAAAGTGGCGGAACGGAGAGCAACGCAATTGGATCTGGTAAGAGAAGTCATTACTATTTTGAAAGAGAAAATGGAAGAAGTCATACATGTTTTTCTTCTCTTGGAATCAAATTTAACACATAATCGTTGATTTGTTCAACAATTGAATTCTTAGGAGCCAATATAGCTCTGTCTATGAAGTAAGCTACATCACTCATGTTTTCCAACAATCTTGAATAAGTGTTATCAACAATAGATGCAAAAGGATCGTCAGAACTCGGGATAAGTAAATCTGATGGAATGATGAATGTTTTGTCCACGCCATTGCTTTCACCAACTGTTCCATCACTAATACCTAAAACCCATAACATTTTCCGATATATAAGTCGCCCCCTCGTATGCCATTTTTCTGATTTTTGACACCAATGATTTTCTAACTGTTCCATGCATTCTACCAACTTAGAAATGGTGAAAAGTTCGACAATATACACTAACACAAACAATAATATCATTCCATCAACATACAACGCACCTTCCATCAACAAAAAGCATGTTCATGAAAGTGATATCACTAGGATTAATCTTATCTGGTATGCATCAAATATGAGCAACACAGACCTTCATCTTCAAATCTTTTTTTCCACTGAACACAAATGACAAAGAAGTAAAAAACGTTGGTCATGATATCAACAAACAAAAATGGTATTCGATAATAAATTTATGTTCTAAATGGAAATCGATAATGCCAAAGTGATAGTTGATGATTGATGACATATCATCGTACGTTATTATTGACATGTTTTTCATTTATTTTTAGTAGGTTTTATCAGAAAAAGGAGGAGTATTAGAACGATTGCCTATGATTTCGGGATATTTGTAATGTTTTCTATATTTGAGTATGTAATTATAGTTTTCCCAAAACATGGCAATTTTAGGCGGTTTTTGAAGTAATTCACAAAGAAATCATGCAAAATTGAAAGTCAAGAACATTCAAAGATTTGTGAAGACTTAGGAAGACTAAGAATGAAGATTCAAGAGGCCTCAACAGACTTACAAGAGGGAGGAATTATGTTCCCAAGTTCTGAGACAAGTTATTTCATGACGAAGACCTATAACAACGAAAAACCGGAGAAACTGAGCTCGGGAAGTAACATTATGCGTCTAGCACATGTGCAATGTACCTAGCACATGGTTTTCACAAACCATGCGCTTAACACACTACCATGCGCCTAGAGCATGGTAATTATTGCACACCTATTCGTTAGGCATGCTAGCCATGTGCCTCGAGCACCTAAAAAGTGCGGGGCGCAAACATCTTTTCTTGCTTTTTTGTGGGTAAACCGTACTTTTAGTCTAAACCCATGTAAAAACACTCACTATAAATACCAGTCTTCCTCATTCAAAATTTTTCGTTCAGAACTAAAGCAGTTCAAGAGGAAGGCATTTCTGGAGCTTCGAGAGAGTTTCTATCTTCTCCTTGATTTTCTAGGGTATGTTTTTATCTTTAGTAATTTGTTTTTAGTTACCATGTGTAACTAAATCTTTGTAGGTTAGATTAAGATGAACCTCTATTTATTTTTGTTGGATATTAATTTTATTTAATGTCGTTTGTATTTTATTTATTCTTAGTTCACTATTTAGTTTTATTAGAAATTAAGTTTATTTCTGTATTAACGCAACCCTAGATTAGATACTAAGGGTGTTCAAAATATCCAGTTAACTCTACCAAATCCTCAACCAAACCATACCCAGTTTTAAAAACCTAAACCATTTTAAGAAAAACCTCAACCAAACTATTTCCATAAAACAATAAAAAAAACCAGACAATGAAGTAATCAACTGGTTTGTAACCGGTTTTGAAATCATCCCTTTCTCACTTTGAACCCTAAAATATGAAATTGTCGCATGGTTTTGAAATCATTCATTTCTCACTTTGAATCCTAAAATATGAAATTGTTGCATTTCAAAATCACTGCCGCAATGATGTCTGAGTTCACCAGAGAAGCCACCGGCGATTTTGAAGAACCATTTGAGTTGTTTTTCTTTAATTTGATCGGAGAATTCATCGGAGAATCCGTCGGAGATGTAATCGGAGATGAATTCCTCAAACAATAAGACTCCGGCGGAATTGAATCTAGATCATCTTCCACCTCCGACGAAGTTACACGATTTCGTTTTCTTTCTCATTTTCAATTAACAGTTTCTTTAACGAATCTGAAATCTCCGCTACATCAGAGTTTCTTCTTCTTCCTCCGCCGTCATGATTTCATTTTGTTTCTCATCTCCAATCAATAATATCTCCGCCGTGTCAGAGTTTCTTCTCTTGTCGCCGTCGCTGTTGAAGATTGAGAAAACGTCATTGCGGCGGTGATTGTGAAACGTGACTAATTCGAAATCTTTGTTGTCGTTTCAAGTGTTTGTAATGTCGTTTTCGTTAGTGAATTGTTGTACGACGATCATACAGTGAGTGCTATTTTCATTTTGTGAGTTATTTATGGCTTCAAAATTGGATACATGTTAAAACCGGTTTGATTTTGTGAAAATCGGTTCTAAACCGGTTCCTAACTAGAACCGGATTGGTTTCATAAAAAACCGATTTTTGTTAAAATGGGTTTAAAAACTGAACCAGAACTATACACACCCCTATTAGATACTTAGGTTGTGACAAGGCTTAATTGTTTTTATTTTATTTATTCTTAGTTCGCTATTTAGTTTTATTAGGTATTTAGTTTATTTTTGTAGTAACGCAACCCTAGATTAGATACTTAGGTTGTGACAGGGTTTAATATTGATTTTGCTATCATGATGCTTATATCTTGATATTTATATATTGCTATTAATATTTATCTGTCTAGGAAGTAATTAGTTATAGTTAGCGAAAGATACCGAAAACGAGTTGACGTTAGTAGTAAGTACTTAATAGGTGACATTACTAATATTTAGTAAGATATGTTGAACTTATGAGGTAACTAGTTAGAATTAAGGAAAAAAGTGTCTGCTTGAAGGTAATAAGACATAGCCTAGTAGAACCATTGTCTTAAATCCTTGGTAAGGTAGACGCTGATAGGGCTGCCTGTTCATAGAACTACTGAGAGAGAAAGAAAGAGCATTGAAAATGACAAATTTATGACATGTTGTTAAATGTCATTTTAAACGTCATCTAATAGAGAGCATTGAAAATGACAAATTTGTTTGATTAGAAAAACAATGAAGGACAATAAAGACTTTGCAAGTGGTTTGGAGGAAACAAAAATTAGGTTTAGGGTTAGCTTGACGTAATAAGCTTTTATAATAAAAGATACTATATGTAATAATAACAATAGGAATGCTAACAAGCTTTTGTAATAAAAGATACTATGGGTAATAATATCAATTAGGTTTAGAGTTAGCTTGACCTATAGGTTTAGGGTTATGTTGAGAATGCACGATAAAAGGGAGCATCAATGTCATTAAAGCGAGTATACTTTGTAACTGGAAAGTGCATAATTGACATTAAAAAATGTAATTATGTAAGTAGAAGACACATAAATGACATTAAAATTTAGAGATTGTGTATCGAATTTCCCATAAATGACTTTAAATTGAAAAAACTTTGTAAAATGAATGTGTTTCAATGACATTAAAATGCAAAGACTTTGTAACATAAGACACATAAATGACATTAAAATACGGAGATAATGTAAAGAGAATGTGAATAAATAACTTTAAAACACGATGATTTTATGATGGAAGCACACATAAATGACATTTAAATGCATAGATACAAAACCACATTAAAACACAAATACGAAACCACATTAAAACACAGATACAAAACACACCGACTCTATCAAAACCACGTTAAAAATGTACGAAATACGTTAATCCAGATGCACATAAATGATATTGAAATGAATGAACTTCATAATAAAGAGACGCTTAAATGAAATTTAAATGGCAAAGTTGTAAATGACATTAAAAAGATCAACATTTGTAACAGAAAGACGCGCAAATGACATTAAACTAAAGAAGGTTTTGTAAAAGAAATGCACATAAATGACATTAATATACAAATATTTTGTAAATGAAATACACATAAATGACACTAAAAAGAAGATATTTTCTATGATAAGGCACACAAAAGACATTAAACCGAATAAGATTCTCTTCTGGAATGTTTCTGAAGAGAATTGTTCACCCTATCACTTTGACATTATCGATTTCCCTTTAGAACATAAGTTTATAGTCGAATATCACTTTTGTTTGATGATGAACATTGAAGAACAGTTGGTTGACAATAAGAGATACCAAAAGCAGAGATCTGGATCTATATAAGGACAAATGTGTAATTCATATGTTTGAGAGGAAAATGATTAATATTGAATACAAATTTCATATCATATTGAATCTCTTGTTATAAAAACCTAATAAATTTTATTTATGTCAAAACTAATTATGACATGTTAAATGTCTATTTAAATGTCACTTAATAGAGAGTATTGAAAATGACAAACTTGTTTGATTAGAAAAACAATGACGGGCAAAAAAGACTTTGCAAGTGATTTGGAGGAAGAAAAAAAATTAGGTTTAAGTTTAGCTTTGACCTAACAAGCTTTTATAATAAAAAATAGTACAAATTTCATATCCTATTGAATCTCTTGTTATAAAAACCTAATAAATTTTATTTATGTCAAAACTAATTATGACATGTTGTTAAATATCACTTAATAGAGAGCATTGAAAATGGTAAATTTATGACACGTTGTTAAATGTTATTTTAAATGTTACTTAATATAGAGCATTGAAAATGACAAATTTATTTGATTAGAAAAGCAATGAAGGACAATAAAGACTTTGCAAGTGGTTTGGAGGAAAAAAAATAGGTTTAAGGTTAGCTTGACCTAACATACTTTTATCATAAAAGATACTATAAGTAATAATAACAATAGGAATGCTAGAGGGTGTGACCCTATCGATTCTCCATATATATATATATATATATATATATATATATATATATATATATATATATATATATATATATATATATATATATATAATAATAATAATAATAATAATAATATACTTTTACACAAATTCTCATATAATAATATTATACTGTTGCTATTTTTATTTTATTTTTTGAATAAATATCATATTGTTGCTTTTATTAGACAAGATAAATTTTTTTGTTATATTTGTTATATTATTGTTATCAATGAAAAATATAAATATGGTTTGTTGAGTTTGTTATATTTGAAAGTCACAAATATTTATACTTATAATTTTTTATCTATATAAATTCTTTTATATAAAATATTGTTTGTAATTTATAGGCAAAATTTCTTTAAAATATCGTTCATAATTTACAAGCGTTAACACAATAAAAAAAACAGAAATACGGACATGTGAGTGTCTATCTTTTCGCTAGTAATAAAATATATTTGTAGGTACGTACAATGCTAACATATAATTTTATATTTTAAACTATCATTTACTTTATAAAAGTATTGTACGGGAAATTTTGTTTATAGTTATATGATTAAAGTAGAAACGATTTTTTTTTTCGTAGAGGGGTTTGATCCCCTATTTTTAAAATTGTTAACTTTTGATACATCTATTTTCAAAATCAACTTTCTCATTCCCCTAGTTATAAGGTCAACAAAAAAATTTGGTCCCCATCCTTTTTGAATAGTGTGGCAAGCTCATTAATAATGTGAATTTTATATGACGTTGTCTATATGCCACATCTTTTGATACATTATTTTCACTTCATTAAAATTTAAATATAATCATAGGATCCTATGTGATGTTGTCTATGTGGCACATCTTTTGACACTTCATTTTCACGTATCAATGTATATGTTTTATCTTTGATATATTCAATTATTTATTAGAAAAAATTATGAAAATTTGATATTTTAAAAATATTCATCGAGACGAATCCAACAATATCTTACATGATATTATTTATCTTTGTATATTAGTAGAAAAATCCGGAGAAAATATGTCAT
Source organism: Medicago lupulina (assembly GCA_958299785.1). Taxonomy (NCBI): domain Eukaryota; kingdom Viridiplantae; phylum Streptophyta; class Magnoliopsida; order Fabales; family Fabaceae; genus Medicago; species Medicago lupulina. Next base: position 4,673,447 of record OY283140.1, read on the forward strand.
CTATTGTGGGACGGATGAAGTATCAAATTAATATTAAAATTAAAAAAAATGAATTGAGGAATAAAAGTAGACACCCTTAACCGTTTTTTACTCCCAAATTGAAGAGAAAAAAAAAATCCCAAATTTTACATAAATTAAAATTTTAGTTGTTGAAAAGTCCATTGCAAAAGAAAAGGCATGAACCGGATATAGAGTAGTGACAAAAGCATCCATATTGAAAAACAAATTTCAGAATATATACATAAGCTTGTGATCGATTATTAACAAATGTAATTTTCTTCCAAACGTGTAATTGAGGGTCTAATTGAAGACTATGTACAAGTAATTAACTTCTATGGTGGTGACCCATGTAACGTCCATCTCTGATAGCAGAAAATTAACCTATTCATTCAACACTATTGTGAGTTTTTTTATCTGCACAGGGACATGAATCCGGAATATTTAATAAATGGGACCAAAGTTATATCATAAAAATTTATATAAAACTTTATAACCGCGTAAACATGCAAAAATAATACAAGTTGTGTTTATCTGTCAAAAAAAAATACAAGTTATATTTATAATTGCCGTAAAATGTTGACTTATTTTTTTTTAAATATCTGTCCATTTTGAGCCGAGTGTAAAAATAGTTTAGATTATAATAGTAATTTAATGGTCTTGCTAACGATATGCTCTAAGATAATTGGTTAAAGATTTTATAAACAAAAAATTTATCTTAAAAATAAGCGTTATTTTTATTGATATAATAATTACAACAATTTTTTATAAAAATAACTATTTATTGATTTATTAACTAGTGTTTTTAAAACACTTGTTAGAATCCTTCTTAGTTTTGTAATTTTTTGTAATGTAATAAATAGACTATGTAAATACAATAATACTATATAAGTGAGGCCAAACTAAATTAATATCTAATTTTTAGATTAAAAATACAATAAACAGGTGGAAGCAAGTGGGGTCGGATAACCTCATTGCCCCAACCTTGGACCAGGCTTGACTATGCACCGTCTTTCTTCCTCTATGTGTGACCGACAAATAGTGCAATATCACAGTGAGTTTAGTTCACCGCAATCGATGAGATGAATATAGAAGAAAATTGAACCTTATGTTATTGTGTTTTTCAATTTGGGATTTTCTCTCTCTCTCTCTTCAATTTGGGAGTAAAGGACCAGTTTAAGGTTTCTAATTTTATTCCTCAATTTTTTTAAAAATTTTAATATTAATTTGTTATTTAATTTTATGACTATATTTAAATTTTAATAAAATGAAAATGATGTGTCACATAGACAACGTCGCATAGAATCCACAATACTAATGAGTTTGCCACATCGTTAAAAGAGGGGGAGACCAAAATTTTTTGTTGGTTTTTTAACTAGGGGATGAGAAAGTTGATTTTAAAAATATGGATATCAAAAGTTAACCATTTTAAAAATAGGATGATCAAAATTACATTTAAGTAAAAAAAATAGTGTATTTATTGTGTTTGTAAATTGATTGAAGAAATACATACGTGAGAAGGTTGCAGCAACGGGATTAGGCCCTCATTTTAAGGGTGGTTTGTCGTAGAGAAAAAACAATAGAGTAAGAGTTTTATCTTTTTTCTTTCTTAATAGTGCCAAATCAAGAAAATTAAAATAATTGTGGTAACAAAAGGAAGGATCATGCAGGCCACCCCTAAAATAATTACTCTTACTGACCAATAACCAAAATGCAAATAGTTTGACTGGTGATCTTAGTCATGAATGGTATCAAAGGGAGCAAAAATGTATAGAATTAATAAGGCAACAAAAAATGAGATTTGTTCTCTTGTAAATCGAGATGGTGGTGCACATATTGGAAAGGGAACAAGACTGAGCTAAAGAACACATACTAAAAACTACGAAAAACATCTACAATGCTTTGATTATGTTATGTGTTAAACAACATGTGGGTATAAATATGAATGACTGGATTACTAGGAATTTAAGTAGAGAGAATGGTCAAAGTCCCTCCTATAACTCAGAATTAAAAGATGATTGTTTATTTTACTTTTTTAACGATTATTGTTTATTTTTTGACAAATAAAAAAAGACGATTGTTTTATCTCGTCACATCAAATTGAGTAAATAACAGAAATAAATTAATAAAATATTTTTTGTTAATAGTTCAATGGCTTTCTTAAAAAAAATAAAAAATTGACCGGTAACCTATGAAGCGCCGATACAGACACGGACACGACACGTCGACACAGCTAATAATTTAAAAAAAAAATCATATAATTCAGTGTAATTACGTCGTGTCAGTTCCAGACACGTGTACGTGTCCGACACCGAAACACGTCTAATCCAAGGAGTGTTCGTCCTTCATAGTTAGCGACAATAAATTTTAAATTCAATAATATGAGGAAGGGACAAAGACGGAAAGATTTCAAAATGACTGGACCAATTCCATGAGCGGTTAATTACATTTTCACTTGTGCCTCCTCATTTTCTCATAATCAATATATACACACACACACACAATAGATAGATCAAGAAAACACAAAAAGATAAGAAAGAATGGAGAAAGATAATGAAAGAGTGATAGTTGTTGGTGCAGGCCCTTCTGGTCTCTCAGTAGCAGCAACCTTAACAAACCAATCCATTCCTTATATAATCCTCGAAAGAGAAAATTGTTTTGCTTCTCTATGGAAAAAATATGCATATGATCGTCTTCATCTTCACCTCAAAAAACAATTTTGTGAGCTTCCACACAAACCATTTCCACCTTCTTTTCCATCATACATTCCTAAAGAAAAGTTTTTACAATACTTAGAAGACTATGTTGCTCACTTCAAAATCAATCCTCTGTATCACAGAACAGTGGAGAATGCTGAGTATGATGAAGGTTCTGAGAAATGGAAGGTGAAGGCTAAGAATAAGGATTCTGGTGAGGTTGAGGAATATGAAGGAAGGTTTTTGGTTGTGGCTAGTGGTGAAACTAGTGACCCTTTTGTACCTGAAATTGAAGGGTTGAAGAGTTTTACTGGGAAAGTGATACATTCAACTGGGTTTAAGAATGGGAAAGAGTTTAAAGATGAACATGTTCTTGTTGTTGGGTCTGGGAATTCTGGCATGGAAATTGCATTGGATCTTACCAACCATGGTGCTAAAACTTCAATCCTTGTTCGAAGCAAGGTAATTGTTATTTTCACTCACAAATTAAATCAAAATGTTTTTTGTCTTGTTTTCCTTTTAAGATACACACATCAAATTTAAAATTGAACTCATTTATAATCGGTCATTACTTATGATACATCTAACATATCAGAGGGCAGATGCATAGTTATGTTTATAGATTTTCAGTACCATCTGCTCTGTCTATAATTTTAATTGATAGGTAATTTAATTATCTCATCACACTTATACCTACCAACTCTGTATTTGCGATGAAACATATGAAATGATTGATTTGTTTTTTTGTTTGTTTAAGTTTTCTTTAACTGAATGGTTGTTTCTATTATTGGTTATACTTATAGTTGTATGGTCTCATTTATCGACCGAGTAAAAACTATTATTTTTATAAGAACCGATAAAAAAAAGTTAAACACTACTAGTTCAATTGTAGTATTTGATTTTGATCAAATAAATATTTTTGGAGATATTTTATTTATTTTCCCACATATCCCCTTCATGAAAGGTACAAGGTAACATTAGTTAGCCTGTCACGCTCAGATATAGTTTACTTATGCTAAAATTAAATAATATCAACGAATGCAATGTGCAGGTTCACATATTGTCAAGGGGCATGCTGAATTTGGGGTTGTTTCTGATGAAGTATTTTTCAATGGAGATGGTGGATTCGGTGATGGTGATGCTTAGTAAAATGGTTTACGGGGATGTCACGCCTTATGGGGTTGGTAGGCCCAGTGAGGGTCCCTTTTATATGAAGGTCAAGTACGGGAAGTATCCTATTATTGACGTTGGAACGTTTCACAAAATTAAATCTCGAGAGTTAAAGGTACGTTAGATATAATTGCCATTGGTTGCTTTCTTGTAACTTGAAAGTTCAACATTTCAATCACTTAAAATTTGTGTCGTGATTTAACGGTCAATTTAGTCTATAATAAAGAGATATAATTGCCATTGATTGCTTTCGTGTAACTTGAAAGTTTAACCTTTCAATCACCTAAAATTTGCCTCGTGATTTAATGGTCAATTTAGTCTATAATAAAGACATATAATTGTTATTGGTTGCTTTAGTGTAACTTGATGATGGTGAATGGACCGTGAGTACATTAAACTGATGGTGGGAAAAAAATTAACAGAAGATTAATTGGGAGCCAATGGTTGTAATTTGTAAGCTTGCCATAGCCGTATAATGGAGAGGCAGAGAGTCATAGTTTGTTTATGTTGCAATTTCAGAGAGGCAGAGAGTATAACGTTTTCTTTTTGTATTATTTATTTAACAGAAGTTTGACACCGATAAAAGGAGGGGAGGTAAGTAAGTTTTAAAAACTAGAGGGGGTGTTTGTGTTATATAAGTAAACTTTAAGAGAGGTCAGTATAATTTACCCTATAATAAATTATCATTATTTTATCAATTTACTTGAATACATCAATTTAGTCCATAAACAAAATAAAGGATTAAATTTAAATTGATGGATGAAACAATAGTTTAAAGACCTTTTGGTTGATATATATGACTTTAATAGTTTAAAGACCGTATTGATGAGAGAGTATTAGAGCATAAATTAACAAAAATCTTCTCATAAATATTATGAATAAAATATTATTACTACCTATTGAAATATATGTCATTCTAGGAAGGAAAAAATATTATTACTACCTATAAAAATAGTCATAATTTATATTTTCAATATGAAATTTACTATATTTTTGAATTTATGAACAGCACCTAAAATAACATTTAGATGGGGGTATTTATTTGCATAAACAAATTTATTTAAGTGAAAGGTTGTCTAACTATAATGTATAATGATATAAATTCACATAATGTATACTTATAATTGCGGTAGCTTTGTTGTTGTTGTGACGTGACGAATGGGCATTGTGTTGTGTGTTACGTTAGGTTTTGCCAGCAGAAATTGAATGCGTAAGTGGCAAGAATGTCCTCTTCAAAACTGGCCAATTGCACTCTTTTGACTCTATTATTTTCTGCACCGGCTTCAAGAGATCAACCCACAAGTGGCTTAAGGTTTGCAAATTTTCTTCTCTTTTTTATTAGATCATTTTTAATCAACTTTTTAATTGTATTAAATATTATTTTTATTAAAATATTAAATTATCTTTCGATGATGAATAGATCAACAGCAACAACGGTAAATTGAAAGTTAGACAAAGTTTCTATATCTTGTAAAATTAAAAAACAGTATTTTACAAGACATATTTTATATTTGTTGATTCCTTATCATTTTTTTTTGACAAAAAAGAATGGTTTTTTTAGACACAAGTTAGTAAGACTTTTTATTTTAATGTATGTTAGTACATGAAAATGGAAAATGTACAAACCAAAAGAAATGTGATCATATATACTTTGACATATGTTAGATTTTATATACTCCCTCTGTTTTAAAATGAGTGTCGTTTTAGCTAAAAGAATATGTCACTTTCAGTTTCCAATGCAGTAATAACTGTCTTTTCAATTGTACCCTTCAATTATGTTACACTACTTCCAAAGTATTGGAGTAATTTTCTTTAATGAAAAACAAATCAATAGTTAATTAGGATAATTTGGTAAAATTGTTATGACATTTGACTACTTTGTTTCATTCTTTAGTATGTGTGCAATTGGCTAAAACGACACTCATTTTAAAACGGACGGAGTATAAACTAATTAATAATCTTTTGGTAGGGGGATGATTACCTTTTGAATGATGATGGTATTCCCAAACCAAGTTACCCTATTCATTGGAAGGGGAAAAATGGTTTATATTGTGTTGGACTATCAAGGAGAGGTCTCTATGGAGCTGCTGCAGATGCAAAAAATATAGCAAATGATGTGAGATCCATCATGCAAAATCTATGAAGTTCAGAAACAGTATTAGAGATGATTATGTATTTATTCATCCGCATATTGTTGTGATCGTTGATTAGATATGCCAATTGGAGTTAGAGAGACTCGAGTATAGTTTATTTCTAAAAATAAAGATCAAAGGAGAGGAAGAGAGAAAGACTTAAGTACAATAATCTCCATACATATGGGGGCACAATACAATTTCGTGTAATTTTTATTCCGTGTATGAAAAGAATTAGAACTTGCGCCATAATTCATTCACTTTTTAATTTGATATATATATATATATTTTTTAAATAACTTTTTAATTTGATATTTGTGTTCCGTCAAAAAAAATTGATATATGTTTTAAAAGTATGCTCCAATTATGTGATTAAAATGTGTTTCAATCCATTTTTGTATGATTGTTATTTGACAAAATTACTCTCGCGTTCTCATAACTTAATTTTATACAACAATTTAGTTATTTTTCTTTTCAGTTTATGTCTTTTATGTTTTTAAGTTTTGGCATTGCTACCATTTTAATGAGGTTTTGCTACAAATTCGTTGAAAAAACCTGACGTTACGATAAAAAAAAAGACATGTATCTTGTCCCTTTCCCTTGACCTTTGCTACTTTAAGATGAAGAATAAGTAAGTCGTGCGAGAGGAAAGTACTAAGCCATGCTTCATAATCACTTTGGGGTTGATGAGATTACTTATATCGCTATGGAACAACGTGATTCTGAGGAAGATAATGTTTTTTTGTTGTCATTATGTCTTGTTTAGACCTAATTAAAAATGGCTTTGTAAGCTGAAAACGGAAAATAGTCAAATTTATGATCAATCAAATTTCCTTTAACCAAAAAAGGATAACTGCATTCTTCCTCCGATTCATACTTGTCCATTTTAGAGAATAATTTTGTTTCACAATACTTATCACTCTTAAGTTTTAATGCAACGTTAATTATTGTCTTGTCAATAATACCTTTATATATTTATTGTAGAAAGAGAAAAAAAAATAGAATGAAATAATAAATGGTTAAAGGTATTATAGAAAGAATAATGCTTAGTAGTACGGAAAAATGGAAGATGAATTTTAACGAATATGTTAATAAACTGCTTTTAACTACACCAACCATGTATTCTATTACTGTATGATTATTATTTTTATTAAAAATTAATATTAACCAACCACCCCTTTATTGTGGAAAGTGGGACTCTTATAATAATTGTATTATTAGTTAAGAAAACTATTGTCCGTCAAATTTCGTACTCAAGCTTCCCGTACTAAATAGCAGCGCTGTTATAGAAAACACACATAGTTTTATCAAAAATAACAATAATAATAATAATAGGTTGATATTCTTACTCTTTCTTACTACTCAAATCATGATCTATCTTCTAATAATAATAATAATAATATCTATCTATCTATCTATAGTTATCACGGTAACTTTTGAACTACTATTTATTTAGTTGTTTTATTTTTTTTGTATTCTATAACTCATATTTCTTAACTATGATCATTCACTCACTCATTATATATACATCACTCATTATGTATATAGCCACCAATATGATCTCATCTCAATATTTTTAGTTTCTACTGATGAGACTATTTGTCCAACATTAAAAAAAATTGTGTCATAGATATGTGAGTTTGGGCACCGAATTTTAGGTTTTGCTCATCATCACTCTCAACCAACAATTGGATAGTTTGTCTTCAATTTTGTATTACTTTTTTTCCACTCAATTTTACTCTTCATCTCTTGATTGTTATTTGATTCCTATGACATGATAGGGAGTCAAGTTACTCTTAGATTGTGATTTTTATGAAATGATAGGGAGTCAAGTTACTCTTAGATTGATCAAATATTTGAGTTATACTTTTTTTTTATTGATATGATGTTTGTTAGTCTATTTTTCTAAATTTCTTTCATATTTTCTTTTATTCCTTAATGTGTATGTGAAAATTTATTATGTGTATTAGGAAAAGAGGATAAAGAACGCTTCTGTTTTTTATTTTTTATTTTGTTACATCATTGTTGTTGAGGAAGAAGTTTATGAAAAATGACTGTTTATCATCACTTTCTTCAAGAAATTATTCGATAGTACCTCTTCAATTTAATATTATATTTCTTTTTATGATATACTAGAGACTCAAGTTACTTTTAGATTGACCATATAATTTATATTTCTAAAAAAAGAAAAAAAAATTGATTAAAGGTTAATGAAAGGTTGTAAGATATGTAATGTTATTTGTTTTCCTCTATATTTATTTTCTTTTGGACATAAAAGAAAACTGTATTTATTTTCATATTTATATTTTCAATATATTTTATTTATTTATCATGTTTATATACAATTTCAAAATATAAAACACTAAAATGTTAAATCTCATTAAATAATATTTTTTCCACAAAAGTTTGCAACTTAAAAATATTTTAATATTATTTGTCAGAAAAAATATAATGTAGAATAACAAAATAATTTTAGTAGACTCCTTCAAAAAAATATTAATTTTAGTAGACAAATGTTACAAATGACAATAAAATGATCACTAAAATAATATTTGTTGCTATTATTTTATATTTAGCCAAAAAAAATTATATTTACTTTTTTTTGAAAGAAAAAAAAATATTTATTAAAAAACTAAGAATGGTTAAATAAAGGTAAATGAAAAGTTATAGGTTACAAATTAAAATAAATTATATTAATAAAAGATTGTAACTTCCAGGATAAAAATGAAAGGTTGCAAGTTACAACATTTGAACTATTATTAATCTAATGAATTAATTGGTTAATTAGTTACTAATGTTTGTCAATCTACTTTTCTAACCTTCTTATTTTCTTTTATTACTTAATTTTGATATGACAATATTTTTTCGTGGATTTTGAGAAGAGGATAAATGAGGCTTCTATTTGTCGATTAAGTATAATATATTTAAAAAATAAAAAATTAAAACTACAATATATTTAAAGAGTCTAAACTTAGAGTCTTTAGGTAGGTATTAATTACATAGAACATGAAGTAAAAGTTCAAATCATTTTTATTCAAACATTTTAAATTGAATATGGAAGATTATATCTTACATAAAAGCAGTATAATTTAGTTTATAAAGATGAAGACAATTGTCTACCATTTTTTCAATAAAAACAATAATAAATATATTATAATATAATTGAGACAAAGATAGACAAAATTGAGAGAAATAGAGAATAGTGCCTCTAAAAAAAAAGATACGTAGAATACTATAGAATATGATTCAAGTTACACATTTGTGGCAATTTGTGTAGGAAAAACAATAAATGAATTTATACAATAATAGTTTAAATTCATTGCAAATAAGGTTAAAACAATTCATAAAAAAAAGGATCCAACTAAAATAAATTTTAAAGATTAACTACAATTGACTTGAATGAATTGAAAAAATTATAAATGTAGACGAATAAGACAAAATATGGTCTCATTTGCACTAATTAGTCCCGAATAATGCATAAAAGTAAAGTTTAAAAAAGGGGAGATATAAACTAAACCAAGAAAAAAATATTAAAATAAGTTTTTGTTATAATTCACTATTCATCTACAATTCTATTGATTTTTAATTGAGCCGAATGACACATTATTTATATCAAAAGTAATTTTTATCTACTCTATATTCTTTATTCACTTCACGAAAGAATAATAAGTTTAAAAATATTTTAATAGCGAATTTTTTAATCAAAGAGTAATTCAATAGAAATCCACCAAATTTGTCAGTTTTCATAAAATAAAAACAATATATTAAAACTCGTGCAACGCACTACAACAAATATATTCTTTAAAAATAAAATAAAATAAAATTCACAAACATGCACCTTTTCTATATAACAAAAGAAAAACATAAAAAAATTATCAAATATAATGCATTTGAGATTGTACGATAAAAATATCTATAAATCTTTATTTATTATCTTAGTGTCATTAAACCTTCAATTTTTTTTTAAACAATTAGTTCTTATTTTAATTCTATCGAATGAAATGCTCGTTATTTTTCCAATTATAAATAAAACATTTTAAACTAAAATTGAGTGTACTTAAATGACAAAATTATAAGTGCATTGTATCAATATTACCTTTTTTTAGTCAATTAAATATTTTATTATTATTTAAACGTATTTTAACAAACCCGTGCGTTGCAAAGGTTGAATTCCTAGTATCTTCTTTAAAAGGTGATTTGTGTAAAAATCAATTTTACACTCTATAATTAATTTTGACACCTCCAAAAATAAACCATACACACACTTACATATGAAGTAGTTTATTATTTATATTTATGTATAAAAAGAGGGTCAAGGCTCAATGAAAACCAGGGGAAGAGTAATCTACAAAAGGTTAAAGGAAAACTGAAAACATTATCTTTTGCATTTAAAAATTCATTTTTTTTCGAGAGAGATTGTACAATATTCTTGTAAAAAATCATTAAAAAAAATGCGGTGAAATATTGAGAAATATTAACGAGTATCTCCGAGAAACTCTTTAAGTATATTATGAAAATACATGTAATTAATACCTTTGAAATCAAAATATTTGACTTTTTAAATAATAATTTCTTTTTTTGATAGTTTAAAGAGTGTTCTAGAGACTCTCGTTAAAGAGATCCATAAATTTTTGTATAAAAAATTAAAACAAAAAGTTTTGATACTTGGAGTATGCCTGATCCAGAAAAATAAAAAAGTTTCTAAACGAATGGCTCATATTAGCAGTTCCTGCCCCTGTGCAATTGCTTCTTTATTTTTCTAGTCGAGCAAGCGGAGAAGACAACAACTTCTATAATGTCAGGCTTGAAATTGAATCTACTTCATCCCATCATTCTTTGTCCCCGCAGTATCATCCCGTTCACGCCATCTTCCTCCTCCGTTACCGTTACACTCACTCACCATCAACACGCTTCTTCTTCACCGAAAATTGTTCACACTACTCGTACCCATTCACATTCTCATCCATTTCCAGAACCCGATGACGACCAAGTTGAAGACCTTCGTGTTCCCCCTCATTGGTTACTCCCAACTAATGCCTCCCAGGTACTCTTTTCATTCATTCCTCTCAAATTTTATAAACATGTAGTTTTACTTCTACTTGGGATGTTCATGTTAGAATTAGTTAAATATTGTTAAGGTAGTTATGCGTGAGTTATGATCAGTTAAAAGTTAGTTAGAATTAGTTAGTTTAGACCGACAAAGGACACGTCGACACCGGTAATAATTTGAGCAAATAGCATCGTTGAACGTAATCACATGTGTTAGTGTCCGTTCGGTGTTGAAACCGCCATGTATCCTAAGGTGGTTAGGATCACTATAAAAAATGTATCCTACGCTCATTTATAAATTCCAAGTAAACATAATTTTCTTCATTAATTGTGTTTTTTTTCCTCACAATTACTAGGAATCAGAGTGGCTTAGGGTTACTTTACATAAATGGTTGGATGATGAATACTGTCCTGAGGAAACAAATGTGGAGATAAGCAGAGTTGCTGCAAAATCCTACTACAATTCTTTGATAAGGAAACAAGCTGATTTAGCTGACATTTTGTTGAATATGGCACGTGAATTGGAAACCATTTCTTATAAGGAAAGTTTTCATGGGGCATACACATCTGCAAATGCTGCTGTAAGCCTAATTGCGCAGCGGATTGAGCAATTCTGCCACCCAAATTAAATCTTATAGCTCCACATGGTTTGGTTTTTTCACTTCTACTATTGTATAGTATAGTCTTGTAACTTGTTTCTTTGTTATAGAGTTTCCTAACTCACTTTTTGATGGCTGTTTCATGTAGCACTGAATTTATTATCAATTATGAACTTACATGAATTTTACATGTTATCCCAGTTAAGAGTTTGATGAGAAATCTTGTTTGAGATGTTCTAATTTATTAAATTTAGTCGTCTATTTTAATTTCTGTACCCGAATTAGGGTTTGGAACCTTGTGACTTGTGAATCTTATGGTGTTTATTTCAGTTTTCTGTTGTGTTTTAAGGACTCAATTCATTCATAAGAAAGTTCCATCCAAAGTATGCATTGGTTAACTATTTCCTTTTAATAACCGATTAAAACACTTAATTATACGATGCAATCTTTGTCAGCATATTCTGGCAAGGTAGATTAGTAAGCATCGATGGTCCTAGACTCCTAGATGGAGCTCTTTAACCCAAAATTGGTGCTTAATAATTTATAGTCACCAAACCTAATTTCAAATTGTATAATTAAGGGATTCATAAACAAATCTTGAATAAGAATACACAGAAACAAAAATTGATATCAACCATTTTCTCCAATAAACTTGGAGTCAGACTACACAAAGTGGTAGATACTTGAATCCCTTAAGCAATTGGTCAAGAGATCGATCTTTGACCGGTGCATATGAAATTCAAAATAGGCCTCATCTCATTACTAGTCATTTTTCAAAGAGCTATGATATGTCTTACTAAAACATGGGAACCATAAAGGCTTTTTAAGCAAAAGGAACCAAAGTTTTTTGCATAGTTTTTTCATAGAATGCAAATGAACATAGTTTTATGTGATATAAATCACAATGGCCTGGCTTTGTACTATGGTAGTTCTTTGATATCAATCATTAGACAGAGTCCAGGCTGATTTAAGTTATATTTGTTTAAGCATCTTTGAAATTGTGGTTTGGGATCCCTTAGTCAATGACAACAGGTGATACACTGATACATATGTTATTATAAAGATTCCTATTGATGGAAAAATGATCGGTTACAATTTTAATTGTGAGGTTTCTCTACATGCATCAGTGGATGTAATAAGATTGATGTAGACTGAGAATCAAAGCTTTGGTCATCTATTAAAACTTGACTGTCACTACTAGCATCTTTTTTATGTACTAAAGTCAAAAGGTAAATAGGAAGGATCATATTCTTGTGTATCAATATATGAAATAATGAAGGGCATGAATTGACTGCGTGGTTCAACACGGTTTGTTTTGTGTTTATTCTGTTAGCGGAGAATTTTCTGGTTCAGTTAATATTCTCATCTGAATCAGGTATTTACAATAGGCTTTTTTTTTTTTTTTAATAGAAAGAGCATAAGCCATCATTCATGCATGTCACCTCAGAGAAGAGCGAAAGCTCTTACACCGGCGGCCATGTGTTCCGTTCCAGTTTCTTAATGTAGTATTACTAATTTTCTAAGTCTGTGTTTGTTTCCGTTGTGTGTTGGTTCTGAATGCATGGTGGTTGACATCTACTAGGTGTATTTGTTTTTCCAAGCACCGTGATTTTTTTGTTTTTCCAAGCATGCCACTAGAAGTGTATGTGTTTTCTCGGTTGAGAGCTTCAAAAGCTAGTCTAATCCACTTCTTTTATAGATAGATCTTAATTCTAATGTGTACTGAAATGCAAGACAACAGTTAAACAAAGACAGGCCAATTATCCATTGCTTCCAATTTATTTCTACTTAAAATTCACAACACTGAATTTAGTATTTTTGTTTTCATTAATAATAGGCTAGATAACTTTACAATAATTTTAATGTCTTCATGTTTGATTCATCAGTAACATGTTATGCTAATTGCTAAGCAACTGTGAAATTGTCGTTCATTTAAGAAAACGAGATGTCTCATTTCTTCTTCTATTTTTCTTTAAAATACTTATAGATGTATACATTATTTAATGTTGAATGATATGAAAAACAGTTTTTTAGTTAAGCTGCTTGCTTACCTCGGCCATGGTATTCTTTAGATTCCTATTTTTGAAGAACAATGTATAGGATTTGATCAGTATCAGCAACTTTCACAAATTTCTAACTTTATTAGAATAATGATATTTGTACTTGTTCTTGATAAAAATAAATGATATTTGTACTTGTTCTTGATAAAAATAAAAATAAAAGTTCCATCACCAACTCTTTTATATAACTTTTTAAGAACCCATTTTATCTATCTACAATCAAACTGTAGGGTGCTCTGAGAGCTTCAGTCACTCTTGTTTTCTCTACAGACTGAATTCAAATGCCATGCATTTTTAGTCCTTGAATTGATATCTAACCTTTTGGTAGGAAACTAATCCTGTTCAGAGATAATACTCACATGGCATGATGCGTCAAGAGCATTGAAAAGGTGAGTTTGACTCAAATTTAAGGGGATGTTTGGATCGGAAAGTTAATTAATCACTTATTTATTAAGTGTTTATTGTATAAAGCCTTGTGTAAGATGTTTCTACAATCAGATAGAGAATAAAGGTAAACTTCGCACAAGTTCTGAATAATTTGTTTTTATAAGTTATCTTGGAGAAATTAGAAAAATAAGCTGAATTCACCATATAACATATAATGAGCTACTTTTTTACAAGCTTTGCTTTTCCAACCATATATATCATCATTAGACGAGTCTAAATAAGCTCTTTCGATTGCCCCCTTTAAACAAGCTTTAAAAAATTGAAAGCAGAAGCTCTTCTACTGCACTTGATCTGGTGCAGGAAACTCCAAATTCTTAAAAGAAGTGAAACCTCCATCCACAACTAAATTATGTCCACTGATATACCTAGCATCGTCAGATGCAAGGTAAAGTGCCGCATTAGCAATATCATTCGGTTCACAATTCGCTCCTTTCAGGACACCAACATTACGAACAATTTCTACAAGTCGCTGTGAATCAAGATGCGGATATATCTGATCCATTTCGGTCATGACAAAAGGAGTAGGAATGGCAAAAGGCGATATACAATTGACTCGGATTCCATGCCTGGATAGCTCTGAAGCCAGAGATTTTACAATACCTATAACCGCAAACTTGGATACCGAGTATGTATGCTGCGCCATCCCTCCAATCACACCAGTGACACTCGCAGTGCATAGAATGGATCCAGTTCCACGTGGGATCATTACACGTGCTGCATGCTTGATGCCAGCCATAACGCCACGAACATTTATTTCCATGACTTTGTCAAACGATTCTAGATCGAGGTCAACAACACTTGGAGGAGTTTTGCAGGGTATCCCTGCATTGTTATACATGATATCAAGTTGTTTGTATTCAGAAACGGCGAAATCAACTACGTCCGATATGTCTGATTCTTTTGTGACGTCGCAAGCTATGAAGGTAGCATTAGGTCCTAGTTCTTTTGCAGTTTCTTGGCCAAGTTTTTGTTGGATATCAGCAATAATTACTTTTGCTCCATTATTGATGAATTTTGTTGCTGCAGCTTTTCCTATTCCACTAGCTCCCCCAGTTATCAGTGCTACCTTGTCTTGTAGCTTCCTGGACCACCACATCAAACGTGAATGAAAGGCATTAACATTAAACAACAAAGATCCTTTTCGTAATATTTACTTAATGTTGAGCATCATTTGATCATTCTCTGTGGTTTCTTTTGGCCTAACCTTGGTCGTTTGATTAATCTAATGACTAAGAGTATTATATCACGGTCGTTAAATCAATCAAACAGTCAAGTTTTTGCCGAAGAGGTTACAAAGACGAGACAGGATTCAGGGTGTCATTTTTTTATCAGAATAAATAACAGTTTGCCATCCTATGGATAAAAAGAAAAGGAAAATGTAAACTAAAGACAGGAACTGAAGGCTTGTTAGGCAATACCTTTCAGTCTGAGTAGACAATAATCTGTTGAAGCTCTCAGCAAACAAAGGCCTTGAATAGGGAAGATTTTTTCTGTTTTTAATAGTTAGCAGAAACACTGTAAGCTGAAAACATATTCACAAAACTTCATATATGCATCCAAGATTAAAAAAAAAAAAAACTGGTTTAGTCATTTGATAAGATTAACCAAGTTAACACTACAGAAGTTGAAAGATAGTCAATAGTAGATAAGTGGAAAAATATAAGCAGAACATCTTGTACTTAATTTTTTTTAATCATCAACTGAAAGTAGATGGCTAAGAGAGTAAATTAAAATAGAGAAAAGGTGAAAGCATAAAAGAAGTGTGAAACCAACCTCAAACAAATTCTTAACATGATTTTCTGCCAAAATGAATCAGATCTCACACACTGGAGTGTAATGTAGTTTGAGTCTCTGACCTTTTTCCTTGCATTCTTATAAGACAAATAAAAATTAGAAAGAAAAAAAAAATTGACTTTCAATGGTTGTTATAGAAAAAGATACTGCAGGGGTAATTTGGTCAACGTGGTTAAGGAATATATATGCATACCACGTGATGTGATGTGATATATTTTGGGATAAGATGCTGCAACCATAGGAGTAATTTTGTTATCAAATAAACCTTTGATACTGTGAGAAGAGCTTAATGCACTGTGAAATAAAAAAGAATGAAAAGAATAAAATGCAAAAGGGGCATTCCGAGAATTGAACTCGGGACCTCTCGCACCCTAAGCGAGAATCATACCACTAGACCAAATGCCCATTTGTTGTTTTGGTTTCGCATTTATTTATTAATTACTATCTGAAGACAATCACTTTTCCCGCCAAAACTGAAATTTCCGCTTCATATTCCCAATAATTTTGATTTTCCCCTCTTCATTCATAAATTCTTTCCCTTGCTTTTCCATCATCAGTGTTAGGGTTTTACTTCATTTTCACTCTCATCAAATTTATCATCAATTTACACCGTTGTAATTTCAAGCAAGTTTCACAAAAAAAGAACCAAAGGATTTCTCAATCCAATGGCGAACACTCAACCTTCATCTACACCTTCTGGTAATTTTCGATTCTTCAACGCTTCTTTTTATTTCATTATGTTTATTTATTCAATGTACTCATTTTCTGTGCGATTTGAAATTGTTCAGAAACTGTGTTTTTTCTGAATGCATTGTAGTTTCGTCTTGAATTTTGTGATGGAAGTAAAACACATCGATGATCAATCTCATTCATAACTTAATCAGAAACTAAAATAGAGATTAATGCACTTAATCTGATTAATTGATTTTGTTCGATTTCGTATCATCCATTGTGTGGTACTGCATTGTGAAATATGCAACATATTGATTTTAAAATGTAAGAAAAATGTAAAACTTAAGAAGTGATTCTGAACTTTGTAACACCGACACTTTTGACGGAAGCTAGACACCTACACTACACTGACACATGTAGTTACGTTTAATTAATTAATTTTTGCCGGTGTCGACATGTCCGTGTCAGTATGTGTTGATGTATGTATATGTATCAGTGATTCATAGATTGTGAATATTATTGCTTATGTTTCTTTCTGTTGATTATTATGTAATATTATCTAGATAGAACTTTGTTAGGTTGATAAGAATGTTGATTCAATATGATTAGGAGATGAAGTTAAAGATGCAAATGGAAATGAGAACTATCAAGAAACGGAGATTTTTGAAGACACCTTAGTTGTCGATGGTCCATTCACTGAAACTGGATTGGAAAATCTCGATCTGAACAATACCGAGATTGTAGAGGATTCAGAGCCTGTAGAGGATATGATAACTGGTAAAACATGTGAGTATGAGACAGAAGTGGTGCTTGATAGCGAGGATGAAGAAATGAACAATACATGCAAGGTGACTGTTGGTGAAAGATTTCTTGATGACGAAACCAGTCCGGCGGTGAACAATTCTTCGATGCTCTTCAAGAAGAGATTGCCTAAGCTACCATGTGAGCAAGCAAACTCAAAATCAAATGCCATAACTTATGGGAAATCTGGTACTGGTATGTGTTTTTCTAATTTTTATCACATCCATTTAACATTAAGAGACAGTTTTTGGTATTTTTGACTTACCATTATACCTTATTAATTAGTAGTTTACTGCATAAATGCAATTTCTAGAGCAGTTCCTGAATGATTGACTTTTCAATAACATAATGTGCTTGAAGGTGACAAAGGAGCTTCAATTGATGCTGAGAGATTTGATGACAACAATCATCAATATCTACCTGCTATGTCATATGATGCTCGCTCACCAACCGTAGCTGCACTAGGCTTCGTGGATCAGTACTTGTCATCAATAGATGGGGATCTATTTCAAGGATTTCAAAATAGAAAGATTGCTATGGAGAAGTCACCTCAAGTCTCGAGTGCGAGAGGATCGATTAGTCTGGCTAAGAAATTTAAAGCTCGAGTGCAAAATGAAGATAAAGACCCATTCAAATGGGCTGACAGTGATCAAAATTTAAAAGAAGCTGGTATTTTCTGTAAAAAACTTGAAGCATCTTTCAATTTTGGAAGCCATGGACTGATGTATAAGAGAAAAGGACAGAAAAAAGGTAGTCGTCTTCAAAACCAAGGAAAATGTAGTGCAAGTAATGGATGTGATGAGAACCAAGGAAACTATAGTGCAAGTAATCGATGTGATGAGAATTTAGTCCAAGAACCAAAAATGGCAACTGACAATAATAACTCTCTCAAGGAGTTGTATGTTGAGTCATGTGCCGCAAGAGACAATGTTGATATTTATTCTAGTGTAGCACGTACAGAAGACATGTCTGATATTGGCTTAGACACTCAAATAGCTGCTGAAGCTATGGATGCTTTAGCCAATCTGTCCCCTGCTGGCTTTCATTTCAGTGATGCTCACCAACCAGAGAATGTGTTTGATGCATGTTTGAGTGATTTGAAACAAGCCAATCAGAAAAATTCTTCAATTAAAGAGAATCCTGGTTCACATTCTATTGCACTAAAATCTGACAGGCGAAATGTATCTTCTTGTAGGTTCAGCAAAGTAACTTCTAAGTCCTCTAGCAAGCAAACTTACAATCAAGACTCAAGTCTTGTCTCAGGGAAAATGAAAAAAATGGGAAGTAAGTCGACTATTGAAGGGCAGTTCAAAAATAATACCAGTTCATCAATATGCAGTGGAAGTGTATCACATGAAGAGGTTTGCTTACTAGGAGAGGATATGAGTTTTCAACCTGCTTCCAAAGAGCCCAAAATCCAAAATAAGAGGAGATGGACAAGAATGAAACATCAACCAAGCCATCCTAGAGAGAGGAATAGTAATGTTGAGGAGGATATTATTAGATATAAGAGGAAGGGTAAGTGTTTAGTGGCAGATCCAGTGGCGTCAGATGTTATGACTAAACGTCCTAATTTATCTACTAGCTCATATGGTGTGGCTAGGAAGAGCAGTTTGAACTGCCAGGTTGAAGTTAGTCCGCAGATATCAGTTACCAGCAGTGTTTCAAAGATTGATTCTTGGGTTTATCCAAAAGGACCAAGAGGGAAAAGAAAGCGAGCTAATGCCCCAAGAGTTTTGGGTATTGATGATAAAGAAAACAGTGTCTATTCCACTAGAAGTTTAGAGGGCCGAAATGCTGTGCGTAAATCTTGTATTCTCCCAGTTTCAGCTGGTGATGCTATAAAATTTGAAAACCTGCATGATATGCGTCCCTTGTTGCTGGCACATGTTGAAATATTATCAAACAAGAGTGTTGTACAATCCAGTTCAAAAATTTCCGCTTCAGTTGCTCCAAGTGCAGGCATAAAAATTTCAAATGCCAAACATGCATGCAATGAGCACCGCAAAAAAGCATGTGAGGAAAACCTGCCAAAGTCTTCACTTTTAAAGGAACTCGTCAGATTAGGTGTTCCCAAATCCACATCAGAAATGATGAGTAAAGATTTGAGACATCGAAGAGATATGACAAATGTTCGAGTTCTGTTTAGTCAACATTTGGATGACAACGTCCTCAAGCAACAACAGAAGGTAAATTATTGCTTTTATGTTTATGATTGGAGATGCTAAATGTTGCGATTATTGACTACTGATGTTGTTCTATCCTCCTTGCAGATCTTGGCGCGTCTTAATATATCTACTGCATCAAGCTCAATGGAAGCCACTCATTTCATAGCAGACAAGTTTACACGTACAAAGAATATGTTGGAAGCAATGGCTCTTGGCAACTTAGTATTGACACACTCATGGCTTGAGAGTTGTGGACAAGCTAATTTTTTGATTGATGAGAAAAATTATATTTTGAGGGATATGAAAAAGGAAAAGGAAATAGGCTTTAGCATGCCAGTTTCTCTTGCTCGAGCAAGACAAAAGCCACTCCTGAAGGTATTTGTATTATTATATAAACTTCAGTTATGCTAAAATTCTTATGCACTCTTGCCTCAAAATCTGGTTGCTTCGCTCTACAGGGTAAACGAGTCTACATAACACCACACATCAGACCTAATAAGGAAGTGGTTGCAAGCTTGGTTACAGCTGTTCATGGTCAGGTATGCTTATTCATCTATGCATGCCACTCCACAGCTGCAATTGACCTGTGGTTTCAATATTAGGTGTTTTGTATTATTTCTTATGTCTTGTTCATCACATATTCTTTATAAATTGTTTTCATTCTTCAGCTAGTGGATGAAAATCAGATATTTGCAGACAAGAATGATAATATCTTAGATGACCTATTGATTCTTTCTTGTGAAGAAGACTTTGCAATATGCCGCCATTTCCTTAAGAGAGGTTTTGAATCCTTCCATCTTCTCAATGAACAATGCAGTTGCATTTTATCCTTTATTCATGTGACATATGGGAAGACTTAAATTTGCAGGAGCTGCTGTTTACAGTTCAGAGCTTGTTCTGAATGGAATCATAATCCAGAAATTGGAACTTGAGAGGTATAACTTGATATATGAAAGCCATTTATCCTTCATATTGATGATATGATGTTTAGATGTCGTTTGGAACTTGTGAGGTATGATGATATAATATTTGGAACATGATATGTTAGCCTAACTATACAAAGGCTACCTTTGATCTGTACTATGTATAGCTAGCTATCTCCCACTATGACGAACCTAACATTTTCATTCTTGCCAGTTGCCACTCTTGAAGTTGTTGTATCTGAACTAGGTACGCGGTGAAGTTATACTATCTCTAAAGTGAACAAATATGGTTATATTTATCCTTCGATTTTGGTGTGTTAAGACCACAGTGCACTTAAGGGTGAAAACACTCTTGTTCACCTAGAAATTAATTCACGTTGGAACTTCATATGTATGATGTAGCGAGTCTATTGTTCTGTGCTGTAGAATAAGAAAAAATGCACTGTATTTTTGATAAAATGATCATTAACGTATCATCTTGACAATCTTGTTAAAATTTAACATTGCTGTGAACTTCATCTTTGGCAGGCATAAATTGTTCGTGAATAAACACGGTAGATGTAATTGGTTTGGGAAGGTTTACAGAAGGCGTTTGAGTCCTTTATCTTGAGAATAGCTGATTTCTGAGGCAATATTATTACTATGGTTGACTGAATTGATAAAAACAATGGCCCTTTTTTCTCAGATGTTGACGTACAGATGCTACTTGGTCAATTACTTACAAATGCAACTTAGTCTCCTTTATGAGCCATGTTCAACTCAAGTGACTCAATGACGGCAAATGATATCTATGGAATGCTCTTTTTTGTAAAGGGAGTCATTTTAATGTAATATAAGTTGACCAAGGTGTGTATGGATTCTGATGAAATTGTCTTCATAGATAATATGTTTTATTTTTATTTTCTCATGATTGCAACTGACAGCTTAGCTTTGTGTCAAACACTTTCAGATGTGTTATTCTAACGCATAATATATCAATTACTAGATTGTTTAGCTTGATGAACTGGTGAGTTTTTGCTTAAACAGTATCAACGCACGTCCACTCAAATCTACAAATAGTAACCTTGGTAAATTCAGCGAACTCTCACTGGAACACCAGAATGTGATGCGAGATGTATATCCAAAGAGATACTTATTCACCTTTTGTTGGGGATAAGTTGTAATCTGTGAAGTATAACGACAGAAACTTTGTTCATTATTGATCCGTTCAAATCATTGAATGTTTAAAGTTAAATTAAAGAAATAATTATTTTATTTACATAGACTCAACACATATATCTATTTATCACAATGTCCCAATGACTAATCAATCGTAGTAGACATATTAATACAACATTGTGTGAAGCTGAGCATGATAACAATAAGAAACCCATTATAGTTTTTTTTAAAAGATTTTTCTTGAAATTCAAGAAACCCGTTATAGTTAGCTTCCTACAGCAGGTATGAAAACCAAATATGCAAATAGAAATTTTACATTAAAATGCCAGACTGGATATATTCACGAGGCAAAAACTAATAGTGGAAATTACCATCTCAATTTTACATTAAGATGCTCTGATCTAATAATTTCCCGGGATTAAAAAAATTACTGCAAACCGATAATTCTAAAGCATAAGTTAAGACTAAAGCCAATTTTAATTTGGATTAGCTTCCAACTTATGGGAGCTTTCGAATTCAAATATACGTATGACTCTTTACTTGTACATAATATTACTTTTTAAACTTCTTAACATGTGCAAATTTGCACATGTCGGAAAAACCCGTCTTAAAAAACAGTTTTCTACTCGTTAAAAAACACAATTATGCCTGCATAAGTTCTCTTTATTATAGATTCTTATATTATTTTTTCTGCAAATCTTTTTGGATGGCTCAGTATAATATAATGCTAATTTCTAAAACATCCCAGTGCACTACACCTAGTACTATCAATAATTATTATACAGAGTGCAATATTGACTCATCTTTAAATTGTTGATAGAATTTCATCCCTAGAGAAAACTCTCTCATCAGACCACGTCATTTTTAAATTGTTGATAGAATTTCATCCCTAGAGAAAACTCTCTCATCAGACCACGTCACATACAAGTAATTACGATATTATTCAGCAGAAACACTGCAACCAAATAGCCTAAAAACCAAAAAATCAGCAGCATACACACAACAGAAAAATAAAAACCAGAAAATCAGCAGCAAACTTCAATGTTGCTATCAATTTAAACCCCCACCTCCCCAAAACATAGCTTAACCACTTGATCTTACCTACGGTAATTTCTGGAACTTCAAGCACAATATTTAGTGCACAGTCTATATCCAAGAATAGTGACCGATCCTATCTTCAATTTACAGATGGCAATTGACAGTTTCATTCCATCGACTATAACAAAACAGACTATCATATAATAGCATATGCATACCAACAAAACCATCATCTTACTGAATACCGCATCAGAACCTCAAGAAGTGTTGCAAAACAAAACATCAACCCAGCAGGCCACAATCCAATTCTTTTCATAGACATAGAGCAGGATGGTTCAATTTCATACAACGCTACAGCAGCATCAAAGTAAAGATGGCACTTGCAGCATAATAATTCAATTTCATACATTAGAACCAGAAAAAAGAAAGAAAAAAAATACCCAATTTTTTTCATACTGTAGCATCAAAGTAGCCAACAACAATAAATCGATTCAATTTGCACAGGAAACCAATTCAATCACAACATAAAGTACCCAATTCGCATGGAAAATCGATTAAGGAAGGATTGAACTAATTGATTCCTGAGGGACAAACAGACGACAACAGACAAACAGTGTGGCACCAGACGCACACAGTAGAGACGGGACAAACAAAGACACACAGTAGAGAGGGGACATTGTGTCACACACACAGGCAAACATGCACGGAAGGAACAGTGCACAGCCAGGCGGCAAAACACGAGCTGAGGAAAATGGAATGGAGTTGCAAAAGGAGGGCATGGGTATGGCATCTGCAGGACAGTAGCTGGTATTTATGGTTGGAGTGTAGATCTTATAATTTTCTTTTTGGAGTGGTTGTGGCCACCATATGTCCTGACTAAGTTCCGCCAATCATGGTGTACTACTACGAGTAAAAGACTTACACTTACAATGGTATCTACGAATTCTTTACCATCAAATTCAACGATTTTGGGTATCAATCCATTTACTGAACACATTTTGTTAAAAAAGGAATTCATCATAGAAAACAACGGACGATTACATCCATAAACTTTACGAGAAACAGCAATGCTCATTATCAGTTTTCAGTTTTCAGTATTTATTTATTTTTTGGTGCAAGTTTTCAGTAAATTTTAACAAAGTTATTATATCACAAGCGAAATTCTAGGCAACTAAAAATTCTTTCACTCAAGAATAGTAATCCGTACAACTTTTCCTCACATCCATGCCGCTTGAGAAACTACATTCCAAAAATCTTAAAATAATGTTGCTACAAATACAAGATGGCAAATAAGGGTCCCCCAATTGATCAATTGCTGATAAGAAGAGCATAAAAAGATATAATCAGAACTCCCATGGGCCATGGCAGATATAAAACTTGAGGTCAATGTGAGAATCTATGTAAATAACTAACTCCCTCTGCCAGTTACCATAGGAAACAGCAAGAATAAGTATTATATTAGGTACGTCCATACAAAATAGCATTATGGCTGACCAGGTTAGTTATTTCCCTCAAGTGGTTGAGTGTTGGCATTGTAACTTTCATAGCCTCCGGTTGATGGTGGTTGAGCATTGGCATTGTAACTTTCATAGCCTCCGGTTGATGGTGCTGATGAATTGGCTGGATACATTGCTGATGAAACCATGGGTGGAGCGCCATTGGAGGCTGGTGCTGCAGTGTTTCCAGGAACCATTGGCGGGGGAGGTAGTGTCGGTGGCCTAGGAAGAGTATTTGTTTGACCAGGTACTAAGGGAGCACCAGGTGGAGGTAAAGTTGGTGGCATGCCAGGTGCAGAATAATATCCTGTGCATTCCAAACGAAACCAGTTACACCACATAAACAAAGCAACTAGTTGTTAATGCTTGAACATGAGCACAGGCACAATTTTGATTCAATAGAATAATAGATTTTTTAAAATTGAGAAAAGCCAAACAACCAAGTAACATAGTTGGAAATTGATATTCCCAAGAAAATGAAAGCCAATCAAGTAATTTGCAGTGAACCAAACTATATCTGCATGTAAAATGAGGGAAACAGATGCTTCAATGAAAAGTGCGGACGAGTGGTAGAGACAGTATCTACCTGGTGCAATAGGACCTGGCCTAGGCATCATCATAGGTCTCATCCCTGGGAATAGTTGTTGTCCACCAAAGCCTGGAACACTTCCAGGAATTGGCAATCTTGGTGGTGGCAAGATGGGCATAGAAGGCCTTTGAGCCATCATGGGATTAAAAGCTACACCAGCTTGCTGAAACGCTGCAGCTTGCCCGAGATGTTCCTTAATCCTTTGATCAATTAAACTTTGGGTTTGTTGCTCTTCAAATTGCAGGTAGTATTGCCTCACATTTGCCTTAAAAGATGAAAAGACATTAACATCACAGATACAATGTAAAGCACTTATCTTAAAAGATCAGAATGAAACTATAAGCCTTAATACAATCATCTTGTCGTCAATAGTCACGGTATATTAATATATATCCCGACACAGTTTTGTTTGGCAAGACACAACTTTAAGCTTATAGCTTATAAGCTCATATGACTAAAAAAGACCGATTTGGTAACAGTTATTTTCTCACGAGCATCTTTTTTACGGAATTTTCTCACGAGTTTATAACTTATTTTTACTAGCTTATAGCGTTTTTTTATAAGCTAGTTCAAGCAGCTTAAAGCCTATCATTTTTTCTCTCAATTTTACGCCTGATATCTCAATTGAAAAAAGTTAAATATTAATATCATTTCATGTTTATAAGTTAGCTCAACTGCTAATTTTACCAAATACTACAAATTCAATCATCTAGCTTATCTGCTATAAGCTAGTTTATCGGCTATCCACTATTTTTTACCAAATAAAGCCTTAATATACACATTATAAATATTACTAATTTGTCTTGAGAGATGAAAATTCAGAGTTGGACACATTCATACACAAAATGGCCACATTAAAAACAATGCGACTTTTCTTAATACTATGTGAAAATAGCAAAAAATAACTTTTTTATTTGAAACCGGAAATGTTAGTATTGTTAGTTTTTATGCTGGATCTGGAGATTGAACCCACGACCTTCTTATGACACTACTAACAGAAAGAACATACAATAAGGGACAAGATAGTATTTCATATTCCATAGTACCTTGTGTTTGTAACCTGAATTATGTTGCTTTCTAACAGATGGCTGCAAGAAACAAAGAAGACAAAGTAAGTTATGAACATGAAAAATATTTAATTTTGACTAACATGTCATAGAATTAAAACAAAAACTTAATTTTCCATCAAAATTTGTATAACCCTAAACTTACGGAATCGTGGGTCAAGTAGGTATCGCAGTAATCACAGTAGTAGCTGCAAATAGGAAGGAAAAAAAAAGTGAGTGATTAAAGGGGTAATAACATGAATTGAATTAAGATGAAATTTGAATAAAGAAGTACCGAGGCATCGCGGTTTGAATTGTAATGGCTCCTTCTCCTTCGAGAGCTGAACCGATCAGTGATGATGAATTCGAAGAACCCCTAAACGCTGTTACTTGCTACGGTGTAGTGGGGGTAAATAGAAATTAAAACCCTAAAATTGTAAACTGTGAAGTGAAAAAAAGCTATCTTTGTTCTTTGATGAGATAAAATATCGATATATTTATTAATTTTGTTAACTTTTAACCTAATTTTTTCTTGCAACAATTCTATCCTAAAATTTTGGCTTTAAATTTGCATTTTTCATCAAACTTAATAGATATCTTAATCCTTATCCTTATCCTTTATTTATTAATTTTGTTAAGTGTTTGCAAAAATTTAATAGATATATTAATCTTTATCCTTGTCCTTATTTATTAATTTTGTTAAGTCTTAACCTAATTTTTTCCCTCCACGCAACAACTCTATCCTAAAATTTTTGCTCTAAATTTGCATCATATATGTTTTTCATTTCTCTCTAGTAACCGTGAATATTTTTCAAAGCAAAAATTTAATAGATATATTAATCCTTATCCTTGTTATTTATTAATTTTATTAGGTCTGCGGCAACTTAACCAATTGTTTCTGTAGATTATTCTTTTTGACAAGTTGTTGTACACTTATTTAATACGTATACAAACAAAATACCCTAATTTCCATGCAAACTCGGCTACCCTAAATAATTTGTTAGGAACCATGAACTGCATTAATGTTTTATGTTTAACTATAAAAGTAATAAATAAAATTGATCCGTGCAACAATATAATTTTGTATTCTTTTTATCTTTTTTCTTTATAATTTATTTATTATCATTTAATTCTAATATTGTATCTCCAATAATTTAATTTGCGTTTATTGATCGACTCATAATCTTACGGGTTAAAGATTATAGGTGAGGATTTATTTGGCTAACAAATACTAATTTAAGGGAGCAAATTGCATCGTTGATAACTTATGGGACTAAAATGTAACCAACAAATAAGTTAAGGGACCAAATCATTAATTAAGCCTAAAATAATCTATTCTATTTATATATAGATAAATTTGATAAAAATAAATTGAATGATTTATTTTTTTTAGATAGTTAGCAGCTCGATAAATTTACCTTAAAGGTAAATAAGTGAGATATTCAGGATTCGAGTCTCGGCTTATGTATTATCCTTTATCAAGTTAGTTAAGTTCACGGGAACTTGAATTATTTTACTCACTACATCTATCAGAAAAATGGTGAATGCATTTTGGTGGGATCATGGAGGTCCAAATAACAAGTGTACTCATGGGTTGTCTCGGGAGAATTTGGTTGTGCACAAAATACATGGGGGCATGGGCTTTAAGGATTTATTAGCTTTTAGTCTCTCCATGCTTGGTAAATAGGGCTGGAAGCCGCAAACGGAATTCACCTCTCTTGTCTCTCGTTTATTTAAGAATTCTGCTCTCCACCCTGCAAAAATTGCTCGCGCCCTGCAGCCATGGCGAAAATACCCATACGCTAGTTAACTGGTGCAAGTGCAAAAAACTGCGCTAGTTAACGCACGATGCGCCACTTAACTAGCGCATGTGTAAAACACTGCGTGCGTTAACTGGCACTGCCTTTTAGCACATGTGCCGGTTAAGTGGCGCACAGTGTGTGCTTGCGGCGCAATCATGTGCTAACCTCTATTTTCCCTGATTTTCCATACATTCATTCAATCAATCATTTTTCATCATTTATTCAAACATTCATTCAATCAATCAAAAATAGCAGAATAAAACAACGGGAAAAATTAATGAATATTATCATAAAAGGGCAAATGTTATAAAAAAATCAAATGTTATAAAAAAATTAAAAGGATTACAATCAAATCCTTCAAAATGTCATAAAAAAATCTAGAAAAAAACCTAAAAAAAAAACCTAGAAAAAAACCCTAGTCTCGTGGACTCCTACTCCTCCTCCGGGGCGGCGCCATCTGCTCCATCATGCTCCACTTCGACTGGATGCCCTGCATGATGCGAAGAACCTTAGGGTTACCAAACACATCAGGATGCCCTATTGCGCTGTCCACTCTGGCCCTGATGTTGTTGATGATCTGGTATGGGTCTGGAGGATGTCTAACCCACTGCTCAACAATAACCTCCTCGTAAGGAGGGACCAGACGAGGAGGGGCAACAGATGCATAATCAGGAATGGCCGCAGGGGTTCACAATAGGATGTGACACTGCAACGAACCATCTCATGTAGCCTCTAGTATGAGCCCACGGCTGGTTATCCGGAACCTGCTCACCCCTCTGCTGATGGCTGAGGACATGTAGAGCAAACTCCGTGAAGGCATCGGCCACGTCATCCGCTGCAAGAACCTCGATGTCTGTAGGAGGTCTGGGAATCCTCTGGACATACCCGTACTGCCTAAAAACCCGCTCTGGCAAGTGACGGACCATCCTGTCGCGGCCGGCCATGATCCATCCAGAGTACCAGCATATGTCCTGGAAGGGCGTGATGTGTCGTCGCCTCTCGTACGGCCTCCAGGTGACATGTGAATGGTCCAAGAAATCAATGGCAGCTCGGTAGTGTCCAGGATTAGAAAATCCCCGGGGAGGTCTTCATTGACTCACAAGTGGGGCAACAGTAGGGTCATAGGCATCATCATCAATCCTCGGAATGATGTTCGAGAAGTGCGCCAAAGTCCATCCCTGCAAACACAAAGAAACAAATATTTATATTACCGCAAGAATTATACAAACAACTAAACATTTACGATCAAATAAGTAAAGAAGAATAAAAACAAAACAACACCGTTAAATAAGTAAAATAATAATTAGATTAAGTTGTATAAATAGTAAAAGAAAAGTAAAAAAACATTAAATTATACTTACATCGGCATCGACCCATATCCTGCAGACCACATGTCCACCAAAGTCAGGTAGAAGCCTGAGGTCAGAAGGCCCCCCTGCATAGCCGTCCGGGCCGGCCTCGTACACCACCCTGGGCACCCCCTGAAATCGAGCCGGAGGTTCGTCAACAACAGCCTCCTCATGCTGATGAGGTTCCTCAACAGCAGGCTCCTCATGATGATACCGATGTTGCTGATAAGCATCAAACTGGTACTGGTGAGGCTGAGGGTCCTCAAACTGATACTCATGACCATGCAGGTGCTCATACACCTGATACTGCATTGGGTCCACCGTCTGGGATGGACCCGTATGCGACGATGACCCCTCCCGCAGCATCATCTCTAGCAATCCTTGTTGCCCCACCTCTCCCTCGACCAGCCATAGGAGGGCGTGATGCTTCTTTCTCCCTCCTTACACTACCAGTAGGGGAAATCCTCCCTGTCCTAAGTCTGTCGCTCCTATCCTGCTCGGACGGTATCTGAGAAGTATTCCTCCGAGACATATCTGCACAATATTTAACAAAACACATTAAATTATACAATTTCACATGAACATTGTTTCATTTCCAACAATTCAACAACAACACTAAAATTCCAACAATGACATTTCAATCCGTAAATTACCACATTGCAGTCAAACATATTATAATCAAAATTAACAAACCATATGCTAACTAATTTCATAAGTCACAATCCAAAAAAACAAAACAATTACCATTGAGACATTTTATCAAACACTTGATGTGCAATTTTCAAACAACAAAGTAATCTAACAATTTTCAAACACTAAACAACCACAATGTACTCTAAACAACTTCTAAACAACAATTCCTAAGTTAATTCATCACTAACAATCATCAAAACTAACATGCAAACAAAATTTATAAAACCCTAAAAAGTCACAATTTCTTCAAAAAAACAAAAATTTCCACAACTTAAATGTAATTAAGTAGGGTAATCATCACTTACTTGATAATATGGGATGAATTGACTTTGAATGGCGCAAGAATGGTGAAAATCGCACTTGGAGAGGAAATTTTCGTGTTTGGAAAAGTTGGAGAAGTGAGAAATGTGTTCTGTCCGCGCTTGTATAACTTAAGTAACGCTACGCTACTTAACGTGCGCGGCGCTACTTAAGTGGTGCAGAAAATATTACTTGCGCTAGTTAAGGTGCGTTGCGCTACTTAACTAGCGCAGGGGTAAAATAGGCATGGCTGCAGGGCGCGAGCAAAAATTGCTGGGGGCAGAGCATAATTCTTTATTTAAAGCAAGGTATTGTGCAACTTGTAATTATATTTATGCTAAGTTGGGTCACAGTTCGAGTTATGTATAGCGTAGTATTCTTCGCGCTAGTTTTATTGTTTGTGGAGGTGTTCAATGGTGTATATGTAACACCCCAATTTCCCGACTTAAAAAAATTTATTTAAATAAACACATGAATCAGAGTACGTCACAAAAGGAGTGTCACATTCATCTTTAAAACAAATTAGATAATAATTTATCCTTCGCAAAACATTCAATTATAGCAGCGGAAATCACAATTCAAATCCTTCGTAAAGGTCTTGGCTCTAGGCCTTCAAACATCTCATAAGTATTTAAGTCTCAAAAATTCATCTCAAATCTTAAAGTCACAAGATAGTTTCATCAAATGATACATAAGGAATAGACTCTTAACAAGACCCCATTCCGTTACGTATCAGAGCACCTAGACATCACACGTGGACTCCTCACATCGGCGCACCTAAGCTTGGTTACCTGCACTTGCCCACAAGGCGGCAATTCCAACAGAAGGGGTGAGATTCACAACAGAAATATTAACATATAAATCAAGCATTTATGATTAACAACATAAACTCATCACATATAACACATCATTATCCACAAGGTTACAAACGTCATCATGAACATCTTAAAAACACATCAACATCGTCTCAAAACATCGTCTCATAATGTGTCAACAATTTGACTCAACTAAATGCAACTCTAACATCTTGACATCATGCATGTGGTACCATATATAAGCATTAATATGCTTCACCGTCGCTTTGAGCAAATGCTCCACCGTCGCTTTGAGCAAAAGCTCCACCGTCTCATAATATGCAAATGCATGGACACGACTCTTTACATCTTAAATAAGTTAGCACAACTTCTCAAACATCATTAACAATTCAAGGCTGACACATTGCAATTATAATAATTACATGGCAGAAGTTCATCTCATTAAACACATATACTACAACACATAAACATCATTATAAGTCACTTAGCATCATGTTTACAAATCATTAAAACATGAACAATACATCACTTTAGTATCAACGTAAGGGAACATCTTTAATCCTCATTACAGACTCTACCTCATGTTGTGAATCATCTCTAATACTACCCAAAGGTGTTCTCTCAAAATCCTATGCGAAACAAATCGCAAAACGAAACAACGGTCCAGAAATGCACTAACTCGCCACGACGAGTGATCTGCTCGCTACGGCGAGCTCTCTCAGGAAGCTACTCGCCAAAGGCGAGGCACAGGCGAGCAAACTGGGTGCTCTCGGCCTTTTTGACATTTTCGCCTAAAATCTCTGTTTTAAGGTTCCCTAAGTCCAAATCAATCCTAATAACTTCACAGGTCTTTCTTATAAATATTAAGGCACTTAAAACCATCTAAAGTTTGGCAAAAAACTCAACTTCCAAAAGTTACTCGCCACGGCGAGCTAGTTGGCTCGCCTCGCGAGCAGAAGGGCGTTACTCGCCACAACGAGCTATGCAGCTCGCCTCGCGAGCGATGCAGGGCTTACTCGCCACGACGGGTGAATTACTCGCCACAGGCGAGCGATGACAGGTTCACTACGGGTTTTGCTCCAATTCTCACCCACTCATCTCAATTCTCTCATCAAATTCACCAAATTCATCAAAACCTTAGTTTATGAAACTCTCTCAAATTCTTCCCAATCCCTTAGCTAATCACAAACAGATGAATTACACTTAATATTACTGAAGTTAGGCTCACCCTTACCTGGAAAAAGTGCAGAAATCGCAGCCTAGCTTCACCTCTTCTCTTTAGCCGTTTCTCTCCCTTTTTCCCAAATTCTGATAACGCGTATACTGACTTGTTCTTGACCTAATTTCCTTATATACCGCTTCCCAACTTATCTAATTCTATCTCAACCCTCACAACTATCTCTATTTATAAATATAACCCCATCTCTAAAAATAATATATTTTTATAACAAATCTCTATTTTTCATATAAATATATATATAAACACCACATATCTTATTTTATTAAACAATAAAATAATCATCACGTCACAACATCATCTAAACGTCACATAATCACCAAAAATCATATAATATATAATAATATACTATATCCTCTAATAAAATAATTAAATAAATAAAGAGGGCGTTACAGTATAGGCACAAGTTCTTCTATCCTAATACTTAATAAACCATGGCTTAAAAATGGTCGATGCACTGATAATACATTAAAAATTGAGTTTATTGAATAATTAATGTATTTGATCTATATATGTGACTAGATCATTAATTATTTCATAAACCTAAAAAATAGTTATTTGCGTATAAATGTGACTGAAGAGAGTACTTATTTATACAATTAAAAACTACTTCCTCCATCCCTTAATAAGTGATCATTTTGTAAAAAAATATTGTTTTAGAATAACTAACTCATTTCACTTTTCAATGCAATATTAATTATTATTTTTTCAATTATAACTCTAATTAATTCCACTTTCATCACTCCAAATTCAACATATTTTTCACTTTGCATTTATGATAATGGAAAATACATCAATACTTGACAATATCACTTAAAACTTTTTTTTTTATCTCATTCATTTATACATTTTTTTTAGAGTAAATTACACTCCCCTCCCCTCAAAGATGCTTGAAATACACTCCCCTCCCCTCTTATGTTAAAATATACAATTTCCTCCCTTGAAAAATAAAATTTACACTCCCCTCCCTTATAAGATGCTTGAATTACAACCCCCTCCCTTGATAATTAAATATGCACTACACTTTAATCTATTTTAACATAAATAAATATTTTTATGATATATATTAATTTTAAACCACCCTTTAAGAAAAATTAATTCATTTTTTTATAATTTAAATGTTAATGATAATTAAATTTAAATATTTTGCTATTGATTTTATAATTTAAGAGTTTAAAATTAACTTTTAAATAACCATGGTTTATTGTCATTAGTAATTTTTCACATATTTTAATTTTATTTTGACTTGTTTCATATTTTATAATAGGGTTTAAAACTACATGTTAATGAAATTGTGAATAAAAAATAGCAAAAAATATGTATTCAATTTTTTATTATGTTAAAATAGACCTGCAATACTGTTTTTTTCGAAGTGTATTAGATTATTATTTTTTTGCTAGATTATTAAAAATAAAAAAATATATATTGAGGGAGTAAAGTGTTGATTTTAACATAAGAGGGGAGGGTAATGTAATTCAAGCTTTTCTTAGGGGAGGGGAATGAATTTTTTTCTAATATGTTTTGAATAAGAGGGGAGGGGAATGTATATTTTAACATAAGAGGGGAGGGGAGTGTAATTCAAGCATCTTTGAGGGGAGGGGATTGTAATTTACTCTTTTTTTTAACAATTATGAAATGAACAAATGACTTAATTAATTAAGGAGGAAATGAGTATTTTTTAAGGCAGCCCAAACTAACCCATGCAAAGGCATAGCTATTAGCTACACCCTTGGATTCTCCCCTCGTAGTCATAATCTTCACACACAAAAGTGAGGGATAGACAGAACCATTCAATACTTACTTAAGGGGTCTAAGTTGTTTACCAGTTGATTCAATAAATTGTTGATCTCAAACAGCCATTTTTGTTTATCAAGACTTCAAGCAGGCACTCTATTATAAATAATTGATAACATATTATTTTATTTTTATTGATAACGTTTACGTGTTACTGCATCACGGATTAAAATATTTTTACATTACTTGTTTTTTTTTGTTTACATATTTTTACATTACTTGTGTATATAGATAGATATTTTAAAAAAAACTATTAAAATTAAAATTCGTCAATTTCATCCATATATAAGCACTCCGAAAGAGACAAACACGAGACAATGTGATGCTGAAAATGTTTATTGCAAGGATTTTACTGTTTTTTCCTGTTTAAGGATGCCCACAGAAGGTTGTACAATATCATTCCATTCAAATAATATAACAACCGTCACTGTCTTTCTCTATGAGATTATGTTTCCTAACATGCACAATAATAAAAAGGGACCCAATTGGATATTGATTTGAGTTGGTCCAATGTTGGTGGCGAATGAAATTGCAGTGGATAATTAGTTCTCTTTTGCATCAAAGTTGAAAGGGAATTGCTTTTTTCTTCCTTTACAAATCGTTGTCCTTATTATTATTATTATTTATATTTAAGTAGTTGAGTTGTTATCATGTGACCATGGAAACTCTGAGAAATATCAAATGTTGTATGATTTTCTCACTCTTCATCAACAAAAACAAAAAGGTAAGTGCCCTTTCCATAACAATTTGATGTCTTTTTTTTTTTTTTAATATGCAACAATTGACGTCCTTTTTTATTGACCTGAAAATGAAATTAAAATAAAGTGAAAAGTAATTATCAACTATATATCTTTTGCTTTGTGCGAATGATCATGGTCTTCCACTTAGATTTGGAACATATTATAAACAGTAATGATATTTAAGACAACTTTTAAAACAACCTTGTTATTCTCTATTTTCATTGGTCAAAAACAATAGAAAGAAAAAAAGGAAGAGAGAGAATAAGAATGTAGTAATGTAAGTATGAGAGAGAAAATTGTTCAAAAGTTGTACTAAAATGGTTATACAAATATAATTTCTCTATTATAAATGAAGACTACGCAAGATTATTAACGGAAAAGAATGTTGTTCATTTGTCGAATTCGTGACCCATTGACAATTTAAATCGAAAGGTACATCAAAGTGGGAATAGTTGGTTAATTTAATAGCATCTCTAATGAGTTTCTTACTTAATAAGGATCACTCTATGTTAATGACTTCCCATTGACGGAAGAAAAAAATTGTATCTATTAAACAACATACAATTATATAAGAAATATCTGTACGTGCAACTAATCGTGTCTCACGATTAAAAGAAAAGAAGTAATCAAATATATACAAGTTGGTTTCACTTTCAAAAGAAGTAATATTTTATGAGGTAATTTATAATTTAATAAATAGTCCTCGTGAACATAGTTCAGTTGGCAGACATGCATTGTTATATGCATGGGCCGAGGTTCGAACCCCAGACACCCCACTTATTCTTCTTGAAAATGGAGAATTCTAGCCACTAGGCTACTGACCAAAAAAAAGTAAAATAATAATTTAATAAATAAATTACTTTTGTATGATAATGTAAAGTTATTATGACTTATTTAAGTATTTTTTATTGGAGTCTTTATCAATATATTATCATCGGAGGGAGTTATTGAGTCCTTAATATATACTTTTATCAAAAAATTATAAATAAATGATGTATACATGTAGAGTTCATATAAAAAGTCTATATTAGTCCCTTTATATAAGAGTCGGAGTTAGAACCCAGAAACTTCACTTCTTCATATTTAAATGTGTGAACTCTAGGACTAGGCTATTAGTTAAAAAAAAATCCATATTAATGCACCATCGGTGTGGATGCTGACCTTTTGACAAGATGGCTTTCTATTATTCATTATGTGCAGCATAGATTCTAATTCTTAAACATCGAAAACAGAGAGAGCAGCAAAAATAGTTTTTTTTAAGAGGAACAAAAATAGTTTTTTATTAGCTAAAATATATTGATGGAAATGAAAACAATGTTGGAGGATATAAATCAAACCTAAAAGAAACAACGTCAACAAAAATAAAAATGAAATGAATCAAACAATTGAGATCAAATTACTAATGATTTTTACTAAAGAATAAATTCACAGCTATCATTCTATTATTGCTCTTTAAAAAAAAAAAAAAACTTCTATTGTTGTAGGATTGTTGCTTAAACATATTTGAGATCCACAAAGCAGGTAAGGGTGGCTCCGTTTTCGGTGGACGACTTGAATAGGTCTCAAACATGATTTTTTTTTATTTTTTTACAAAAATTAATATGAGCCGTAAGGGTAAGTGCTTGAGTTTGTGTTAGTTAAGAATTTTTGTACAATGAATATTTCAGCAAGAAGGGTGGGAGTGCAACATTATAAGAGGGAATTTGTTTTGAAAAGGTGGCATGGGATTGGTGCCGTAATTACGGATAGGGTAAATGAATGGAATAAAAATTGAAAGCCCCTTTCTTGTCTTTATTCGTTTTGGACATTTGGCAGGGGCACTGATGAAATTTTTGGTAGAGAGAGTGATGAACGCAACAACATCCATCAACAATTTGCGCTGTCTTGGCGGGACAGTCTGGCATAATAGTGGTAATACCTATCTTCATACCTCATTTTTATCGCTTACTACCACAATGCCCTTTTTCTTCTTTTTTACTTCTATACCCTTCTATCCATCTTTATTGTTTTAAATATTTCATTCCACCGATGAATAAAGAGATAATCAAATGATTAAGTTCAATTGGTTAATGAATTCTAAAAAAAAATTAGTTAATGAATTCTCTTATAAGGGTTAAATAGAAGGAATTTTAAGACCAAACAAATTAAAAACCCCACTGGAGAACCAAAATATTGAGTAGCTATAGACACTAATGTTTGTATAGTTATACTCTATTTCATTTTTTTATGTATGAAATTCATCTTTAAAATTATGAAAAAAAAAACTAGTTTTAATTTAAGTGTGATGATGTAGAGTTATTTGTGATATTTGTTTGTTTTTTTTTGATGTGTTGGATTGAGGTGGTTGAATATTTATTTTATACTTGTATTAAAAAAGTATGGATAAGCGATGTGTACGTGTCAATACCACATTCAAATAATTTAAAAACTATTTTAAATAGACTATTATTGTTGATGCTCTCATGATGAATCGTTAGAGGGAATCTAAATTTGATTTATGTTTAGAACAATTCTTGATCAGACGATACTTATATTACATCCTGACTGAACTCTGTGTTATTTATTTTTTTGCGTTAACCATCTCCTAGAGGTATGAACCTTGGTAATATGGAGTTCGGTCAAGATGTAAATGAATCATGATCAAGCAGTGTCGCGTTGTAATTGAGCAACAACATCGTCGTGGTGTGCATGTGACAGACAAAGGTGAGCAACACCGTAACACAGCTTGGGAGAAATTGAATATTGATTGGCTGAAATGTAATGTTGAC
Source organism: Medicago lupulina (assembly GCA_958299785.1). NCBI lineage: Eukaryota > Viridiplantae > Streptophyta > Magnoliopsida > Fabales > Fabaceae > Medicago > Medicago lupulina. The sequence goes on from OY283140.1 coordinate 4,710,780, forward strand.
GTTGCGTTTCACAACTCCATTGCGACGATTTCTTTTGGTTGTTGTACTCGTAATTCTAATGGGGAGTTTGTGAAGGCGCAAACGATGTGTCAACAATCACATATGACAATTCTTGAAGGTAAGACAATAACATTATGGGAAGTTATCTGGTTTGTTGAAAGTAATCGGTGGAAAAAAAGTTATATTTGAGTGTGACTTGTCTACATTGGTGAATTCCTTGTCGCCCCATCGTCATGGCAACTCTGAATTTCAGGCTATTGTTTCTTGTATTGTTGTTAAGTTAGTTTACATTTTAACTTTGAGACGAAGTTTATTTTGAGATAAACGGATATGATTGTTTATACTCTAGTTATGGCGACTTTTTCTTAGACTAGTCGTCATGGTTTGAGTTCTATCCTCTATATATTGAACAATGTTTAATTAATGATATCAATTAGAAAGTAAACTCTATGTAATAAAAAAAAACTAATTTAAAAATTTGTCACCTATATATCTTCCTTCGTCCACTACCTAAGCTTTTGTAGTGTTGAATTAAGCAAAGTCAGCATGCTGATTCTTTACAATTTGACGGCGTTAGTGGCATATAATGCGCCTTTCTTCATGTTTAAGTAGCTATCTTGGTTGGGACTCTGAAAACCCGTTCAAGTTTCCTTTAGTTGAGTGTTTTAATCCGTGGTTGGATTGCCAAAATTGTGATAAACCGTTGTAATTTTGATGAAAATTACACACTTTTGACTTCCCTCAAAATTATCAAACCATAAACATATATGTGCAGGACTCATTGATTTTAAGATAAGATTTTTTTGTGTGAATCATATATTCTCTGTAAATAATGGTAAGGATTATTAATTTCTCGAGGGAAAAAAACTTCAACATTTTTTTAGATAAGATTGAAGACAGTTGAATATTTATGAAAAAGATTAATTCTACTTATCGGTACTACAAAAAATAAATAATAAACATGATGGAACATAGGGTCAATACTCTCTTCACCAATTTCTTTTACAATCTTTTAAAAATTAAGCATCCTTTATAGTACCACTAGTAATAGTATATTGGTAAAAAAAACAACACTTACATATTTTAGTAGTATAGAGATAAGGGTTGACCAAAAAGAAATGTATAAAAGACAGACAAAACACCAAACCAACAAAGTGTCATTACTCAGTTGAGTTCACAATTGACCAACTCACCCTTACTTCTAACCTAACCTTTCCCACTTTAGTCATGGAAAAGTGAATTACATTTTCATGGTGATGAGTGATGACAACAATTGTCCCTAAACTTGTACTTCCAACCTATCCATCGCTGTGTTTCGTGGAAATTCACTTTCCATTCTCAGCAGTAACATTGTAAGATGACCGTTAACTTCAGGGACTTCAGTTGGACTTGGGTACTCTGTCTTGCTAAAAATGGACATACTTAATTATTTCTTTTTAATAAAAAGTAATAAATAAGTTTTCTTAAAAAATAATAAAAACAATAAGTTTTTTTTTTGTTGACAAAAATAAAAACAATAAGTTGAATAATAAACTAAGGATTAAAAGTATTTAGGAGAGCGCTGTTTATCAAATTATTTTAGGGAGCCATGATTTCACGAGCACGATATTATTTATAATAAAAACCAATAGCTCTTCTGACCACAAAAAGAAAACAATAGTTAAAACACAAGACTATGTGCATTTGAAAACAATAGTTTACTACTATATAAAAAAGAAATATTTATTTATTTCTAATAAAATTAATATGCGAGTAATAACATCTAGGTCAAATATCATTTGCGGTCCTTTGAGTTATATATTTATGACAAGATAACCATTTAAGTTTTTTTTTTTACAAATTGATCCTTTAAATATTAGTTATCGGCATAGTAGTTGTATTTTCATCAAACTCGGTTAAAGTGTTTATGTTGACGTTTAATGTTAAATTGATATGTCCAATTTCATCACACTATAAACTAGAGTTTATAAGTGTATTGTTCGGTCTTGATTTAAAACAAAATTGATCATTTACTTTATTTATAATATTGTTGATGAAGTATTTATCTAGAAAATTATGCTTGAATTCAAAAACAAGAAGAAAAAAATGTGTGCAAGTAATCTTGTCAAATTTCATAAGCATTTTTGAACCTATCACCTCAAAGTTAAATAACACTTGTTAACGAAGTTCTCTGAAAAAAATAGATAACAATGTAAATATTATGACTTAAAAGACAAATTTGTAAAAAAAAAAAACTTAAATGACCGGCTTATTATAGACATCAAGCTTTTATACCATGGTTTAATGAAGATGTGTTATTTGAACAACCATTTGCTTGCCAACTTATGGAACAACTTCCCTAAAAAAAAAAAAAACTTATGGAACAACCGTATATTTATAAAAATATAGATATTGACACCAAAACAATAGAGAGAAAAAGTTGAAAAATAACGTGGGTATAAAAGTAAAAGTTGTCACAAAAATTACCACAAATTAGTTGCACATATATCATCTCTCTTTAACGAATATAATATATTACATTCATAATACCAAAAAGTTTATCAAAACACAAAAGGATAACATTTAAAGATTATAGTCTGCATATTTTTTTTTGTTTTGTTTAGATGATAAATAATTTTTTAAGTGATACACTACTCATCTTTTTTTTATAAAGAAAGTATTTATTCAAATCAACTTACATTTTCATATGAAAAATGACATCTCCACTTACACGCTCCTCCTACAAATATATTTTTTTAAAACAATCACTTACAAAAATATTTATATTTATGTTTATATTTATATTTATATCTTTTTAAAGATATTAGCAAGATTTGAATTGGAAATTTTGAAGTTCAAACCCTATCGTTTTATCACTAGACAAAACTTTTTGAGATTTTCATACTACATATACTCCTATTAAAATGAGCAACACCTTTTTTCTTAAATAAGTCAAACAACAAAAACCCAATTTATTAGGTTTTTTGTTCTTTCTTGATAGAAACATTTATTAGGTTTTCATCATTACTTTTAGTATTTTAATAAAAATATATATTTTTTACAACAAAAAACTTAGTTATATTACTCAGAAAAAAACAAAAGAATATTCTAATAATTTGCCTGCCAATTCGGACAGCTAGACATACAGCACTGTGTCGAATCCACTTGATAAGTAGTGGCATAATGGTAAAAAGAGAACAAAAAATGTCGCGAACATAAGGTGGTTATAATAATTAAAAATATAACATTATGCAAAGAAATATATTGAAGATCCAAATTCGCCATAATTCATCATCCAAAAGAGAGAGAAAGAGAGAGTACCTTTGTCAATTTGCATCGACGACCCCCAAATTACGAAAAACCAAATCTCAGAAAGAAGAGAGAGAAATTGTTTACACGAAACTTCTTCTACGACATTAATGGCGGAAACAAAGGAAGAGAGTAAATCTAACAACGAAGAGAGTGTGAAATTGTTCGTAGGTCAAGTACCGAAACACATGACGGAAGATGAGTTACTTACATTGTTCAAAGAATTTGCTATAGTTGACGAAGTCAACATCATCAAAGACAAAGCTACACGCGCTTCCAGAGGTTTTCTTCGAATCTCGCATTCTCCGCTAATTCTTCAAATCTACTATTTATTTTTTTCAACCCTAATTTTCGTGTTTTTTTTTTTTTTGTAGGTTGTTGTTTCGTGATTTGTCCTTCTAGAGATGAAGCTGATAAGGCCGTTAATGCGTGTCACAATAAGAAAACGTTACCAGGGGTGCGTATAGTAATTTTTTGTTTTTATGCTGTTTGTTAGTGTTACTCTTTAATTCAATGTGGATCCGTTTTTATTCAATTCATATGATTGATGATTCTGTTATAAATACCTTTGTGACGACTACTGCTAGCTTTTTACTTTTACTAGTAATGAATGTCTTAATTCGTGTATATATACTTTTTGTCTAATTTTAGCAATTTATGTTTTGGTGCTTATTGCTATTTTTGGGTAACCCACTCTTACAGCTTTCATCACTCTTTTTAATGTCTTCCCCCATACCCTAGTGTTTCACATTTTTGGTTATTTTTGTATCTTTTCTTAGTGGTCACTCGTCGGAAGCTATAATACACTGACACAAACACTAGACATGACACTGGTAATAATTTAAGAAAATGGATGGGGGCTAATTGTAATTGCGGGTGTCTGTGTCGTGTTGGGCATCCGACACCCTTCAATCGGAACTATTTGTACTGCATAGGCTGGGGCAACTTTGTTATTTTGATGAAAAAATAATGATGCATTATTGAAGAGATAAAGATGATTGGTGAAAGTCGCTAGAAACTTTGAACTAATGCATGAAACCTTGTCAAAGAAAATAGAGTGTTAAAGATTTTGCAAGTAGAAATCAATTATGTAATTATTGAAGAGATAAATTTCTATAATTAAGTTTAGTAGCGGAATTGTGGTCTGGAAAACATGGTGACACAATTGTTTGTTATTGTGGGTCTAACAAAATTGTTTTGACAATCGACTCTTGTCTGCGTTTCATTGAAAATTTTGGGACTTTTTGACCAAGTAACCTATGAATGAATTATGTTAACTGGCAGGTGTCCATATAGGTCATGCTCCATTTTAAGTATGTCACTAATATTTAAATTTGGGTTTCTGCCGATAAGTTTTGTTTGTTGATTCTTCAAGTAGTTGTGATCCAAATATGCCTAAAAAGCCAGATACTATTGAACATTTTGACAACATGATTATCCAAGGCTTTCTTTAGAACACTGTAGTGTTGGTGTTATGAATTTTATTTATTACCACATTATTTCGTATGATTATTCTCATTCAAATTGTGAAGCAACATGTTTTTTGTTTCTAATTCAGGCATCTAGTCCATTGCAAGTGAAGTATGCAGATGGCGAGTTGGAAAGATTAGGTGTGATATATTTTTATGACTTATTTTAATATTTTAATGAGCAAACAATTTCTGATATTCATTCATGTGCTGAAATGCCATTGTTATATCAACGACATGCCTTCTTTCATAAGTAATTATCTTTTGCACTTGAATGTAGAACACAAACTCTTCATTGGCATGCTTCCAAAGAACATTTCTGAAGTTGAAGTATCTGCACTTTTCTCCAAGTACGGAACTATAAAGGATTTACAAATTTTAAGAGGTTCTCAACAGACAAGTAAAGGTGCTTATTTTACAGCTTAATTCATTTATTATTCTTTCTAGGTTTTGGCTTTCCTTAATCACAATTCACAAGGCTTATTCATAGTTCTCTTACCATGTTGTAGTAGGTTGTGCTTTTTTGAAGTATGAAACCAAAGAACAAGCTCTTGCTGCTTTGGAGGCAATCAATGGAAAGCACAAAATGGAGGTTGGTGTTTATTAAAGCCATCACCTGAATTTTTAAATTTTATTCCTATTTTTCCTTTTTGGTAGCAGCCAGGTTAATTGTGTAATAAAATGTATTTTCTAAGGACAAATAGAGTTAAATGAAAAAAAAATGTACTTCATTCTCTACAAAAATAGAAGGCAAGCGGGCAACAAGTTGCGCCGCGTGTTCTTTCTGGATGGCAAAACCAATGCTCTTAAATACAAGATGAAGGGATGGAGAGAATTAGATTTCATGTACAAGATGAAACTATAGTATTTTCTGAATGATACTACTATTTAGCAATATAGTGGTACTACATACATCTAATTCTATTGATACAATGAGTGCAAGTTATAGTTGAAACCTTGACTAAGATGGCATGAACGGACTATTTTAGATAGATAACATGCTTTTGGTTCCTTGTATGTGGTAGAATCGAGAAGTGCATGCCTTCAACCTCAGTTACAATTTTAGTTGTAAATGGTCTTTGCAGTATTTTGGACCTTCAAGCGGCATTCAGTCACAAAATTTTGTTGGTGAGCGATGTGAACATTTAATCATGTTCAGATTTCATTGTAGTCCTGCAATTGTTATTTCAATTTTGTATCCTTGTCTCAAATTGGAAACCTAATGGTGGGTTTGTTCCCTACAATGGCTTGTACAGGACAATGCTCCACACCTAGGTTTGAACCATTAATAAATATTTATATGACAGGCTCAAACTGGATCCAAGTTTGGAAAGGGAGAATCAGGCTCTGGCTTGTTAAGCTTCTTACATGTTTGCAATAAATCAGCCCGAGCTGAATAAATCTCAAGACTGGGATTGTCTCCCATGCACACAAATCTTTGTGCACTGTTTCAGTCATAAATATAATATATTAAAAATATAAGATATATGAATAAAAGCTCATGAAGTCTAAAAAATGTGTCATAGTTGAGTTGCACTAGCATCTTATTTTTTCCCAAGCACAAATTATTTTCCCTCTTGGTAATCTAGTCTTCACCCAAAATTACTGATCGATGCTAAACTTCATCTAGACACCTTTTTTTGTCTTGTGTTTGCATGACCTGAAAGTCATTTATTATCATTTGGTTTGTATGTTCTCAACACACATGACAAAATTTGACGGTGATGCGCTAACTTGGCAAGTACAACTGCAATCTGATATATGTTGTCATGTATAGGGTTCAAGTGTTCCGTTAGTTGTCAAATGGGCTGATACTGAAAAGGAAAGACAAGCCCGAAGAGCTCAGAAAGCACAGTCTCAAGCTTCTAATGTGGGACATGATTCTCAGCATCCTTCATTATTTGGAGCCATGCCTATGGGTTATGTTCCTCCTTATAACGGTTATGGTTATCAGGTAAGTTCCATTATAATACAACACTATGAGACTAATTCAGTTTTTTTCCCCCTTAATTCATGCAGTTCTTCTCCATAGTACTTCCGTCCATTCAAAAATCATCACATTTTTGTATTAATGTTTGTTAGTTTTCATTACTAACAACTTGATGAGTTATATGTGTGATGACATTAATTTTCTCTTGATAGGCTCCTGGAGGTTATGGGCTCATGCCGTACCGCATGCCACCACCAATGCAGAACCAACCTGGTTACCACAATATGATGCCTCACATGAATCAAGGAAATGCATTGCGGCCAGATCTCAGCCCCAATATGAATCCTAGAAACTATCATGTGCCTCCTGCAAGTTATGTTGGCTCTTATCCTGCTGTGCCAGGGCTACAACATCCAATGGCATATCCTGGAGGGATGATTAGTCCAAGACCTTTGAATAGTCCTCCTGGTTCTGTTTCACCTTCCGGTGGAAATGGCAACTCCGCTACATCATCAGGGTCCAGCAAAAATTCTGGTGGTGGTCAAGCTGAAGGTTTCTTATTTCTTACACATGCTCTGATATAAATGAACGCATACAATTATTCATGTTGATATTTTTATATTTGGTTTAAATACCTTTTTAGTCCTTCAATTTATTTTTGAGGTTCAGTTTGGTCCCTTAACTCTAAAATGAGTCTATTTGATCCCCCTAAGTTATGTCCGTTAACACGAGTTGGTCATTTATGTGAAAACTGACACAGGCGCTGTTAACTAGTGCTGATGTGGCATCTTCTTCGCCAAAGCTATGCCTTAATTACTATTTCCCTAAACGCCGTTAACATATATAACACAAGTGACCAAATTGACTCATTTTAGAGGTAAGAGACCAAACCAAACCTCAAATTAGGTTATGGGACCAAAAATGTATTTAAGGCTTTATATTTTTACAATAACTATTTTCCTTACAAGATAAATAAATATTACTATATTTTCACTTAGGACCACCTGGCGCAAATCTGTTTATCTATCACATACCTCAAGAATTTGGAGATCAAGAACTTGCTAATGCCTTTCAACCATTTGGTAGAGTTTTGAGTGCTAAAGTTTTTGTTGACAAAGCTACCGGGGTTAGCAAATGTTTTGGTAAACCTCTGCTCTTATTTGTAATGAATTTGATGGATTTTGTGTGGAGCTCGTGTTTGATGAGAGCTATCTTTTTCAGGGTTTGTAAGTTATGATTCCCCAGAAGCTGCTCAATCTGCTATTAGTATGATGAATGGATGCCAATTAGGAGGTAAGAAATTAAAGGTTCAGCATAAGAGGGACAACAAACCCGGTAAACCTTACTGATGAACACGAACAATGGAATTTGTATAATTCACATTGTAATTCACGATCAGTCTAATGTTAATACAATTTGTAATTTCTGTAACATGAAAAGTCTATTTAGACATTGATTATTAATTTATTGATTTTTCCCTCATAATGTCCATCTCTATTGATTGTATTATTCTTTGAAGTTTCATTTCTAGACCCAACCTAACCACCCTTTTAGTATGACTACTACCTAATTAATTACCATTTTTGTGCTTTAGAGTAGAACTAATTCAAATCATGTTGTCGCATTCGTGTTGATGAAATTTTATCCATTACAAATATTTAATGTGAAGTCAAACTTTATAGTTTCACCAAAAAAAACGTAAGAATACGTAATGTCAATAGCAAAATAAATAAAAAACGTATGAATACATAGTGTCAATAGCAAAATAAATAAATAATCATGACTAGTAAAAGTCCATTCAAATTATCATAAAATACTTTTGGCAATTCATTTTGAGTAAATGCATGACTATTTCAATCTAAGTAGTCAAATCCCCTAAAAAAATATTTGTCAAATATCATAAATCACCCAGTGTGACACAAATGGAAGATGCTTATGTTATTTAATCATTTACTTGTAAGTTCGATCTCTGGTTGATACAAATGAGAAAGTATGTGCAGGGAGATGTTTAATCTTTATATAAGTCTCAGTTATCTTGAGATTAATTTCGAGCAACGTGGGAAGGATACCTTATTTTACACAGACATGTCACGAACGTCATTGTTCAAAAACTAAAAGAACATGAATGTCAAATACTTGATTAAAACATCATAAGATTAGTTGATGGCAATGACAATTACCCACACGCTTAATAGATGTATCTTGTCTGTCTACCACAAAAGTCAAGCATGTCGATTATCATAATTTTCATTGTTTTGAGAAACAAGTGGCCTCCCACCAACTGTGGTCCCATTTTCTTTCAATTTTTCTCCCAACTCAATTCAATGAGCACCTACATGTTTCACATGCAATGTTTACTGTCGTTTTTTATTTCCTTCATTTTCTGAATAAAAAAAAGAAAAAAGAAGCTATCTACGTTTACTATGGAAACAAGTAAAAAATAAATAAAAATCCAGACAGGGTGTTGCTGAATAAAAAGGTTTAAAAAGGTAAATTAATTGTTCATAAATAAATCTTCAAACTGTATGAGGGAAAAGATAAATGATTGTGTTGGTATATATATATATATTTTTTATATAATTTTTTTTTCTTTCTTTCAAATTTTTTTATATTTTATTTTCAATTACTCTTTAACTCTTGTAGAAGTTTACGCAAGGGATATATACTTTCGAGAATGTACTTATTTTTACGAGTTAAATTCTTTTACATTTAACTGAATTTCTATATATTTAGTTTAAAATTAGTTAATTTTGCTTATAATTGAAATCATACCGATTACCATCTCTCTCCGTCTCCTACCTATGTGGTTTAGTTCCTTATGTTGAACCGTGTACCTTCCCAAAACTGGTAGAACACTGAAAATATAGGTCAAAAGTGACCAAAGATTTTTCTAAGTTGGCTGCCTTAAATAGTTTCATGTAGGCTATGCAGCCCATACCGTGTGTTAGCATCCCTATTATCAAACATGGAATTAACGTGAGTCGTGAATATAAGCCAACATTCAAACCTAAGAATGGAAAATGTCACAAACATCTTACCATTTGGGTTTTGCCTTAATTGTGACTTAACTTTTAAGCATAGCAACTAACAGTAGTTAATTCTTTAATTGTTTATTTACATACAAGACGAAAATAAAAGAATAAAAATATGCAGATAGAAATAAAGAGAGAGAAAATAAAGAGAAGATTAGAACAAAAAAAATAAAAAAAATAAAGAGAAGAGAAAATAAAATAAATAAAATGAGATAAATTCCTACACACTCACATATTCTCAACATTAAAGGGAAAGATATTTAAAAATAAAGGAGAGTAAAAATTTATCATGTTTTATTGAATAGAAAGCGATCATGTCGAACCTGAAATCTCTTTAAGAGAAAGTGATCATGTCGAATCTAAAAGACATTTGAGTGTAGGGACCTTTGTCAGCAGTCTTCATCCTAGATTGCGATAAGCAGTACGTACAAAGACACTTCAACTCTTGATCTATTAGGTAATTTAGGTTAAAATATATGTGTGTGTGGACAATGCCTATGAGTTAGTATTTATATTTTATAATGTGGGTTTATTGTTTTGATCCTTAAACCTATACATGGACAACCGTAAGCAGATATCATTGAATTCAAACGAGATGACCCAAATTGTTCAAGGGGATCATTATTCCTATGTAGTCATGGGAGGCATCCATGTCAAGGTCCTTGAGGTGGGAAGTTCAGATTAGTCATGGTTTGAGCTTGACCCAAGAAACGGTCCATTCAAAAGCATAGAAAGCGAACAAAAAAATGTATATTGAGGGTTTGTTACAAATTAAAAAAATTATTTTGACATTCAATAATTTAGTTTGTTTGGATACAACTATATAAAAAAAAAGTTGCTATAAATTTGGTCCAATCTTTAGATACTTATTTTCTCTCCCCTCTAACAAAATTTATATTTTTTGAAAAGCTACTGCTTACAATTTTAATTTGAAGGAGATTTTAGATTTTTGTAGATTTTATTTTATTATAAAAGTTGCAATAAACAGATGAAGTACTCTTAAAAATGATTGTTTTATTTTTAAATGTGATTATTAGTTTTTATTTATAAAAGCTATAGCAAACATTTTTAAGTCATTGTTATATCCACTTGAAGTCGTGTGTATATTTCTTATTAATTATATTTTTTTGTGTCGCTAAAATATGCATTTGATCCATGCATATATAGGGAAGTTGAATTTAATATCTTTTTTAAATATACCTTGTAAAAAAATTGTTTTAAAAAGTCACCCAGACCCAAAATTTTGGTTGATTTGGCACAAATCAGCACACGTGCCACTTGCTGATTGTACATAAGTATTAAGTTGTACACATGACATTTTTATTGTTTTTTTTGGTAATGCACATGACATTTATTGGTTTATATAATAACAAATATTTCATTAATTTTTTTAAACATTTAATAATAAAATACTATGCTTATAAGTTATTTACGGTCAACAAGTGACACCTGTGTAAATCAACACAAGTGTCACTTGTTGACCAACCACACATAAGTGGTAACATGATATTTTACTATTAAATGTTTTAAAAAATTAATGAAATCGTTTTTTAAAACATTTTTTTTCGTGGATTTATTTCAATTTTTATGGTCAGAAGGATTTTTTTTTAGACAATTTTTTGGCATTGGTTTATTTCAATTATTTTTATAGAGACCAAAATCTAACTTCATTATATTTTTAGGAACCACATGTATATTCTAGACTTTTCTTTATATATATATATATATTTTTTTTTCCTTCTTATAAGTGAGGAGTTTTTTTATTTTTTTGCATAAATATTTGTTAATCCTGAGATTTCGCCACATGATTAACATGGAAAATATTTTCTTAATTTTCTGTCTACTTTTCTTTGCTCATTTTCTCTCAAGACACATGAATCTTAACACCTTTAAAAGCAAAAAGAGTCAAAATCTACCCTAAAAGGGGTTGAAATATTCTAAGTACCAAGGAGGAAATTTCTTAAAAAAAAAGTACCAAAAGAATGAAAAGGACATTCCTTAAGTTAACTAATATTCCAAGAACATCTATTAAAAATAAAAACGAAAATAATTTTAAATATATATATATATATATATATATATATATTTAAAATAGGTCTAAATATTATTTTAATCCATGTAATTATAATTTTTTTTGTTGTTTTTGTTTCGATATATATTTTTTGTTTATATTTGGTCCAAGCAGATAAAAAAACTAATGTTTTTGGTCTCTAACATCATACATGATCTAATAAAAATAAAATCATGCAACATTTTGCAATGAGCTCACATAAGGGACTAAATCAAAATAAAAAACTTTCAGAAACTAATACTAAAATAATGCTATAATTGCAACGACTAAAATCATATTATATTTTTGACAAAAGACTAAAATCATATTTAAACCTTTAAAATATCAAATTATCAATATACTCATATTACATTTATTTAAACAATATTTTTAAAGTGGTAGGTATATTTCATATGCAATTTTTTATTTATTTTCACAAGAGACGAGAGCTATTTCTTTTGTTGTATAGATGTATTTTTTAATCCTTTTTGAAAAAACAAGTATTTTTTATCCTTAAAAATGAGTCTGTTTAAATTAAATTTTATTTATTTAGATCCTTACATGTAATCCAATTGGTTTAGTCTCACAACATGGAGTAAAACTATGTCTTTTAGTCTCTTTTATAATTAAAACACACACGCTATTTTTATTAAATGTAAAAATATAAAAAAAATATTAGTAAGTACAAAGTTAAAAAGTTTCATATTTTATCGATTCCACTATTTTTTTTATCACAGTATAACTTGATTTATCTTTTTACATTTTCTCCCCCTTCCTCTTCTCTTTCTTTTTTAATAATTTTTTTATAATTAATTAGAAAAATAATAATCAGCAGATCTTTTAGACTCTTACAGTCTCTTTCTTTGATTCCTAACTTAGTCTAGAATTCATCGAATTTGACTAGAGAACCATGAATTTAACACCTTGGAAGCAAATAGAGTCAAAATCTATCCTAAAAGAGGTTGAAATGCTCAAAGTACCAAGAAAGAAAATGCACATTCATGAAATTAACTTCAGTATTCAGGAAACAAAGAATTATAAATGTTTTTCTTTTAATATTTTCAAAATGATGACATTACTAAATGCTATTTTTTCTTTAATGAGAAAATTTCTTTAACCAATATTTTTAATAGTAATATACTCCTGAGGCTTTCCTAAATATAATAATTTAACTTATATTAAATGTTTGAGTTCAGGGTCCTCCATGTCTTCTTCTAGAAAAGTGTTGGAACATGTCTCTATTGTTCTATTGGACAAGCTTCATAAATTGAGCCAAATCCTTCGCCTTTAATTATAATGACTAATGACTACTACTTACTATAGTCCCATCCAAGCATTTAAATCATTACCTAGTCACTTTCACAAAAAGTATCAAACAAGTTAATTATAATAGTAGTACTATATATTTTTTATTATAGATACCCTTGATTATAATTGTTGTATTGGTTCTAACTCTTGCACAATTTCAAATCCATTCTGAAATGGACATAAAAGATCCTTATGAATTTCATAAGATTCCTTCTTATATGCTTATTGAGGCCACTGGTGATTCTGAAGTTGATTCTAATGATCCAACTTTTGATGAATTTGGTTATGAAATTGGTTGTGCAGATGATGATGACGATGATGCTCAATCTTGTTGCCATGATAATGCTGCTGAGTTCAAGGGATATGAGTCTTTGAATGATGAAGATGATGATGAAGATGTGAAGAAGAAGAAAAAAAGTGATGTTCATGGTAATTCATATTGTGAAGATGATGAGATGCAAGAAGAGAACAACTACAAGTCTTTTGTGTCTGATGATTCTTCAGACCAAGAGTTTGTAGATGAGAAGGAAAAGAACAGGCTCTTTTGGGAAGCTTGTTTGGCATCTTGATTGTATTCTGATATTTTCTAAATCACTTTTATGGATTTCTGATAATCACTTAGAGGCATAGCATCACTTAGATGAAAGCTTCCAATTGTATCTATGCTATTTATTCTGATTTATAATTTCTTAACAGTTCACACCATATTTCATTATTTTTACACATTCAAAGTTTCATATGTTGTTTCTACATTTTGTTCTATAACTGATCTAATAATTTTTTCTCTTCATGAATTCAGTTTGGTATGACGCATAGTTTATTGATAAGTGTCACTCTAGTGGTACACATTTGCGGTAATATTGTAAACTGAATCATAGTATTTATGGTTCAAACACAATATCGTAAGGCATTGCAACCGTCTGTAGTTAGAGATATGACGCCATTCTTTATTTGCGTTTTTTGTATGTTTCCTTTTGAACTGGAATTGTTGTTCTAACCATTTTTTTATGTTAGCCCTCCAGTTCCTAGAGGAAGGAGGCCATATAGTAATTTGGAGTTAGACCGAGAGGGAAAGGAAGTATGACCAAAAACTGTTCAACCTAGTAATCGAAACTTTGTTCCACCCATCTTTTATGAAAAGTATTTGGCTTGTTTGTTGCCACTAGTATTGATCATAATCTTGTTACATAATTGGTTTATTTTTTTTTTTGTTTACCTTTTATGTTAACGTGTCTTGGTTAAGGAGATTCAAAAAGTTAGGTAAAATTTACTCTGGTATTTTTCTTTGACTGTTAGCTGGGGAAGAAATGTGGGCGGCAACCTTAATAGATTGCAAGTATTTGGGTTTAGTATGGCCCCACATTGATTTAAAGTCTTCTTACCTCAATCAAATTCTCATGCTTTTAGTCTTTCATATATATATATATATATATATATATATATAAGCAATGGTTTTAGTGAATAATAATAGTTGCAGTATAACATGTGATCTTAGAAGAATTGAAAATCAATTACTGTCCAACTCAGTTAGCATTATAATATTACCATTACCAAGCGTGATGAAATAGTCAAATTTCATATATTATTAAACAGCGTGCAATCTTTACCATTGAAAATAGTTGGTCACACGTTTCTGATTAGTTTTAGGAGTTGAATCCTTTGGAATAGGCTTTTTTCAGAGACCCTATGCAAGTATACTACCAATACGTTTGGATGCACATGTTGTGTCCTTGTGGATTCAGATTGCACAATCAAACAGTCAAGAGTTGGTACATCAGTAGCCGTTGGATAAAACGAGACGTTATAGATTTAAAGTTGGATAATTTAGATTTTTATAATATTAAAATCTGTATTTAAATCTGAACAATCCGATCTCAATCCTACAAACACCCTTGTATTAATTGTGTGAGTGTGCGGATTGTTGACCGAAGGCAATCCAATTCCTTGCCCTTAGGCAATCCATTTATAGATTTTACCAGCGAGAGTTTGAGTTTCGTAGGTAGCTAATAGGTCTGTTATTCTTAGTTAAGAAATCATCAAATAACAGACCCATCAGTGGCAATGTGATATTTCAATTTTTCAAACAAAATTTAACATAGTATGGTATGTAAAGTGAAAAATCAAACCGTTGGATTTATCAATGGTTGATATAACTACGTATATATTAAAGTGAGTTGTGAAATTTAAAAAGCAAACTCTTTACATTGTAGTAACATGAATTAGACATAAATGAATCCATAAAATTTTGATCATGAACAACACACATAACTAGCACCATTTTTAGGCTTAATCAGTCTCCCTACCCCCTAAGAATAGATCAACTAGTACAACTTTCCAACCTAGATCAAATTCGTAGCTAATGTATCCAAATAGTCCAGTATATTTGGACACATAACATAATCAGGTCAAATTCAGCACTAAGCTGAACATAACTTACAATCCAAAATCAAGAAAAACCTACTCCTTATACTACGGATCAAGTATACACAAGCACCCCTTGCTTGTAAAACACAAAATCTAAAACAATTCACTTAATAGTTAAAACACTCCTGACAACAAGAAACTCAGATTCTTAACTAGATGCAAACAAAGGCAAGATTGAAACAGAATCACTAAATTTATCTACCATCTCCACATCATTGGTGTCTTTACTTTCTATTGATGGACTATTTGTGTCAACATTTGATCCCTCAGTTGTTGTCGAGCCGTTTCTATAACTGGAACTAAGACAGGAATCCTCAGTTTTGGTAGGGCTCTCAAACTCTTCTTGCAATCGTTTTGTCTGAACACCATCCAATTGTTCTAAGAAGCATTCTTCTATCTCACTTAAAGCAGATGCAGCTTCTTCAATGTTGTGGCTGTAGTCAACATGATCATCATAATCTAACTTGGTTCTTTTCAATTCATCGCTAGTATACATTTCTTGTTGACTGTCATATTCATCTGATGAATGAGATGACATGGATGAATATTCTGCTGTTGCTGTTTCTTCGCGGTCTCGAAGTGTCTTCAATATCAGTGTTTTCAGTAAATTCATCACTTGGACCGCATGCATTAGAGCAGTTAGCGGATCAGACATCTGTTTTCATGAGATAAAAAATAAAAATGAAATTAAAAATAACAATATCTTAGTTTGCATATTGATCATGCATGTGTAATATATACAGGCTAAACGCATTAACATAATTTCGTTTGGCATACAAATATTTGACATGCATTGTGCAAGACAAGTTAAATATTATAGATTATTTTGTTTTACTGCATACTATATCATTTACACACAAAAATGTGGAGTGGACAAATAATCTGTAAAATAAAAGTACAATATCACAAGAATAATTGATTAAAAAATTCATAGTTTAAAGTTCTAATAGAAAGAACTACTGCACAACTCAATGACGCTTAGA
Organism: Medicago lupulina; assembly: GCA_958299785.1. Classification (NCBI taxonomy): domain Eukaryota; kingdom Viridiplantae; phylum Streptophyta; class Magnoliopsida; order Fabales; family Fabaceae; genus Medicago; species Medicago lupulina. Next base: position 4,727,264 of record OY283140.1, read on the forward strand.
TGACATGACTCAAGCATGGAAATGCAAAAACATTCTAGGGGTGAGTTTGACAGATTTGGGTTGTGTGCAGTCACTAACGTAGTCGGTATCTTAAGTTGCCGTTTGATCATTTTATGCTCATATGTATTTATTTAAAAATAAATAAATCAAAATATGCATTGAAATCTATATCGTTTGATATGGCTGATTGTGCGCAGTCACGGGACTGTGACTGCATAAAACATCCAAATCCGAGGTTGACGCTCAATTGGATCCCACATGATTTTATTAGTCTCTGCGATTTCTTGCAGGGGACATGATTTATACACACAAAAAGTGCAAGCACATAAGCATACCTGAGTCATATTTGGAGCAAAAACCATAGCAATATTTCTAGCATCCATTTTGTTATACTCCTCTTCAATTACAACATCAGCCATAAGATCAACAGCCCAATTAAGCAAAGCTGATTCAACTGGTTTCAGCTGCTTCACAAGCTCTACAGATTCTTCTTCAGTGTTGCATTCAAGAACTTCATCAGGTGAAAGTCCATCTAACACTCCTGAAGGAAGTTCCCTAAACCATGCTTTAATTAAGCCAGCCAAGCAATGAACATCAATGTCATTTGGCACAATACCACTATTCAATTGCTCCCTCAAATGCTCCTCTTCACCGTTTTCTGGATTAATACGAAATATTCCTTCAGCCTGAAAATTCATTAATTAAAAAATGACATAAGAGGGAAAAAAATTATAGTTGGTTCACATAATCTGGAAAATTGACATATATCATCATAAATTTTGTACTTACCTTTAGTCCTCCCTGTGAGTATAACCTCTCCTGCATCAGTAACAGAATAGTGGGAACACTGTTTCCTTTTGAATCATAAGAACATTGCATTGATTCTGCTGAGACACCAAACACACTAACACTGCAATTATTCATGATCACAAATCACATCAGAATATGCATAAACATTAGTTAAAAAAACATGATTTAATAGCTTTTGGAAAATTTTAATTATAGCAATTGGTTCTAAAGAAACAGTAAATAAACATACTCATTCATTAATTAAATCAAAGAAACTTATTTATTATTAGAAAACAAAGAAACATGATGTAAGTAGTGGCATAAAACGGCTTGCGTTTTATTAAAAAGTAAACTCAACAAAAGCATAAGAAAAATATTGAGATGAACTTTTCAAATCATACACTACCGTTATGGAAACTTTTCATCATCAAATAAAGGCAAATCTTAATAACTTGGCTTTTAATACAACCATTTAATTACCTTTTTAGTTCACTTTTCTCTCAACTAACGGAAAAAACCTCATTGTAGGATAATGTGAGGCCCTAATGGTAACTCTTACTAAAAAAAAAAAAAAAAAAACCCACCAACAGTACAATCTTACCCAACAAAAATTTAAGTAAAAAAATTTAAATTTTTAGCATTTTAATCAAACCCATTTGAAATGTTACAAAACAAAATTAGAAACCAACATCTGGTTAGTCTGAAATCCGAATGAAACCGGATTTAGATCCCTTTAAGTAAAATCTCGATTAATAGCGAGTGATGGATATTTCGCAACAATAACATGTTATAAAAAACAAAACAAAATTATAAAAAAAAATGAAAAAGAAAAAAGTAAGGTATCTACCTAGCACTAGGAACAGGAGCAGGAACATGAACTTCAAGCTCAAGAGGAAGACCCAAAAAGCCATTAAAACGATCAAACGTGACATGACTAACATGCTTAACATTTGTAGGCCATCCAATCTCCATTGGATGATGAACGGCGGAGATTACATCGTCAGGACTCTCCACACTACAAGCCACCATTGATTTCTTCAAAGCAGCTAACATTAACGCCGCCGGTGACACTTCTTCGCCGCCGTCTCGGCTTCCTCTTCTTCCCTTCACACTACTACCACCACCGCATCCACTATTCACCATCACTGGTCCTCTCATCTTCTTCTCCACACAAACAATATCTTGTTATGAGTAGAGACAAATTTAGATTTTGAATATGAGGATGAGTTTGGTTGTTTTTGTTGGGTTGTGTTGCGTAAATGAATGATGTTTGTTTTTGTGTGATGGGTTGTGTTATGAAGGCTCTTGTATTACTCTTGTGAACTTCAACGGCCACTTGTTTTTCAAATTTTGGTTAACTTTATCTACAGTTCACTCTTGTCCTTTTTTGCCCTCTAGGTATATTATATTCTACTCACACATTTAATTCTACCTGCCCACTCCACATTAAGCTCCTACCTAGTCAAATTAAATCTTAATCACATTTTGGGTTTTGGATTATCATTTTAACTTAATGTTCTTTAAGTTAAATTAAATTAAATACTACTACCTCTTATTTATATCAACTCAATTTTTTAAAAATAATCACAACATTTTTAAGACTATGTTTGACCTGGTCTCTCTATTTTACTTATTTATTTTTAAATATTAACTAAAGTATCTTTTTATATCATGAAACGCTACACATTTAATATGTTAATTTCTTGTAAAATAAATAAATTAATATGTTGATTTATATCAACCAACTTATTCATTTTCCGTTATAAGTTACGATCTATCAACTATCATACATATCCTTTTTTTTTTTACCAAACATATTTTAAAAGCAAAAAATAGTTTATCAAATTTTGTACTACTGCTTTATCAAAATCATTGTTATTAATCAAGTCTGGTAAACAGTAAATAAGAAGTAAAAAAATAGGCATGAAAAGTTAGTTAAGATTTAATTAATGTGACATGTGGATATCAATGGCCTATAAAAAGAAGATATGAAGAATGTGGTAAGTGGCCAATAAAGGAAAATATTTTGTCCTCATTGAATTTCTTTTGTTTGCTTGTGTAAACATGGATCATGTAGCATTTGCTACTTGTTAGTTTTAGTTGGTAAAGGTGATATATATGGAAGTGAAAATTTAAGGCAACGAACTTTGCATGTCCACTCACCATGGGTTTCATGGATTGACTTTGGACATCAAATCTGTAAATTTACTTACTTCTAATTTAACTCAGTACAAATACAATTCAGTTACAGTGGTTTGATTTGATTTACTATCAAAATCATGAAATTTAACGAGTAAAGAATAAACCATCATTAAGCACTTGTGGAGTTATGTTTTGATGACATGACGTGTGGGTGCAATGATAAATTAATTACCAAGTTCCAATAAATAAATAATTAGAAAGCCAATAACTCATCCCTGCTTGGAGAGTTTAATTCGAGTTTATGAAAGAACCGTTGCAAAAGAGAAAGAGGGAAAATAAAAAAGATTACTATATTTCTTATGGGGACTCTTGTGAAGGGTGGTTACTGCTTTTTTGGTACAAAGGGGGTCCTTGCTATTATTATGTACGTTGTAGATTATTGTGTTGTTAGGCATGTAACGAATAGTTGTATCATCTTTTTCTTTTATAACTTCCTCTTATTTTTGGACACAACTTTTGTATAAGATAGGTCCTTTTTACTAGATTCTAATTGCTTTTTTGAGAACATAACGTTTACGTTACAACCGCTAGCTGCACCACCCTGGAAAATTTTGAAAAGAAAAAAGAAATGGTTCAGCCTTACGGCTACTTAGGATTAAAAGGCCCAAGCCTTAAACAACTATTTGCAAGGACCAACCATTTGATGGTTGCTCTTTTGACCCCTATTTACATTTCATTCTTTCAAAAAAAAATTGGAAGTTATTTTTCGGAACCTATAAAATTACGAAAAATATCGTTCAATACTTATCTTCCAAACAATTTTTGCATTTTTAGAGGGTCAAAAGTGCAACCATCAAATCATTTTGGATAGTTGTAGTCCTCCATAACAATGTGGACCAATTTGCCTATATCTACAAGGTATCCTGTGGATGGAATCATGGGACGCTAGGACGGACCCATTCAACTCATTGACAGAGAGATATACTAACATGAATTTTCTAAAATTTTGACAAATTCAAAAGCAATATAAATTGTTCGATAATACATTTTTTTAATTATATCAAAAAGGCATTTGTTATGATTTATATGAACGGTGTTTACAACTGTTAGCTTGTTTAGATGTATTTGACTCTTGAGGTAGTGTTAGAGTTTTATTTTTGTTTCCTTTAAGTTTGTTTTGTTTGCAAGTTGCGGTCTTGTATGAATTTTAGCTTTTGGCTTTTACAAAAAATAATTGTATCAGAAATGGATAACATTATTGACTTCATGTTTGATGGAGAAAGTTTATGCGTAGATTTGAAGTGTTGCATTCAATCTTGATGAAGTATTTAAATTGTCGGGGGCACCTCTCTGACAAGTATGATCCCAGCGAAAGTAGCCAATGTATAAAAATATGCCCTCAAAAGGCCAAACATGTTTATGATCATAAGTAGGGTCTTCAAATAAATACCAGCAAAGTGCTAATGCATCTAGCTTCTCTCGATTACAAAGAAAGAAAATCATATTGAGGGTCTATTTAACACTCCATTAATTTACTTGAGACGTAAGTCCAATATCACTTCCAGGTTCTGTCGTTTACATACAAATGGTCGAAAAATAGTTATAAAATCAAATTACAATGGCTAAAACACAACTCAAACAACCACTCCAAATTAGAGACAGAAAAAGACAAATTATGTCTCTGATTCACTTGCTAAGTGTTAAAAGAAGAAAATTTCAGTGACCAAATTAATTTTTTCCACCTCTAATTTTCGTCGCAATTTCAACTTTATGTTTGTTTGTAGACCGTAGAACTAACTAGTTATGGGTAAGAGCAAAGGACACCATATTTATCAATATTCAAACCATGTCTGAGAATGAAACTCATATTTAGTTTTTGACGTGTCTCAAATAAAATTACACAATTATTGTACTTACTTTTTTATGTCTCTTTGTCAACGTACTTAAAAGATCTTAATTTCAAATTCGCTTTAGGCCTCCAAATGCATTGGGCTGGCCCTGTTCAACGCAATGACCATACATGACATGTGAAATAAATTGATCTATTTGTGCTGCTTTACAACATGGACCAGTATTCTGATCTAGAACATGAAGGGTGGACCGGTGGAAGGAGGCTCTTCAGACAATGGTGTTTGGCCGAAATCCACGTCTTCAGCCCTGATCACGGGGGCGCACCTTCAAACACTCTAACATCGAAGTTAAGTGCTTGGGGATGATGTTAGAGCTAACAATGAAGTAAACCTGAGAGTTGGTGATGTAAGGTTATATGGTCTAAAAAACGTGGTATCGAACTTGAACTAACCTCAACTCCAGTCCAGAACAATTGTTCCCCAAACCTATAGATGACAAAGTTAGGTGATGGCTGGAGATTGATGCTTATGCCTTTATTTGTAGTTGACAAGTTCCTTATTGCGGTCGCTCCCAAGGACATATAGATTCTCTTTGTTTGGTTGTAGTTGGTTGTCTTGGCGCCCATTTGAATGGGATTGTAGATTAATGATTAAGAGGTTCCTAAAACTTCATGCAAAGAAATTAGTAGGGACTAAAAAAACAATAAAGGTTAAACTTTATTGGTTTTTAGTCCCTACAAATTTGTATAGAATAATGAATAATGTCCATATTTTGTTGAGGGCCAAAAACATATTTGACCGTATAATCAATAAGAAATGAAAGAACCGAAAATATTATAACTTTTTTTTTAATATGAAATGTTACTACCGTAGTGACTAGAAATTTACTTCTTTTGATATTTAGTTGGTTTTTTTTGTTAATTAACGTAGTGACTAAAAATTTACTTGATAAGGTAAATTAGTGAAGATTTTAAGGTTCGAACTCTTAGATATCTTGAAATCACAAACGTCGTGGAAGTTGCATCATGATAATTTGAATGTGGGAAAGGATTGGAGCGTAAGGATGAAGATGATTATAAAATGGTACAAAGTTGAATACATTTGTTTTGCTAATCAGCTAATAACAATAAATTTTTAATCACACAAATATATAGTTTTTCAACTAATTGTTTTTCGTTGATATGTTTTAATAATATTTAAAAGGTAACCCAAAAAAAAAAAATTAAAAGCATAAAATGACATTTACTAGCATGTTTAATTGGTTTTGTAAAATAATTTTTACTTGATTAGAGATTGTGTTGTTAGCTTTTGTCACATTCTTTGAGAAGTAACGTTTGTGCAAATATAAGAGTGGTCTTCGTTAAAACTGATAGACTCACTTATATGGATGTAGAACTGAGACCGTTCCATATAGGAACCGGCTTCAGTTTCACATCCGTATAGGTTAGCCTATGATGTGGTCTTCGTGCCATATAATTACGGTGCAATACATCTTCTTTGATGATGTTAATTCTCGAACAATTAATTACGGTGCAATATGTAATCGAACATGTGAATTTGATTGTTTTATCTTGGAAGCGGCGCAACTGATATCTTACTTTGCACAAATTCAAGTAGAGTTGCGAAACATTCGGAAGAGAGTAACTTAATTGTATCTCAACCCGTTAATCTATTCGGTGGTGATTTCTTTTTTTAAATGTAAGTTTTCTAAATCCGAAAACAACATACACTAATTTCAAATGTCAATCATTTATTTGTTTATCAACCATTGATATTACTCATTTTACAATTTGAATCACTCATTTTAGATTAGTTTTATCCTTTTATTGAGAAGAGTTGTTTGTTATGATATTTGTTTCTTCCAGCAAACTACAAAGAGTTTGATGTTTGGAATGTTAAAAGTGATTAGTTCACATTATGTTAATGTGTTAATTTTGGTGGTTGAGCAAATAATTCTGGTTGTTATCGTGATCAAATGTCAACTGTTAAGTATTGAAAGACGGTATGAGAATTTAGTTATAAAATTTGATTTAAATAATGAGGTCAATGCTGTAAGTGTCAACGGCATCACAACATTCCATTTTTCTTTCAGAATTAAGCTACCAAGATTGTCGTCTATAGCCGTTCAGGCACATGGTTTGCTCACTCAACACTCAATCGTATGATGTTTTATCTCCACCAAGACCAATCAATTTATGTTTGCATCTAGTCACATATTTTTTTTTCTTTCACGATTTGTTTTACAACTCGTGCTTTGTTCCGCTCTATTTTGTGTGTTATATTTGTTATTTTAAATTGATCGACAACTAAACATCGAAACTCACATACGTAAATAACGGGGTTGAAGTTCGGGTTCATCACAACATTCGGTTTAACAATTTTGACCGCTGTCGATCTATTTTAAATGCCTGCATGTATACACTCAATCTAGCACAGGCATGGATGGGAAGTGTGTGATTGTTGTAATGTAAAAGTTAAATCCCAGAGTACCTGCATTCAATTCCTCCTACTCACTAGAAAACAATTGTATACACATCATAGATTAAAAATTAGGGTGCGTTTGTTTAACCTTTCAAAAAATGATTTTTATTTTTTTTAAATAAAAAATTTAAAGATCTTATAAAAACAACTGAAATGATTTGTTTAAATTAAAAATGATTTTTTTAATAGGGTTAAATGTGTTTTTGGTCCCTACGTTTTGCACGATTTTGAGAATAGTCTTTATATTTCAATAAATGTTTTTAAAATCCCTACATTTTTTCTCCGTTAGCGTAAATTGTCCCTGTTGTCAAATTTCTAACGTGATGTAGATGTTGGCAGTTCAATCTTGACGGAGAACTTCCCTATAAACTTCACCGATCTTTCTCCGCAACGTCGTAGACGCGGATCGCCGGTGTTTGTCACGCTTCCGGTGAAATATGTTGGTTTAAAGGGAAGATTTGGAGACAAGCGATGATGTTGTCTTTGAAAGCGTTTGCTCTTGTGGGTGTGGAAGGTGTTGTGGTGGAGATTTGGTGGGGCGGGGTCGAACTTGTTATGATGGCTTGCGTTTCATCAACATGGCTCTGATGGCAGGGACGAAGTGCACTAACGGAGGAAAAATGTAGGGATTTTAAAAATATTTATTGAAATGTAGGGATTATTCTCAAAATCGCGCAAAATGTAAGGACCAAAAACATATTTAACCATTTTTAATAAAATTATTTTTTCAGAAATCCTTAACAAACACTACCGAGACAAAAGTGATTTTAAAAATAACAATTTTTTTCTAAAGAAAAGCTTAAATAAAAGTACCTTTAGTTTCCCGGCATGTAATAATTTTGTTTATGACATTTTTTGACAAAATTACTCTCATGGTCCCTAACTTAATATCAAATAACAATTTTGTCATTTATCTTTTTTTCATGTCATTTTCATTGTTTTTTTATTTTTTTGAAGGAATGTCATTTTCATTATTTTGATATTTGAATATAAATTTTCAAGATTCAAATGTGGTTTTATTTGGATATTCCACTCATGTTTTTATTTATATTTTTTATTAATGCTTGAAAATTCACGTGTAAACGGACGAAGAGGACAAAAACAATGTAAAAAAAAAAAAAATTAAAGACAAAATCATTGTAGGAAATTAAGTTAACCGACGTTGAATGTAGTTATATTTTTTTTTTTTTATCAGTGATCTTATTCATGGCGAAAGAAAACAAAGCGAAACCATCACGAATGCATGTGTTATAGCGAAAATGGCTTAATGGTATAATTTCGTAATTAGTTGAAATCAGGTAGGCAACATGCTAGGTAAGCTGAATACACTTCTCGTAATCCAATCGTGAAACATATTTCCCTATATATAGCATTATTCTTTTTATCAACGATGTTATTCGTCGTGAAAGAAAACAAAGTGAAACCATCACGAATGCATGTGTTATAGTGAAGATGGCTTAATGGTATAATACCGTAATTAGTGGAAATCAGGTAGGCAATATGCTAGCTAAGCTGAATACACTTCCTGTGATCCAATCGTAAATCATATTTCACTATACATAGCATTATTCTTTTTGTATTTTATGCATAAAATGCCTAGAGTAAGAAACCAAAGAAAATAGAGATATCAATGATCTATATGGAAAGTCCCCTAAAAAAAAAACTTTGATCTATAAGGACGCCAAGCTCCAACGTACATGGTTGAGAAGTGACTATAATAATTTAAGGAACCATGTTTCCATACACCAACACGACATCCTTAACTTGCTGGTGTATAATCAATCAAACCAAAACAAACAAATTAAAGATAAAAATTAGAGTTGACCACAACACCAAGCATATATATGACAGTGTAAAATATTAGTACAAAGGGCTGGAAATTTGTAACCGCAAACATAATTGAGCTATGTTTCAAACTAGCTAGCTGACTTTTTTAGAGTGCCTATACTAAATTAATGGGAGAACGAGTTTTTCAAAATTAATTATATAGACCACATTCTATTTCTAAATTATAGACATACGTATGTATGTATATCCTATGTTTCCAATGGTAACTGGTGGTATATTTGTATTATACTCTTTTCAAACTAGCTGACTTAAACCAAATTAAAGAGTTATAAAATTTTAATTGTTCTATTTCTAAATTAAGAAATATCCTATGTTTCAGATGATAACTGGTGGTAGATGATTATCTTAATCCAATTGATAGATGTACATGCCAGCCATGATTGAAGTTGCAAGTAATTCTTTTAATTAGTTTGAACATGGCAAAATGGAAAACGTATTTTCAAATTAATTAATGTAATGCTTAGCTGCTTAAATAATCTTTAGAAAAATGCCATGCAATGCCTATAAAAGGGAACAATTGCATTGAAGTTAAAGCACTCAACTCTAGTTAATTAAGACTACAATAGAGAAGAACAAACTTATACAAATTAAGGATTGAATTAAAGATGAAGATGAGATTCTTCCTTGTAGCTTCTATGGTGATGTTCTGTTTCCTTGGGATTAGTGAAGGAGGCAGCCTGAGGAAGAATTTCTATAAGAAGTCATGTCCTCAAGCTGAAGAGATTGTTAAGAACATAACCCTACAACATGTCTCTTCAAGGCCTGAGCTGCCAGCCAAGTTGATAAGACTGCATTTTCATGACTGCTTTGTTAGGGTAAACATTCATTGATCTTTACAGTTTTAGCTGACATTGTCAATATTATATATATAAAAGTTAATGTTAATGATATACTCTCTCCGTCCCACAATATAAGTTATGGCGGTGAAAAAAATTGCAGCTTATAAAATTCGACTAAGTGACATGCATATATGGTTGCATTTCAGGGGTGTGACGCATCGGTTTTGTTGGAGTCCACTGCTGGTAACACTGCGGAGAAGGATGCCATTCCTAATTTATCATTAGCAGGCTTTGATGTGATAGAAGACATAAAAGAAGCTTTGGAGGATAAATGTCCAGGAATTGTATCATGTGCTGATATACTCACATTGGCTACTAGAGATGCTGTTAGTAATTAATCTAGATATAGCCATTAATCTATATACATATTCTTCTATGTGTGTGTATTTATGCATGTAGCATCCTTATTAATTCATTTATAATTATTATTACAGTTTAAGAATAAGCCAAATTGGGAGGTGCTTACGGGTAGAAGAGATGGTACTGTGTCTAGAAGCATTGAAGCCCTAATCAATATCCCAGCACCTTTCCATAACATCACACAGCTCAGACAAATCTTTGCTAACAAAAAGCTTACTCTTCATGACTTGGTTGTTTTATCAGGTATTTCTAATTCAATCTTCTATTTTTACAAATTCATGCTAAAAAAAATATTATGCTTGGAAAGTATAAAAGTTTTGTACAAAGCAATCCAATCAGATATTATCATGACACTACTTTTTTATATTACTTAAAATATAGTCAAGTCATGATACAAACATCATACTTGAAACCGACACATAGTGACGGTAGACATACATGTAATGATTTGGGGAAATAATAGTTGTAGAGTGTAACCACATGTGTCGGTGTCATATCGGACACCAAAACACGTTCTGAAGTGTCGGTGCAACATTATTTGAACAAACTAGTTACCTTATTGGCTATGTGTATAGGAGCACACACTATTGGAGTAGGACATTGCAACTTATTCAGCAACAGGCTTTTCAACTTCACTGGAAAAGGTGATCAAGATCCATCTCTGAATCCAACTTATGCAAATTTCTTGAAGACCAAATGCCAAGGCCTAAGTGACACCACTACAACAGTAGAGATGGATCCAAATAGCTCAACAACGTTTGACAATGACTATTACCCTGTCCTTCTACAGAACAAGGGTCTCTTCACATCAGACGCTGCTCTTCTAACAACCAAGCAATCTAGAAACATTGTTAATGAATTGGTTTCACAAAAGAAATTCTTTACTGAGTTTTCTCAGTCAATGAAGAGGATGGGAGCAATTGAGGTCCTCACTGGTTCGAATGGAGAAATTAGAAGGAAGTGCTCTATTGTTAATTAATAAACTCAGAGTTTAATTAACAAATGTTTCATTTTTCTGAATTTAATTTAGTTCTAATTTTTATTATTTTGTCGCCAAATTGTTTCGGGTTGTGAAATTGTATGTCTATAAGTTGCAAATGCGCTTTGTGAGATTCTTAAGTATTCAAATTCAAGTACTAAATAAAGGTTGTGTTTTATGATGTCAGTTTCCTCTTTTACCTCATTCATTTAGCACCATTTAATTTGTGTTCTATATGAATGTCCAGGGTGGTTACCAATCTTAGACTTTTATCTCGGATCCTCGTATGAGCAGGGTTTAAATCATGTTCAAGCTGATAGAACACTTTGTTACTTTTTCCTTTATTGATTATGATCGATGGTAGTTTACATTGTGAATACTTGCTATTTATACATGGGAATTTACAACTAACTTCAGAACTAACCCTTTACTTGATTTACAAGTAACCTAACTAACAAGCTAACTTGTTTCTTAACAAGCAAGTTACACAACTAACTACTCAACTAATTTTGAAATACAACACCTAATACACCTCCTTAACAAGCTAACTTGTTTACTAACAAGCAAATACCATTCCCAATCTTCTTCTATGTTCTTCAAACATGCTAATCTTCAATGGTTTTGTTAGCAAGCCTGCAGCTTGCAGTTCTGTCTTGCAAATTTTCAAGCTCAAGTTTCTCCTTAGTTACTTGATCCTTTAGGCTTTGTTTGGGAGTTTGGAGGGGAAGGGAATGGATGGCTTTAGAGGGTTGGAAATATCGAGGAAAATTGAGAAATCTTTCACATTTTTCGAAAGAGTTTTTTTTTTATAGAATGATAAATTAATGTTTATGATTAATATATTTTTAATTTTAAGAATATGATAACAACATAGATTAAATCTGAAGAATTTATATAAACCTTCCAAAACACTCCTCCAATACAATTTCCGCCATTAAATGTGATGTTGCAGGCCTCACCATGACCCTCATGATCAGTCATACTCCATATGTTATATCAGGCCTAGTGTGACACATATCTCAATGACTCAACTATCTGCTTATACAATGTTGCATCAATTGGTATTTCATCATTATCAGTAACCAATTTGATACATGTTTCAACTAGTGTCCCACTGGTTTGCATCTTGCATATTGAACCTCTTCAATATATATGTTGCATATTCTCTCTTATGAACAAGTGCTCCTTCTTTTGCCATTATAAGCACCATTCCTAGAAAGTAGGATAAGACTCCAAGATCAAACATCTCAAATTCCTGCATCATGCTTCCTTTGAAATGAGTCATTTATGATTCATCAGTACCAGTCACAATCACGTCATCAACATACAAGCACGCAACAAACTTAGGCTTATTTGTTGAATTCCTACGGTATATGTCATGTTCATTTTCACATTTCACAAATTTTTGTTGAAGTGTGAAACCATTTATCTTCTTATTACATGCTCTAGTTGCTTGGTTCAAGCCATATAGAGTTTCTTCAACTTATACACACTATAATCTCCTTTCCCTTTATTTCAAACCCATGTCATTGACTTACATACACTTCTTTTAGCTCTCCATTTAGAAAAGTTGACTTACATCTAAATGATACATGGGTGATCCCTTGCCACTAGCAACTACAACAAATTGTCTCAAATCTAGCCACACGTGCATATACTTCATAGTAACTAGGTCATGTTTTTGGAGAAAGCCCCTTAAAACAAGTCTAGCTTTATATTTTCATACTACACCATGTAGCTCTACTAATTTTCATGCATCTTTTTTCAATGGACTTCAGCTCTTAAATCATAGTTGCTCTCGAATGAGGCTCCCTTGGAGCTTCTTCTAGGATGAATAGTTTTGCTTCTTCAAGTAAGGCGAATTGCAGCAAGTCACCATCATCATTTACTGCAAATCAGGATAACTCGCACAATCTTTTGGAGGTTGAGTGTGTTTATTGGATATTCTTACACCTCATTCACATGTGATCACCTCTTGCTCGGTTTGCTGTGTGTCAAAGAAATATAATTTCCTGCCGTTATTTGGTACATTCCTCTCCTGGTGCCAACGTCATGTTTCATCAAATCTTACATCTTTGCTAAACATTATCTTCTTGCTATTAGGATCATAGAGCCTCTATGCACCAGTTGCATGATAACCTATCATCACCATAAGTTAAGCTTTATCATCACTAAAACTCACACACATTGTTGTGAGGTCCCCTGGGTTCAAATTCAGGTCAAGGTGTCCAGGCTAGCAATATCGGTGTTTGGTGTTTCTATTACCTACTAAACTATGCATAAAAGTAAAGTAAATTAAAAAGATAGAGAGATAAAATTACGTAAAAACTTGTTTGATTGATTGTGTGTTATAAAAATTGTACAAGTATGATATTTATAGTTAATCACTAGTCCTAATGGCTAAAACATTGTGGTCTACAAAATTTAGCATTCCTTGACTAATTACGCGGGTAATATGTGATTCTTCTTCTTGTTGGGAATACGGAGAACCTCTTGCTTGGCTTGATCTTCCCTCTTTCGGGGCATTCTCTGTTTCCTTTATCCACATGCGCTTTCTCCTCGTAATGTGCCTTTGTGCCTATTGTCGTTTTAGTTAGTGGCACTGTAAAATAGAAAACAAGTAAAATGCCCAATTATCAAATTCTACCGAGTTTTGACTTAATATAATACTTTCACGACCTTTTTGGACCTAAGTAGACTTGAGAAAAATTTGAATAACCCGATTTGTGGGAACTCAGGTGGCCTTAAATTCAATTGTACTTAATATCATATTTATTTTTAGATGTAAATAAACTATTACGTATATTCCCCTCAAATAAAAAAAAATAAAAAAAACTCTTGTATAGTTTAATAAAACTGGGCTGCTCAAAAAATTAATAAAAGAAAATAAATGTTGTGACTGGATGCATAATTGATAAGTCTTGGTGGAAATAAAACATCGTGATTGAGTGTTGGGCAAACCATGTGCATGAGAGAGAGCGGCTATAGACGACAAACTTTTAGCGTTTTCTGAAAGAAAAATGGAATGTTGTGATGCCGTTGACACTCACAGAAGGATTGAGCTTATAATTTAAATCAATTTTTATAAATTCTTTTACCGGCTTTGCTTTCAATACTTTACTCGTTGACATTTGATCTCACTAACAACCAAAATTATTCGCATAACCACCAAATTAATTAACATAATGTAACATTCGAAACTTGAAATTCCTTGTTGTTTGCTGGACGAGACAACTATCATAACACACAACCAGCTAAACCTCAATTTGACAAGGTCAATTTTATTTTTTTTATTGCAGATAACTTTTAGTTTATAAACTTATACGATAAAAAAAAAAATTATACGATAAAATTAGATTTGTCTGGTAACAAATTATCACATGAGGTTATAGTTTTTTTTTTAGCTAATCGTAACGTTACTTGATAGGCTATTTGAAGTAACTTTTTTTTTAATAAGCAGCGATTTGAAATAACTAATAGTTTATATTTTTTATCTTTGTTATACATAAGATGCATGGAGAAAGAAACCAAAAAAATGCCTAGAGAAAATAGTAATAATATTCATTAATAATAATCTATCATGGTAACCTTCAATGTATATGGTCGAGTAGTGACTATTAGTTTAAGATTGAAGATTCCATGTTTGCATAACTATCTAATTTCGTTTAATAAATTTTTAGGAATCATGTTTCCATGCATACACCGTCATGATTTTATTAACTCCTGTATAATCAATCAAAACAAAACTCATAGTTTAAAAAGAGAGTTGACCACTATCAAGCACATATATTCCTCATGTTAGGCGTATTCCGGTGGCGGACACGTATTGTGTCTGACACCGACACATGTATTATAAACTATATCATTTTCATAAATATGTGTGTCATGTCTGATGTTTGTGTCTGAGTATATGCTTCAGAGATACGAAACATATGACAGTTCACGGTGATAAACAAAAGTACAAAGGCGTAGCATTTTCTTTTCTTTTTTTTTGGTTACAAAGGCGTAGCATTTTCTAACCACAGCAGAATTGAGCTATATTTGTATTATACTCTTTTCAAACTAGCTGACTTAAACCAAATTAAAGAGTTATAAAATTTTAATTGTTCTATTTCTAAATTAAGAAATATCCTATGTTTCAGATGATAACTGGTGGTAGATGATTATCTTAATCCAATTGATAGATGTACATGCCAGCCATGATTGAAGTTGCAAGTAATTCTTTTAATTAGTTTGAACATGGCAAAATGGAAAACGTATTTTCAAATTAATTAATGTAATGCTTAGCTGCTTAAATAATCTTTAGAAAAATGCCATGCAATGCCTATAAAAGGGAACAATTGCATTGAAGTTAAAGCACTCAACTCTAGTTAATTAAGACTACAATAGAGAAGAACAAACTTATACAAATTAAGGATTGAATTAAAGATGAAGATGAGATTCTTCCTTGTAGCTTCTATGGTGATGTTCTGTTTCCTTGGGATTAGTGAAGGAGGCAGCCTGAGGAAGAATTTCTATAAGAAGTCATGTCCTCAAGCTGAAGAGATTGTTAAGAACATAACCCTACAACATGTCTCTTCAAGGCCTGAGCTGCCAGCCAAGTTGATAAGACTGCATTTTCATGACTGCTTTGTTAGGGTAAACATTCATTGATCTTTACAGTTTTAGCTGACATTGTCAATATTATATATATAAAAGTTAATGTTAATGATATACTCTCTCCGTCCCACAATATAAGTTATGGCGGTGAAAAAAATTGCAGCTTATAAAATTCGACTAAGTGACATGCATATATGGTTGCATTTCAGGGGTGTGACGCATCGGTTTTGTTGGAGTCCACTGCTGGTAACACTGCGGAGAAGGATGCCATTCCTAATTTATCATTAGCAGGCTTTGATGTGATAGAAGACATAAAAGAAGCTTTGGAGGATAAATGTCCAGGAATTGTATCATGTGCTGATATACTCACATTGGCTACTAGAGATGCTGTTAGTATTTATTAATCTATCTAGCCATTAAATTTAAACATATTCTTGCGTATCTAGCATCCATATTGATTCATTCATTTTTATTATTACAGTTTAACAAAAAACCAAATTGGGAAGTGCTTACGGGTAGAAGAGATGGTACTGTGTCTAGAAGTATTGAAGCCCTAATCAATATCCCAGCACCTTTCCATAACATCACACAGCTCAGACAAATCTTTTCTAGTAAAAAGCTTACTCTTCATGACTTGGTTGTATTATCAGGTATATCTAATTCAATCTTTTTCTTTTTACAAATTCATGCTAAAAAGTTATAAAACTTGTTCACAAAGCTATCCAATCACATTTCAAGACACAAACATCCGACATGACATTCGCACCGACACAAGTAATAATTTCAGAAAATAAAAGTTATTAAATGTAATCACATGTGTAAGTGACAAACACGGACACATATTTTTAAGTGTGCTAGTTAAATTAACCTATTGGCTATATGTATGTATAGGAGCACACACAATTGGAGTAGGACATTGCAACTTATTCAGCAACAGACTATTCAATTTTACTGGAAAAGGTGATCAAGATCCTTCTTTGAATCCAACTTATGCAAATTTCTTGAAGCCCAAATGCCAAGGCCTAAGTGACACCACTACAACAGTAGAGATGGATCCAAATAGCTCAACAACGTTTGACAATGACTATTATCCTGTCCTTCTACAGAACAAGGGTCTCTTCACATCAGACGCTGCTCTTCTAACAACCAAGCAATCTAGAAACATTGTTAATGAATTGGTTTCACAAAACAAATTCTTCACTGAGTTTTCTCAATCAATGAAGAGGATGGGAGCTATTGAGGTTCTCACCGGTTCGAATGGAGAAATTAGAAGGAAGTGTTCTGTTGTTAATTAATCAACTGATGGTTTAATTAACAATTGTTAATCTCACTTTTCTGGTTTTTTAATGTAGTTTCAATTTCTATTCTTTTGTCGTCAATTGTTTTGAGTTGTGAAGTTGTCTGTCAATAAGTTGCATGTGCGCTCTTTGAGATTCTTATAAGTATTCAAATTTCAAGTAATAAATAAAGGTGTTGTTTTATGATGCAAATTGCCACTATTACCTCATTCATTTAGCACCACTTTGTGTGTATACTTGTGTACACTATGAGCATTCAGCATGCGTGAGGTAGATATATTCCAGATTTATATTTAGGACAAATTAATTATTGAAGTAGATATATATTTATCAATGATGGTTAAAAAAATTATATGATGTTCTTAAAAAATTTAAAACAGGTGAAAAAATAATTTAAAATCAATTTGAAATTAAGGAAAAATGAAACACAAAGTAACATAACTTTTACAAATGATTAATCACATTCAGTTGTAAGTTAGTATTTGTGTTACCATAATTTATTTTTTTGTGTATCATTTGTATTTGGTTTGAAATTATCAGCCTTATCAATACTGTTTGGAATAAGTATTTTATTTACATCGGTTTGATTTTATTTCTTGTTTCTATTTCAATTTTGATAAAAAAAAAATACATATTAAATTTGTTATGGTTTAAAATCTGTACACGATAAAGTGTTAAGTTGTTTATTTTTATTGTTCATTTTAATTTAAAATGGAATACAAGTTTAAGATAATGTAATTTTTTATAATAAAAGTATAAGATAAAAACTAAAACATAAAATATTCATTCATTTATGACAAAGGAGTATTGCTTTGATATATAATTTTATAAATGAGCTTGTTTTTTTTAGGGATTTTTATAAATGAACTTGTCAAAAGTAAATTTACGAAATGAGGAACCTGTAAATATGGTTTTGTAAAGTAAGTTAGAGTTACAAAATGAGTTACTCTAAAGAGTTACTCCACATCCTCACCCTCCATTTTATCAAAATTTAATGGACTAGATTTAATTCTTATTACCAATCATGTGACCTCATTTACCTTAGCAATTCTTAAAAAAAAAATATTGGTATATGATTTTTTTTTATTATAGATAAAACTAACCGAAAATCAATATGACCTTGACCTGAATCATATTTATCAGCTTAGATTATTTTTGAAGGAGAACCCAAACCAAAGTCACATTTTAATATTTCCATCGAATAATTTTTCAACGATCCAAATCACACTGGAATAATGTATGTGATATGAAAACCACCCATAAACTTCAATTATAATGCAAACACTAATTCTTGAACAACATCTTAATGCATGCTTCAGAAAGCTTTGAGGTAGCATAGCATGAAAGAAGTTGTTCTAGCGGTGAGCTTATGTGTGTGTGTGTTTCTATTATATACATACATTAGCCACTATTTAGCTATAATGCAAAAGCCATTTCCAGCAGCCATGAACATAAACATTTCAAGAAAGTCTCAATGCCATTATTTGTAGTATCATCGCACATAAAATAATGAATCCTCATAAGTGCTATCTCCAATAAATTAAAACATTAAACACAAGTGGATCAAAATATCAGCTCATTTCCGCAGTAATGCCACGAGAAGTAATGTATAAGTAACCAACATATAAACATTGTGTGCGCAATGGAATGCATGCACTACATTACTGTCAAGGACCAGGACATATAGTACATGATTAATTTGTTATGGTCCTGCATGAGCCCTGAGCACCTTGACACAACATCAAGCAGCGCTAGCCATGGACTCAATAAGGATCTGGTAACCTTCAGGTACAGCACTCTGTGTCTGCACACATTCGGTCAACGCAGGAACATCAGCAGACACATCCAAAACCCTCGCTAATACAAGAAGAAGATGAAAATCTGAAATTCGCTTCACAAATGGAAGATTTTTAGTCCGATCAAGATGATTCTTCAGTGCCATGGCGGTCACTTGAGTATTCCGGTTCTCAACGGGAAATGTTGACGAAAGAGGACCCTGCAATTCGGTAACAACACACTCATAAGTTTCACAATACTTTTATAATTTACAAAGACTAACAGGCAGAATTTGTAGCTCAGGCATGGATGACATTGACACGACAAGCGGAAGAGGCTTCAAATAATATCTCATATTATATCAGTATCGACCAATCACATCATAACATCCAACCAACAAATAAATCATCACCATAACTCATCAAACAAACAAATAAATCATCACAATAACTTTTGTCATGTTAGCAGACCTTAAGGGTATGCTTGTGATCGGGTTTTGGAGAGCTTAGTCTATATCTTGATGTATATTTGATAATTTAAAAAATTAAGGAATGACATGATAAATAATCATATAATATTTAAATCCCTCTTTTAATCCAATTTAGAGACATTTTACAATTTGTTTGATTTAAAAATGCAGAAATAAGTCTTGCCCTCTAAAACCCAACTCGCAAACATAGCCTAACTCTTCTATTTCAGTTTTTTGGGTGTGAGGGAGGGGGTCCAAATTTTCGTTCTTAGTTTCACTTTATCTCAAACCAAAACCAATATCATAGTACGAAATTTCCACATATTGCATCCATTTCATACAACAAACATTCACGAAAAGCTTCTAAATTAACTGTAGCTTCTGTAAAGGGAAAACGAATAGCATTCCAAGTATATTAGTAATCAATTTCATCCTTTCATGAGAAGTATCAATTCCCAAGTTTTAAATTCTTTTTACATTTATAGGAAGATATATTAAATAACAATAGGCAGCAAATTCATTCGTTCAACTATCTACCTCAACACAATTCCTATTCGGGAAATAAACCAGGTTGCAGGAAGAATGATAAATTTGAAAACATTTCCTGATTTCCCAAAATGTAGTTTGAAAGATTCAATCACACTCTTTATATAATCTTTGATAGTTGAGTTCAAATTCCATTATCCTTGCAATTTTATTACATTTAAATTTACAAGGCAAGCCTATAAATAATTAAAGTTCTTTTTGGGCCAAAACATTATTACATTTAAATTGACAGGGCAAACCTATAATTCAAGTTCTTTTTGGGCCAAACCAACTATGAGTCATTAATAGCTTTTTTGCGAAGACAGCGCGCCATAGCGGTGTAGCATAGCATAGCAGCAAGAAACTGCTACATTGAGCGTCGTAGCGGCTGCTATAGCAGCCTACGGATTCTGAACCAATATTGGATTTTAGCAGGAAAATCCCAAATTGACCCTAATTTTAAAACAATTTTGAGGACATTTTGGGCATTTTGTATAAACCCTAACATTTTCTCAACTCTCTTTTATCACACCGCAAAACACACGAGCTTATGCGAAAACAAGATCTGGGTTTCACTTCCTTCTCACGCAATCTGCTACCATCCATCTATCTTCCTCCGTTCTTTGTTCTCTTTTTAGTTACTCTGTTCCTTGTTTCTTTTTGTTTTCGATTTTTCATTTCCTCTTCTCTTCTTTTCTCTGTTCCTGTCTTTTCATTTATGGTTCTGGTTCATCTGTTATGGTTTTTCCTTTCTTTCTTCCTTTTATTGTCTTTTCTCTTCTTTTTTTGTTTCTCTGCCATTTGCTTCTCTCTCTGTCCTTACATTTGTCTTTTGTTTGTATTTGGATTTGAATGTAATGTTTTGATTAAAACTTGCGGATGTTTGAGTGTTTTGATTTATGAATGTTTCATGAGATTTGAGTGATATATTTATTATGTGTTTGTTTATACTTTATATAGTATTCTTAATGTAATTTGTCCAAAAAAAAAGATCAAAGAGCGGCCATCCCACTATACGCTAACCTGCTATCCTACTTTTTGGGTTGGCCGCTACACACCACTATCCAGGATTGATTACTATGTGGCCAAGCCCATTATTAACTAACCTAAGTATTTAGTATGTAATTATTGTTTAGAAATTTTACAAACAACGGATTCAGTCAACGAGCACTTATTTCCATATTAAGTATTTGTGGGCCAAGCCCGTCATTAAATAACCCCGAGTATGTAGTATGTTATTTTGCCTATTGTTTAGAAATTTTACAAGCCACGCCCACATCTGCGCACATGTCATCTTCGTCACGTTTTGGAGCAGTCTCTTTGTCACGTTGTTTTTGCACCATCTAAGCACTGAGCAGTACCAAAGATGAGTGCAGAGCGTAAAAAATAAGGTATGTCGTATGTGTACACATACTCATATCTAATACATACAAAGTACATACTCCTAAATTTAAGTCGTACCCATTCTTCAAAGGGCGTATCGCAACTACTATTGTCAATTGTCACAAGTAGTGTGGTTGAATAATTAGACTACTGTTCATTGTGGTATAATTACAAACACAACCACAATTTCAAATCAAAACTCTGGATGAAATGGTTTCCCTGTAGTTTCTCACTCATCTTCAAGTTTAAAGATTGAGAGAATGTTTAGATAGCATCACAATTTTAAACATTATTGAGGTATTCACAAACATCACAGGGCCACAAAAATTTCCCTGCAGTTTTCTACATCGACAATCAGATCTGTAATTTAAAACCTAGTTTCCCTCGCATTTTCTTGTGTCTTCTATGTTTAAAGTTAAACCCACAAACATGAGAATTATTCCCTAACCTTTCACTCCACTGATAAATGGTTCCCTCACATTTTCTCACTAATCTTTATATGTTAAGTTAAACTACAAACATGGAGATTTATTCCCTAACCTTTCACTCCTCCAATAAATGGTTCCCCTCATACTTTCTCGCTCGTCCTATAGATTAAGAGTTAAGCCCACAAACATGAATAATGATTCCCTAACCATTCACTGATAATCAAGAGAAACTATTCTTCTAGAGCTGATCCAACCCAAAAACAAGAGTCAAGTTCTAGTGGGATTATGCATTTTGGGTCTGTTTGAATTGGCTTATTTGAACTCTCTGTTGTCAAAGCGGAAATGCGGCGCGGCGCGGCCACCCCAAAAATTGATGCAGCGCGGGGTGTGGTCGCGTAGTGGGCGCTATTTCGGTGACGCGGACACTAATATATTTAATATTAAAATACTATACTGTTGAAAAAAAAACTAAAATACCTTAAACATTACTCAAAATTCATGAATTATTCCTAATTTGAAATAAAAGTCACAAGTCTTTAAGCAAAACAAAACATACTTGCAAAAAATACTAATAAAATTCAAGGAAACCAACACTTTAAGCCTCTAAATTCAAGTAACAAAAGTGAAAAACATTAACAATTAACAAGTTCATCCTCCCAATTAACAAATTAACAATTAACAACTAACTAATTAACAAATTCTGAAATCAAGAGATGAAGAGAGGAGAACAAATATGAGTTCCACGATCAAAAGATGATGAGATGAGAAGAGGAGATGGATTTTTTTTGTATGTATGATGAAGAAGTTGTGTTTGCGGCTGTGTATATGGTTATGATGGAGAGGAGTAATAGTTAGGGTTTGAAAATTACAAAAATGACCCTAAAAACGGTTTTAAGTGAAAAGCGTCCGCTTTGACCCGCATCGCGCCCGCTTTATACCCGCAATCGCGCCCGCTTCAGCCGCTTTCTCCAAACGCTCCGTGTTGGAGCACTGCGTCGCGTTTTGCTGTTTTTGGCCGCTCCGCGCAGCGTTCGGCCGCTATTGACAACAGAGTTTGAACTTATCTACTAACATAAGCATTTGCGACAGTATTTGGGAGAGCTTATGAAAACAACTCATGACGTGTCCATAAGATATTTTCATCTTATTTTTATACACAAATAGTTTATACCTTACATGGAAATAGTTTAACTAACATTATTTTATCTTTTGTTTAGAAATAGCTTATACATGAGCATTTATTATGCTATAAGAATTTAATTAAGTTGTTTATCCAATTAGGATTTTTGTGCATCTCAGAATACAATCAAGCTTCGTAATTTATCTACCGTGGCAAAATGACACTAAAAGACAATCACAAAGACAGTAACAGAAACAGTAGCATCAAGTAAACAAATGAGGAAAACAATAGACATAAGAAATACCTGATGATCAGAGATTTTAACAACAACCAAGAAAAAATCATTATCAACCTCTTTAGTATCCTTCACGCCAACAACAACATCCTTCTTCATAATGGACAACTTAGGATCATGATCCTCCTTAACCTCAGTATCAAACCACCCTTCCTTAAACAACCTAATACACACATCACTCATTTGAAAAGCTTCAAAATGAACATCAGCACCACCCATTTCCTCATTCACCTCAAGCTTGACAACCGCGGTAACCCATTCCTTCAAACCACTCTCAGCATGATACTCAGCAGCTTGCAGCACTTCCCTATAAGATAAAGTATAGTCCTTTTTATCCTGACTTACACTCTGAGTAAAAATAAACCCAACCCTCTTCATCCCTAACCCAGCCGCAATTGCTTCAACACATTTCTCTTCCTCAGGATCCCTAAAAAACAATAGATTATCCTCCAAACCTTGTTGCGGTGGCTCATATATGAAATTCACCTCAACCTTACCCACTTCAGTAACAGTACCATACATAAACCCACCCCTTTTCACAGCAAAAGCAAGATTCTCATTCACATAATGCTGAAAAGCATTTGCACAATCACGATCAAACGAAACCAATTCACAATGCGGATTCTCTTGTCGCGAAACACGCATCTGTTTCGCGATGAGATCATCCATAGTCATCTTCTTACCGAATGAACCGGCGGGTGAGAAGGCGGTGGGACCTTGAACCGTACGTTCGCCTTCGTAAGCTAAAAAGACGATTGAACCGTGAGAGAGGTTTAAAGCTGTTAAGGGAGTGTTAGGGTTTGACATGTCGGTGAATCGGAGAAGATCTTCAAGGGATTTAGCGAGGAGAAGGTTTTGATTGGTGGATAGGGTTTGGTTGTGTGTGGGGATTCTAAGTTGTTTTTCGATGATTGTTTTGAGGTCTGAGACAGTTTTGTTGTTTGGATTATCGAGTGTTACTCGTTCTAGACCATCGCGGCTTCGAATTCTGAGCATCATGGTTTCTGTTTTGGGATTTGTTTTGTGTGATGTTTATGATTGGGAAGATGAAGAGGGATTTATGGAGATGAATAGAATATAGAAGAGTTGAGAATAATCGATTATGGATTACTTACTTGGTGGAGTGGAAAAACTGCGAAGAACGAAAAGAACTTACTTCTTCACCGCGCGTCGAGGAAGAAAGTTATTACGATACTGATACTGTATAGAGTTCAATCGAAGCAGAAGCACCGTCTGATGTTATCTCACTGTATATACGGTCCCACCACGTTTCAATGATCATGGGCTCATTTAGGGCCTATAAATCTTTAAACACTCAAAGAAAAAATAGTTGTGAGGATGTTTGTAACGGAAAGCTATTTTAATGATCATATTAATCTTCTAAACTCTCATAGTTATGTTTTAGGTCATTATTAGTTGTTTTCGGTTAAAAAAATAATATTCGAGTTATTTGATCGGATTGCTCTGAAATTAGCCAGGAAAAGATCAAGAATCAAGACTCCTTTAGAAGGGACTTTTTGCGGCCCTCCGCCCTTCAAAATCCAAAATTGAATTGTTTAGACCCATTTTCTATTTTTTTATTTTCCATATTCTTAGAAAAATCTGAAAAAATTTGCATTAGTTTTGTTTGATTTTTATAATTTTTTGTGGTATTTTTTATAATTTTTTTATTTTATTTGACATGTTTTACCATTTTTTTCCTTTGCTTTTTTCGTTGTTTTTAAAACCAAAGTTTTTTTTTATCTCAAATTTTTGGTTACCAAAGTTTAAAATTGCTGAAATGGGAGAAATATTAATTGTTGCTTATAAGCATATTTCGGATTATATAATCCAAACCAACGATATTTTTGAAAAAAATAGGACACGTGGGAATGTCATAGGATTGGAAAAGTAATAGTCGTTTCTTTTTCCACCTTCCAACCTTCTTGTGCAATCTATTTCAAATTATAAAATAAAAAATAACATAGACGTTTTAGATTATACAATTTGAAATTCGTAGGAAGCACGAAAAATCAATAGGATGAGAAAGAAAACACTCAATAAGTAGGTCTTAGTAATTTCTCGATCCACCCTCTAAGATGGGAAGTGGAGGTCCTGTTGCTATGTTGTTATAACCGATGTGAGCTATATGATCTCAAATCATCAACTGAGATTGATTTACTGCGTAAAAACAAGTCTAAATTTTGACTTATCTAATCTTAAATCAACGATTGTGATCTACTACAACAAGAAACTGTAATTTTTCAACGACGGGAAATAATGTCCCTCTAAAATTTCCCTTTTATCCTAAACATGCTTTCAATTGCATATTTTAGCTAAAAACACGTATTTCTTATAATATATTTTTGGGGCAGGGGATGGATTTTGAGTTTGCTTGGAGATACTCCCTCCGTCCTAAATTATAAGCGAAAAATACTCATTTTCTTTGTCCTAAATTATAAGCAAAGAAGACCAACTTTTATCATTGTTTTAAAAAAATTATCTTTTTCAAAGGAAAATTAAATGCAAAGTGCATTCAATTTGCTCTTTTTTTCATTTTCTCAATAACGAACAACCAATGAAAATTATTTTCACATCTTCCTATAAAACTTATTTCAAAGATAACACAAAAAACTACTCCATCCGTTTCAAAATACATGTCAATTTTGAAGAAATTGCAATAACCAAGAAACTAAATAAATTTTGTTATTTTTGATAAAATTATGTGTGTGTTTTCTATAATACCCTTAACCATTTATTATTTCATTCTATTTTTTCCCTCTCTACAATAAATATGTAAGGGTATTATTGACAAGACAATATTTAATGTTGCATTAAAACTTAAAAGTGACAAGTATTGTGAAACAAAATTATTCTTCAAAATAGACATGTATTTTGAAACGAATGGAGTATATTACAAACTACTATGTTTTAATTTTTTTTGAATAAATATAATTTTTTTTCTTATAACATAGAACGGAGGGAGTATACTTTAAATGGAATGGAACCAGACAAATAAGAGATGTTGAGGCTATAATCAAAATATAAGGAAACTCAAGGCTCATAAAACGAAGAAGCAATAAATGCTCAATAAAGGTATTATTAATTGAGAATTAAATATAAATTTTAAAATCACATATCAAAAGAAAAAACCACTTAAAAAAATAGAATAAAAGTAGAAACCAATGAATGGTATGCAATATTTTTTTTTTTTTGGTAATAAATGGTATGCAATATTTAATAGACCATTTTCAGATATTTAAAATGATCTGTTTAAAGCAGCTCCACAACACCAAAAGAAAAAGATTGAGTTGCTCATAAAGCCTATGCAATAAAGGAAGAGGCCGAAAAAAAAATTAACAAAAACTTTAAAGACCTATAAACTAGACCGAAAAAGATAAACCTAATTGTTTCTATATGGTTGATAGAAAAATATGTGGGATAAAGACGGTACTTACCATGCGAGCATCATAAATATGAGTAACATGTAATGTGGTTCTAATTCAAACTTATTGGAGTTCTTTGTCTAACCAAAAATCTTGAAAAAAATTATTTATGTCTACTTATTCTCAAGGAAGCGGTTAAAGTGCTTATGGGAAATGTTGAACCTGAATAAGTTGTGTATAATGAAAACCAATTTGGTATAATTATGGCAAATCAGTTATCAAGTATATTTTCTCGTTGTCAATCCAAAGAAAAAGGTTCACTTGTTAAAACATTCTCCAAGACTATGACCTATCCTTGCAATGTTCATGTTGATGTGGGTGAAGCTTTAGGTTTGCACACAGCTTTACAATGGTTGAGTGATATGCAGATTGACAACGTGGACTTCAAAACTGATTCTAAAGTGACAGTTGGTGCTTTTCTTTCTACTAGGAACGACCCGTCTGATTTTGGGTGTATCATTTCTTCATGTCGTTCTCTGTTTAGCTCTTCTTTTTCTAACTCTAAGGTAGAGTTTGTTAGGCGACAAGCCAACATGGTTGCTCATGCTCTTGCAAGAGAAGTCATGTCTTTAGTTAGTCCCGCCATTTATTTTAAAATACCCAATTGTATTGAAACTCATTATTAATGAAATGTTATAAGCATGTTTCCTTCAAAAAAAAAACATTCTCCAAGACACTTAAACATTTCTGGTGCGTATGATATGATAGAGACTTGATATGATATGGTATGTTAAGAAGATAAATAATAATAGGATATGATAATGGTGAAATAGACATTTATCGTATCATATGTTTAGTACACAAGTGATAAAAAACTTGATAGTATTATTTTATCATTTCATATGTCTAATGCACTTTTTTTTTTGTTACATGTTTGATGCACGCTTGATAGTGATAAGATAAGATATATATTTGCTAAAAAAATGATAAGATATTTATTGTTATAATGAATAAAAAAGTTATCTTTGTAAAAAAAATATTAATTTCTTTAAAAAAAATAACTTTTACATATTTTTAATTGACAAAAAAAATACATAAAAAATAATAATATGGATGAAACAATGAATTGCATCTCTACAAACAAAAAAAAACAATGAATCATAAGTTTCACATGAAAAAAAGGGGTTTTCGAAAAGGATCTTGTAAAAAAAACGAAGTTGCGATATAAACAAAAATGGAACAATTGAATTGCATCTCAACTGAGTAAAGCAAGTTTTCGAATTGAAACAATATGAATTACCTTTTGAAAAGGGTTTTGTTCTAGAAACTGAAAAGGATCAATCTAGTATCACTTACACAGATGAAGGAACAAAAGAATTCGAAGGAAGAAACTGAGAACACATACAGAGAGTTATGTTTTCAAAAAATTAGGAACACGCAAATTGGGTTCAGATGAAACATGCACAAAAGGGAGAGAGGAAAAAGGAAGGCACGATGGGAGAGATGAAAAAAGATGTGATTGGAGTTTTCCATAAAATATGGAGAAAAGTGGCGATGATTGTGTGTTTTGTTTTTGGAAGAAAAAATAGGCGTTTTAGATTTTTCTTTTTTCTATCAGGTTGCTAACCCACAAAAAAACGAAAATTAAAATAATAAAGGTTGAATAAGATAGGATTGAAAATAGAATTAATTAATATCTTATTGGTGCACCAAACAGTAGATTGAATCAAGATAGGATAACTTTATCATATCATGTCTTCATATCCTACGCACCAAACATACTGTTAATCTCTCGCTTCTAACAAAACATACAGATAATTAATCAAGGATAAAATTATGCATTTATTAACAAGTTTTGAACCTCCTTTATACTCAATCGACATGTCTATTATTAGTTGTATGACAAGTATTCTCGGTAAATTATTTGCAAAACATAAAAAACCAAGGTTATCATACTCTACATGGACTCAAAAATGGTATGTACACTCGATTTGTAAAATAGACTCGTAAACTCGTATGAGTGTTTGAAAAATCATAACTAACTTGAAAAAACCCAATACACGTATGTTGTGTGTGAGCGTGCGTGCATGTGTGAGTCAGCATGCATGCGCTCTTTTGTTCTCTCTCTCTCTCTCTCTCTCTCTCTATATATATATATATATATATATATATATATACATGTGTGTGTGTGCGCGCGCGCGTGTGTGGAGTGGGGTGAGGGGGGTGTAGAGAGAGGGGACATATCATACGAAAATGATATCTATGTACAAAAATAATGATAATAAGTAAGTGCTATCATGTAAAAATAAAATGGTTGAGATTAAAATATCACTAAAGTAAGTCATGCAACATTGTCATTATTTTATATAATTGTAATTTTTATTTTGTCATTATTATATAAAGGGTGCCAATCTACATATACTTGAAAAAAAAATTGTACACTCTACTCATAAACTCGTAGGAATCTATAAAATATTATAAATGACTTTAAAAAATCATACAAACTAATATATATTAATCTCCTTATTTTCTAATGAGTCAAATTGCAACTTGTCAATCTAATTGAAATAGGAATCATCTATGTTTTTAGCATACTAAAATAAATGTAAAAATTAATAGAATATGTCATTAAGACAGTTAAAATTAGTTGCAAATAAATAGTTGTAGATCCTCTTCATCATATTTTTCCATGTTCAACAAGGCTAATATCGTCAATATCTAAGTTTTCTCTTTTGTAAAGTAAAACTATTCATTTTATTTTTTTTTTGAAGGAAGTAAAAGTATTTATATTAGAAAAAAATTAATTGTTTATTAGAATAATGTGATAATGTTATTTTTGTTTTCGACGCCTTCATTTTTTTAAATGTCTTGAATTTTTTTGTTAATCATTAATAGATAATAATGCATTAATATCAAGTGGCACTTAGAAAAGCACAAAATTATTTTATCAAAATAAAAAAATACAAAAAATGATATACAGAGAGTGATGTCGCAACTCGTAACTTTATTTTATTCATTTTATTTATTACATAATGATCAATCATGAAAAACATAGACTACAATGGTAATACAAACGAAAAATACATTAGGGGCACCAACTAACAATGAGACAACATAAATAATCACTTGAGTGTTCCCACATTCAATTAATCCTAATTTTATATGTGTTACATTATTCATTGCAAGAAACATAAAAGGTGTAGCCGGATACATACAGAAACATCACACGACACTATGAAAACTCTGAGAATTTTGCTACGAGTTACGGTAGGCGTGCATGACTCAAGGATGATCTTAATTTTAATTGCCACAATATTTGACATGATCAATGAAACAAACGATGTGATATGAAACACAACAAGCTCCTTTGCCGTGTATGTGTCTGGAATGCACTTTGACTTTGAGCAAACATGGTGTCACGGTATGAAATAATAATAATAACAAAAATAATAATAATTTATATGAGCGATATGTGAAGATATAACTAAAAATATATATTTTAACTCTAAAATGAAAATCTATTAGGATTAACTTTTAAAAGCAATCTTTTTTTTTTTTTTGAAAACAAGGAGGTTATGTAAATGTAATTACGACTCATTAAGTTTTTCTATCCAACAATCCACATGGAAAAGTGACGACACAAACTCATGTGCAAAAAACAATATGGAAAATCCAAATATAGTTTTATCATAAAAGTCTTGAACCAATGTGTAGGACCACCACATAGTGATAAAAAAACAATTCAAATGTCTACAAAAATAAAGTGATTTTTTTTTTTTATAATAAATGAACATTGTTTTAAAATGTCTATAAAAATTGACTCACCCTTTAACAAGAGACGAAAGAAGAAGGGTGAGTGAGATTCTTAAAAAATATAGCATTGTAGGTGAACTTTGGTTTTGAAAATTGAACTTTTTGCTAAAAAAATGGAAAGACGTGAGAATAAATATGTCTTTTTTTTTTGTTACAAAGAATAAATA